>CM053266.1:68449107-68942188 GCA_028583415.1 Protea cynaroides | reverse complement strand
TTTTGATATTCTCAGGGGCATTTTAGGAAGACAAATATTGAAAAGATGCGGAATCAGCTGCTAAAAAGGAACCACATATACAAGATTCAGATCGGATGGTCCAGAAAGACGCGGGCTAATGTGTATCGGAGCCGACGCGTAGAGATTCTATCGCGTGCAACCTGACTGGCTGGGAGCAGTGTAATATAGTGGATCTCGTCACTTGCAAGCATAGCCGTGATCATGTGTGACGCGCCTATGGTGCTGCGGCACCATTGATCCAGATCCTACGCTTAATATGGGATCCGAGGTTCGCTGACGCGATTTGTTCGGATCCGACGGACATCAGAAGATCCCGCCATTTCTTCTCAGATCCAACGGCAGATGTCCTAGATTCCTCTCTCAACCAATCAGAACGTGACAGCGGTGCGGCGTGGCTCGGCTACGGTGCGGCGCAGGTGCAGGTTATATAAGGAAAGATTCTCTTTCCTTATCCGTGATTAGCTGATTTTCAAATTGCCATATCTTCTTCATCCGAGCTCCAAATCGGTCCGTTCAAATTGCAGAATTCATATTTTTTGATGCCCTATCTATTGGGTGCCATTGGGAGTCATGAAAGTGCTGAAAAAAAAATTAAAAAGTGTGCTTTAAGCTATAGAAGAGGGATTTTGCCTGTCGGAGTTTCCAGTGAGAGGATTCATCACTGTCCACCTATTCTCTGTGCATCGATGGATTGTTGAAACCCTGAGAGAGGTTGGTAGGCTGTGTATTACTCATTTATGGTGATTGTGAAGGAGATGGGAAGCCTATGATCAAGATGAGATCGATGTTTCAAGATTTACTATCATTGAAGGTTGTTCAGAGGTTCTCAAGGCAGTGTGGAGCATCAAAGATTATCGTTGGCAATTCAAGACTATTGGTTGTGAGATTTTCTCATTTCCTATCTCTTTAAATAATTTTTATGCACTGTATGCTAGTATAGGTGAAAGAAAAATAGTAGAATACCTATCTAGCTTGTGGGTTTCATTGTAGGGCAATTCTATAAGCCCCAAAAATTGTTTTAGTTGTGGTGTGTTCAGTGGGTGCTGGACACTGGCTTTATGCCTAAATTTTGGTGTTGTTGCACCCTCTCAGTTTTATGCTGGGAAAATTTAGGGTTAGTATCCTTGTCTGTAAGAGGCTAAAAGTTGAGTATTGAGTAAGTACGGAGCCCGTGGGGCATGACTCCGTGGATTAGCCATCACATACTGTGGTGGTGAACCACGTAATATCTTGTGTTCTGTGTGTTTGTTTTTTTGGTATATTTTAGAGTGTGTGGAATGGTTTGCAGGATGAGTGTGCAAATCTGGTAGACCTGGCCACTGAGTGGTAGCGAGGTGGATTTGCATATGATTGTGTGTATTGACAAATCAGGTATCCAACAGCTCTGGACAACATTGAATTTATAGGAAAAAAGTTTCAGACAGTGATTCACCCCCCCCTCTCAGTGTCATATCAAGTTCATCAATTGGCATCAGAGCCAGGTTCAGTGACAGCTTAATCAGCAACTGAGAAGATCAGAATAAAAGATATGGCACCAGGAGAAGGTTCAAACAAGCCCCCATTGTTTCATGAGACAGATTTTGTCTTTTAGAAAAGAAGAATGGAGGTCTATGTAGGATCTCTTGGTTATGATGTTTGGGTTTCTATAGAAAATGGCTACACTCCACATGACACAAATGCTCCTACAGTTGTAGACAAAAAAAATTTTGAAAATAATAGAAAGGCTCTCAATGCCATTCAAGGGGGACTGACAAATAGTGAACTGGCTAAAATCATGGACTGCAAGACAGCAAAGGAAGTATGGGACAGACTGATCAACATATATGAAGGAGATAAGAAAATCAAGGCAGTCAAGCTACAAACATTCAGAGGTCAGTTTGAGAATCTGAAGATGAATGAAGATGAGACCATTGATTAATACATGAACAGGGTTAATGAAGTGGTCAATTCCATTAGAGGACTTGGTGAAGATTTAAAAGGTCATATTGTTTGTTAGAAGATTTTGAGGTCTCTCACTCCAAAATTTGAGTCAAAAGTATCAACTCTTGAAGAAACCAAGGACTTGGAACAGGTTACTGTTGATGAAATTCATGGAGCTTTAACAGCTTTTGAGATGAGGGTTGATCCAGGAACCACTAGTGACAAACAGGTAGCTTTCAAGGCTATGAAGAAGCTGAAGATTTATGAAAAACAAAATGAGGAAGAAAGTGAAGATGAAGCCACAGCTCATTTCACTAGAAAATTGAAAAAGGGTACAGGAAAGTATAAAAACAAGCTTCCATTCAAATGCTTCAATTGTGGTAAAGTTGGACACTTCGCTGCAAAGTGCCCAATGAAGAGTAAGTTTGACAGTGATGATGAAGATGATAGAAAAAGCAAGTTTAAGGGAAAAAAAAACTACAACTTCAAGAAAAACAGGTCAAACAAAAAGAGTTTTATCTCTAAGAGAAGCATTGAATCCTCAGATGATGACTCTGATGAAATCTCAAAAGATGAGCCTAGTGAGGCTTTGTTCATGGTTTACATTGAAGATCAAGAGAAGAACACAGCTAAAGAAAAATTCTCCTCAAAAAGCAATGAAGAAGGCATTGTGGAATCTATCTCTAGTAGTGAAGAAGAAAAAGGGAATGAAATTTCATGCTCTGGTGATGATGAAGAAGGTGAGGTAAATTTTGAAGAAGAGTTTGCTGCAGCTATGAAGGAACTCAAGAAAGAAAGAAAATATAACAAGCTTGCCTCACAAGAAGTTAAAAAACAGAAAAAGGTAATTCAAGATTTGAGAATTCAAGTTGTTGAATCCAAGAAAATTATTGAAGATCTCAAGACTCAGCTTGGACAGGTATCTACAGACCACTCCAAACTAATGACTGAGAATACAGGTTTGAGAGCTCAACTTGAAACACAAGCCCCTGTGATGAGTAAATTTGAAGAGCTTGAGAAGGAATTTATTTTGTTAAAAGCAAAGGTGAATGAATATGAAATAGAAGAGTTTGAAAGACAACAAAAATTGAACAAATCTGATGAGCCAAGCAACACTACAATACATCCTAGTAGCAGAAAGCTAGATGGGATTATAAATTCTCAAAGACCTTTCAATGTAAAATTTGGTATTGGTTTTGATATGGGAGAGACTTCAAATAATGTAAACTCAAATAGAAAAGGTTCCATCTCTTTTGTGAAAGAGAGTGAAAAGGGCAAGGCTGTTGTGGTTTATGATAAAAAAGAAAATCATTTTCCTACTCCTCTGACCAATAATGCAAGGCAAGGTAGGAGAGTTGAAAAGACTAACATCTATGGAAGAAATTATCCCAATGCATTGCAGAGACAGATGAGGTATGTGGCTCCTTCTAGGCCAAGATCTTATTTTCATGGTTATTGTTATAAATGCAATACTTATGGTCACAGAATAGCTACCTGCAAGTTCAATCTGAGTCAAGTTAGATTTGAAAGTAGAAATCAGTTTGCCCCTCTTGAAGAAAATTTTGTTGAATGCTATAACTGTAACAATTTTGGGCATATAGCAAGGAACTGTAGAACTATCTTTCCCCCTATGCCACCTTCACAGAGACAGTATGACAGAATTAGAAGCAAGATTCCAGGACAGAAGCAAGATGAAATATCTAAATCAAATAAGAGGGTCTGGGTTCAGAAAAATAGCTCTTTGGTTGTACAGACAGCTTTCAAGGCACAAAATAGTTCTACACCATGGATTCTTGACAGTGGATGTTCGAGTCATATGACAGGAGATAGTAAGAGGCTTCAGAAACTTCAACATTATGAAGGAGGCTCAGTCAGTTTGGTAATGATATTGGTACAAAGATTATTGGGAAAGGAAGCATTAGCCTCAACAATGGGAAGGTAAAATCTCATGAGGTTCTCTATGTTTCAGGCTTGAAACATAATCTATTGAGTGTTAGTCAGCTTTGTGATAGGGGCCACAGATTAATTTTCAGTGATCAAGGATGTGAGATTCGAAGAACTGACAGTGGCAAATTGATGGCAACTGGAAAGAGAACGTCAGGAAATCTTTATACATTGTCTGAAGATTTTCAAGAAAATTACATGTTAAGCCAAGAAGAAGAAACATGGCTATGGCACAAAAGACTAGGGCATATTGGATTTGAAAATTTAATAAAGATTTCCAATAAAAATGCTGTGAGAGATATCCCCTCTTTGAAGAAGCCTACCAATGGCATATGTGCATCTTGTCAGAAAGGGAAGCAGACAAGAGTATCATTTAAACCAAAAGATTACCATACTACTCAACCACTTGAGATTATTCACACAGATCTATGTGGGCCAGTGAGAACTCAGAGCATCTCAGGAGAGAGGTACTTTATTCTATTCATAGATGGCTACTCCAGGATGACTTGGGTAATGTTCTTGAAAAATAAGTCAGAGGCTCTTGCGAAGTTTAAAATCTTCAAAGCTCAAGTTGAAAATGAGACAGGAAAGAAAATTAAATGTTTGAGGTCTGACAGGGGAGGAGAATACACCTGGATTAATTTTGTAGATTTTTGTTCTGAGAATGGCATCAAGAGACAAACTTCAGCTCCTAGAACACCACAACAGAATGGTGTTGCAGAAAGAAAGAATAGAACTGTTCAAGAGATGGCTAGGACTATGTTGACAGAAAATGACATGGGGAACAAATTCTGGAGAGAAGCAGTGCATACGGCAGTATATGTTCAGAACAGGTGTATGATGAGACAACATGAAGACAAAACTCCCTATGAATTATGGTTTGGTAAAAAGGCCACAGCAAAGCACTTCAAAGTGTTTGGTAGTAAATGTTATATCAAAAACACCAATCATGATTTAGGTAAGTTCGATGATCGAGCAGATGAAGGAATTTTTCTTGGCTACTCTACCTCAAGCAAAGCATATAAATGTTACAACAAGAAGCTTGGTAAAATCGTTGAGAGTGCAGATGTGAGAGTAGATGAGCATAAAAATTTAACTCTAGAGTCAACCAGTGATCCTCATATTTTTAAAGATTTGGATAGTGAGAAAAATGACAGTGAAATAGAAAAAGAGCAAAATGTGACAAATGTGCCAGAACAGAGAACAGTGGTTGATACAGAAGAAAGAGAAGAGCAGTCAGATTCAGAGGCAGATAGGCAGAACAAAAGTGGCTCAAGCAGAGTAAAAAAGAATCATCCTGATCAATTAATTCTTGGTGATCCATCAGCTGGTATGCAAACAAGGAAGGTGAGACAACCAAAACAAATGTTTTCTTTATTATCTCACATTGAACCAAAATCAGTTACAGAGGCATGTGAAGATGCAAGTTGGCTCAAAGCAATGAATGAAGAGTTGGATCAAATAGAGAAAAATAAAACTTGAGAATTGGTGCTAAGGCCTACAGATAAGAATGTTATTGGTACTAAATGGGTCTACAGGAACAAACTCAATGAAGATGGAAAAATTGTAAGGAACAAGGCCAGATTGGTTTGTAAAGGATATGCTCAGGTTGAGGGCATTGATTTTGAAAAAACGTTTGCTCCTGTGGCTAGGTTGGAAGCCATCAGGATGTTTCTTGCTTTTGCAGTGCACAAGAACTTCAAAGTTTATTAGATGGATGTAAAGTCAGCTTTCTTAAATGGTGACTTGGAAGAGGAGGTATACATTGAGCAACCAGATGGATTTCAACTGAGTGAGGACCCTACACTTGTTTGTAAACTGAAGAAAGCATTGTATGGGTTGAAGCAAGCACCAAGAGCATGGTATTCAAGACTGGATACTTATCTCTGTAAGTTGGGTTTCAAGAAAGGTTTGGTTGATAGCAATTTATATGTTAAATCTATGGATGGCAATCAGACAGTTGTGGTTGTATATGTAGATGATATCATCTTTGCAGGCCAAAAGGATGAATTATGTCAGGACTTTGCTCAGAGAATGCAAGATGAGTTTGAGATGTCCATGATTGGGGAACTATCTTATTTTTTAGGTTTGCAAATCAGTCAGTTAAAGAATGGCTTCTTTTTATCTCAGACTAAATATGTGAAAGAAATTTTGAAGAAATTCACAATGGAAGACTGTACTCCAGTGAACACTCCAATGATGACAAGCTGTAAGCTAAGCAAAGAGGATGACTCTCCATCAGTTGACCACACCATGTATAGGTCCATGATTGGAAGTCTGCTTTACCTAACTGCTACAAGACCAGATATTCTACAATCTGTTTGCATGGTAGCTAGATATCAAGCTGGCCCAAAAGAAACACACGTTGTAGCTGTGAAGAGAATTTTCAGATATCTAAAGGGGACTATGGACTATGGTCTTTGGTATGCAAAAAGCAAGGATCATGAATTATCTTCTTACTCAGATGCAGATTGGGCAGGATGTGTTGATGATAGGAAGAGCACTAGTGGAGGTGCTTTTTATTTGGGAAGAAATTTGGTGGCTTGGCACAGTAAGAAACAAGAGTCAGTATCATTATCTTCGGCTGAGGCAGAATACATTGCAGCTACCTCATGTTGCACACAGGTATTATGGATGAAGCAGATGTTGAAGGATCTCGGTATTGAGTCAAAGAAACCTATTTCTATGTTTTGTGATAACACTAGTGCTATTAATATCTCTAAAAATCCAGTTATGCACTCCAAGATGAAGCACATAGCCATTCGGTATCACTTCTTGAGAGAAAAGGTCTTGGAAGGAGAAGTTCAGTTAGAGTTCATTCCTACAACAGAGTAGATTGCAGATATCTTCACAAAGCTACTTCCCAGAGATCAGTTTGACTACTTGCAACAGAAATTGGGAGTGATTATCTTCCCCAAGCATTGAGGAGCTTGGAGTAAGGGGGAGCAGGGTTTGCTTGTTCTATTTTTTTTTGCTCCCTATGTAGGACTTAGGGGGAGTCTGTTGGTATTTTTTGTGTGTTGCTATGGTGATAAGTTTATGTTTTGGAGCACCCATAGGATTGGGAAGATGCGGTGGGCACTCCTATGTGGCAAATCCCTTTGTTCTTGTTGTCAAAGGGGGAGAAATGTCTGTGGATTGAGTAGTTGCCAACAATTCCAAAGGGGGAGATTGTTGGCCTACATATTGTAATTGTTGGAAAATTAGGCTAACTGGGTCAAGTTTGATGAGAGAGAGTGTATGTGGACCCTACAGGCGATGCGGCTTTGTTACAGATGATGTGAATCATGAAAAATGGAGGAAGTCTATAGAGAGAGAAAGAAGAGAGAGAAGCCTGTAGAGAGAGAGAGGAGAGAGAAAATTTTGGGACCCAGGTGTGGGTGGGACCCACTGGTCGCCAGGTTGGCCGAGGTCCAGCCGCGGCATCACACTGCCGAGGCTAGCCATGGCTTGGCATGCCACAACCGCATGCTAGGCAGCAGCCATGGCATGCCCAGCAGCAGGCCCGCAAGGCAACAAGGCCCGCAGGCCCGCTGCCGCATGGCTATGCCCTCCCCTCTGACGCGCGCTGGCCTCATCCCTCTCGCATGCCGCGCATACCCCCAATCTGTTCGACGAATTGTCTAGAGAGAGAGAGGCAAGAGTCTAGAGTGATTTCTTCTCGGGAAGAAATCACTCTACAGGGTGTTTTTCAATGCACAGTGGTTACAGACGTCTTTTTTGATATTCTCAGGGGCATTTTAGGAAGACAAATATTGAAAAGATACGGAATCAGCTGCTAAAAAGGAACCACATATACAAGATTCAGATCGGATGGTCCAGAAAGACGCGGGCTAATGTGTATCGGAGTCGACGCGTAGAGATTCTATCGCGTGCAACCTGACTGGCTGGGAGCAGTGTAATATAGTGGATCTCGTAACTTGCAAGCATAGCCGTGATCATGTGTGACGCGCCTACGGTGCTGCGGCACCATTGATCCAGATCCTACGCTTAATATGGGATCCGAGGTTCGCTGACGCGATTTGTTCGGATCCCACGGACATCAGAAGATCCCGCCATTTCTTCTCAGATCCAACGGCAGATGTCCTAGATTCCTCTCTCAACCAATCAAAACGTGACAGCGGCGTGGCGCGGCTTGGCTACGGTGCGGCGCAGGTGCAGGTTATATAAGGAAAGATTCTCTTTCCTTATCCGTGATTAGCCGATTTTCAAATTGCCATATCTTCTTCATCCGAGCTCCAAATCGGTCCGTTCAAATTGCAGAATTCATATTTTTCGATGCCCTATCTATTGGGCGCCGTTGGGAGTCATGAAAGTGCTGGAAAAAATTAAAAAGTGTGCTTTAAGCTATAGAAGAGGGATTTTGCCTGTTGGAGTTTCCAGTGAGAGGATTCATCACTATCCACCTATTCTCTGTGCATCGATGGATTGTTGAAACCCTGAGAGAGGTTGGTAGGCTGTGTATTACTCATTCATGGTGATTGTGAAGGAGATGGGAAGCCTATGATCAAGACAAGATCGATGTTTCAAGATTTACTATCATTGAAGGCTGTTCAGAGGTTCTCAAGGCAGTGTGGAGCATCAAAGATTATCGTTGGCAATTCAAGACTATTGGTTGTGAAATTTTCTCATTTCCTATCTCTTTAAATAATTTTTATGCACTGTATGCTAGTATAGGTGAAAGAAAAATAGTAGAATACCTATCTAGCTTGTGGGTTTCATTGTAGGGCAATTCTATAAGCCCCAAAAATTGTTTTAGTTGTGGTGTGTTCAGTGGGTGCTGGACACTGGCTTTATGCCTGAATTTTGGTGTTGTTGCACCCTCTCAGTTTTATGCTGGGAAAATTTAGGGTTAGTATCCTTGTCTGTAAGAGGCTAAAAGTTGAGTATTGAGTAAGTACGGAGCCCGTGGGGCATTACTTCATAGATTAGCCATCACATACTGTGGTGGTGAACCACGTAATATCTTGTGTTCTGTGTGTTTATTTTTTTGGTATATTTTGGAGTGTGTGGAATGATTTGCAGGATGAGTGTGCAAATCTGGTAGACCTGGCCACTGAGTGGTAGCGATGTGGATTTGCATACGATTGTGTGTATTGACAAATCAGGTATCTAACAGTTCTGGACAACATTGAATTTATAGGGAAAAAGTTTCAGACACTGATTCACCCACCCCTCTCAGTGTCATATCAAGTTCATCAGCATCTTGGTTCTCCTTTGGATATGGAACTCTAAGTTTATGAAGATATGCTAAAGGCAGGGTTCCAATTACCGATTCATCTTGCAGGGCAACAACAGTTGCCCTGCACAGATTGCCCCTATGGGTGGTTGGCTATCACTACTTTTGTCCTTTTCTTTTCCCAGCTCGGGAGGATTCTGACCTTGAGTTTGTTCTGTCAGCTCCATGTCTTGAATCATTCTACTGACGAGGGCAAGGAGGACTTAGGGTGGTACTACTTTTGCTACCGAGCCCACTGGGAAATCTATCATGATTGAGAAATCATCCAAGGTTCCCAGGTGGGAGGAGAAATTCTTCTTCATTTTTACCAGCAACAGTTGGTATCCACTACCCCTGACACAAATCACTAGGGGATGGTGAACCCAAGGACCTTCAATAAACCTCCTACCCTAACTAAGGCCGAGATTGAGGCCCTTGGTCTACTAGAAGGTGGGGCTTAGGTGGCCTCTCAGGAGGTCAAGGACAACAATATCCTTCTGTAGTGCGGGTTTCTGTGTAAGATTTCACTATTTGACTGCGCCTTTTTTTATTCTATTCCTGTAATTCTGATATCTGACTGTTTTTTTATTCTATTCTTGTATTTCTGATATCTGACATGTCTGGTTACTTTTGATTGATAGTGAACTTTCTCCGGGACAATGTCAACCTAGACAATCTGTTGGAGATTGGTTTGGCACCTCTAGAGGCTTTTCGTGCACCTCTTGCAGTGGATGAGTCAGCTCTTGCTACTACTCTGACCTCGACTGCTCACAGAAAGAAAGGTAAGTCGGTGAAGGCATCTGACACATGGGATTCTCTGGGCTTGCTAAAGAGATTTGTTGAAGTTTATGATGATGACGTCCCCATGGCACTGTAAGCGCATTCTTTCCCATCTCAGTGAAGAGTAGGAGGCACAAAAGACTGGGGAAGAAAAAGTGACAGATAAGGAGGTTGTGGCAATGGGTATGCAGGGCCAGGATGCATCCTCTTTCAAAGTTATGATACTAGAGATGGTGAACCTAGATACTCCTGTCTTTGCGGAGGGTGTTGAGGGCCAAGGCCTGTCTTCAAGGGTTGTTGAGGCGACGTTTCTCGAAGTGGTGAGAGAGAACACCACTGAGGGAAACACCCCTTCAGGGGAATCGACGGCAATGGGAGTTGAAGACATCTTGGTTGAGGATGATGCAGATCTGGGTGCCATAGGCAGCGTAGCCCTTTTAATAGTTGACACCTTGACTATTGTCAGGGAGACCGAGTCGGGGACAGCTCGTCGAGCAACAAAGAATAAATAAAATGTGGCAGATAGACCCGCTCCAAAATTTGACCCGGAGTAGAGGTTGACGATGGATGACTCGGTGATAGCGAACCCATCATTGGCGTCTGAGTTCGTTTTTAGGTCTAATCCGTAGAGGGACGCTCAGGCCAGAGGGGATCTATCCAACAATGTCTTCAAGGAGCGGTTGCATACATACAATGCTCTGGTGAGGATTTTTTTTATTTATCTTTCCTTCCATTGTTTTTGAATTCTGTGACTGCTTATTCGGTGGAGGCCTGATGCTTCTTGTCGTAATTCCTTGTGTAGAGCAATTTTTTCTCTACCCTGATAGTGGGGAAATTCAATAGCCTAGAGGAGGCTTACAAGGAGGTGGTGGAGCATAGGGCCGAGGCCGCGGTTGTACAACGAGCAATTATAGTCGGTTGTTGACATGCTGGCAGAGGTCGAGTGATTGCGAGCCAAGGTAGAGGAGGCCGAGAAGGCTAGAGGTGGGAGGGCTGCAGCTCTGGACGGAATAGAGGCGCTGCGGGCTAAAGAGACCAGAGCACTGAGGTCCAGGGTGGAGGTGGCGGAGAAGGCCGGATGACTTGAATACCAAGATTCTCTAGATCAAGTGTGACAATGCCCTCACAGGTTAGAGAAATGAATCAATAGTCAGACTAAATATGCATGAAGCATGGATAAGTTGTATAATTTTTTTTTATAATACCTATATCATCTCAACTTATAATACCTGTTATTTCATCATCAACACTGATCCATATTCAATTCTTTAACACATATAGTGGAAGTCTTAAATTATACATTTTATTAAGCTGGTGACAACACTACTTATATAAATAAACTTAATTACTTAAATTACATCCAAGATGTGGGCTTAATACAAAAAGCTACCGCCCACACAGTCAAAACATCAACTATTTAAAGTTACATCTTAAACATTCTAGACCAAAATATTTTTAGTTACTCAAGAGAACTAAACATTCTCTTAGACTTTCATCTGCTGTTTGTCTCTCTTCTATGTACTTGTTGTAATCACCTGTAATATGAATCAACTGGGATGAGCCAAAGCTCAGTGAATAACTAATAATTTGATAGGAATACATGCAAAAATATCATAACAAACATGAATTAAAACAAGAAAACTGTCTTTGTTATATATATATATATATATATATATATATATATATATATATATATATATATATACTTGTTAGTGTTTCACATTCTTGTTTCTTGTCTTGTTATCATTGTTATCATAACGTGATCATATTCTCACTCATGTATACTTCCTTATTTTTTTATAGTTCCATGATACTGATCTTTGTGTTTATATGCTTGTAGTTCACTTCTGTTTTCATACTTCATTGACTTATTCATTATTGTCGTTTTACTTTCACTGTTCTAGCTTGACTTGACTACAAGCTGTTGACTTAGGCTCAATGGATGGATCCACATGTTGCCCTACTGACACTTGACTATTTCATTATATGACTGGACTTGCATACTATTTTTCTTGTAGTCTACTATTTTTTTTCACGACTTATCAATTTGTTAACATATCTGGACTCAACGGATACTTTCATTTCTTGTCAATTGTATATCATGCTTTGACTTATTGGATGTATATGTTTTTCGTCACTAGTTTGACTCAACGGCTGTTTCCGTTTATTATCACTTGTTTGACTCAATGACTGCTTCCATTTATTATCACTTGTTTGGCTCATTGGATACTTCTGTATCTTGCCACTTGTTTAACTCAACGACTGCTTCCATTTATTGTCACTTGTTTGGTTCAATGGATGCTTTCGTATCTTGCTACTTGTATAACTTACCAGATGCTTCTATTTCTTGTCACTTTACCATGATGTACCTGCATTCCTAGACTGGTTTTCTAGGACTTACCTTCTGCTTATTATAAACATGAGGCTTGCTGTCCATGTTTGTTCTTTCATGTTCATGAAGGTATTATATTTACTGTTTCATATTTTTGTTTGACATTGTTGTGTCCAATGTTTCTCATGTATTAGTTCAACAATACTTATGCGTTGTTGTCCATAATAGTTAGAACATGTTAAAAAGGTACTTAGTTTTCTGATTTTCCCCTTTCTAAATCGTTTTCATACTTTCTACATATTTCCACTTGATGGTTAATGTCTGTAAGTGGTTGCTGTACTTTACTTGTTCTCTAAGATAGCCTTATTAATGAACTTATTTTCATTTTATTTTAGCTTATCCATTACGTTCTTTGTTGATGGAAAGTTACCTCATGTTTATAATAGTGGTTGAGGTGTTCTGGTCATAAACTTAAAATATAACAAGCAAACATTTACTAATATGTTTTCCTGTCCACAAGTTTCTAACAATGGCCTTAACAAATTCTATATGTATTATAACTTCATCAAGCTTTACATGGATAATTACTGTAAGAGCTATTGAAAAGCGCATTGTCCATTATTGGCAATACATACACATTAATTTAGATCACCACACATAACATATCTGTAATCATTTGATGCTCAAAGTGTTATAAACAATACATTCATATAGTACCTATAAATACATGTCATCATGGCATTTGTTTCCAATACAAAGAAACATCCGTATCAAACTCAACATACACATCATTACATCATTCATATATATACAGTAATAGCCTACTACAAGAGGCTAACTACTCATCTTGATAACTCCCTTTACAAGCCTCTTGAACTAAGCAAAACTAAAAAAATACAATAATTTCTACTTCTTCCAATTCCTACATCAATAGAACATATTTTTTACTCATTATTTGTGTGAGTAAACCCCAAAACCATCATTTAAATCATTGGTAAGTTCTATTTCCTTATCTAAAGCTCTTTTTTTTCCCAAAAGTGAACCTCTTTGGAAAGAAATTCACTTGCTTTTTCCCACTTTTCTCTATGCCATCCAAGCAACAATACCTAATCATTTATGGCTTGGATAAGTTGTAAACTTCTCATTTAATCCTTTACATTGTAATATGATTAGCCCTTTAATCTCCTTGATTTGGTTTTATGCCCATTTAAGTCCCTATGGTAGGAACCCCAAAAAGTTAAACACAGAAACATGCTATAAAACAGTATTGCTATCACAAGGACCTTCAACTCTTTTATAATGTATTTGGGTACCTAAAACCCAATGAAAAATTCCAAAATTCGGTTCACATATGTCCTACAGTTCAGAAAAGACCCTTGAGAAGAAACCACATCAAAATCAACCAAAAATAGGCCAAAATGGGCTAGTCCATTAAAATAAATGATGAACAGATTTTTCTATACATTTGTACTAACTTTAACATAAATTTTGGGCAGGATAGATTTTAAATTTGAGTGCCCATTCTAGCATAAGATGTGCTTTTATCAAAGACCTTTCTAATGCATCAAGAATAGCTCAATTTCGAATTGTATGGAGAAAGTTATGCCCTTCGGATTGAGCAGGAGTCATGCAGTCAGTCCATGATGAGATTATCCAATTCGGGATTGACTCAATTAGGAGATCATCTTCAACCTCCAGACACTCATTTTTAATACATGCAACTCCTTAATAAACTTATGTTCAATTTTCTTAACATCATTTAAACCATATCCCAGGTCTATAACATGCATAATACCCCTTATTTACATGGTTAATAGTTCACTTTAAGGGAGATCAAAAAATTTCAGCAAATGAGCTTTACATGAACTTCCATCTCACAATTAAGTTTAAATCTATTATCAGATAATTTGCATACTCTTGCTAAAGATCATTTACCATGTTAGGTTTAATTTCTAACATCAAATTCCCTATACCAACTGCATGTATTAATCATCCATTCATTCTTGAGAGAAAACATGATGAACAATTTTACTTTTCATCATCTCTTACCTCAAGATTGGCATGCATCCCTGAAACTTCATTGGATCCTACCTTATTTTAACATGCAATCAATTTTCCATTCATCATTCATCTCAGAAATGAGCTGAGGACTTACCTTGATGGTTCTTGAACTGATTTCCAAGATAGAACACCAAATCAGCAACTCACTTTGGATTTCTCTACTTAGCTCACCTTTTCTGCAATTCGTTCTTGTTATCTTCCCCCAACCTTGATTCTTGTTGTAACACTTAATCTCCATAGCACCATAGGTCATTCCCTCTTGCTAACATCAAAACACTTACTATTACTCTCAACCCAAAGCTAAAACCCTTGCTTTTTACCACAAAGCCTTAAAGAAGAACACTCTCTACCCATTCACGTTTTTGGTTCCAGCAAAGGAGTAAAATGGGTAGTTAGGGTAGTTAGGTTCTTATATATATATATATATATATATATATATATATATATATATATATATATATAAAACCAACTCTACCCCTAATTGTATCCCATTACAAAAATAAGCTATCCACTAATTTGGGTATCCTCCAAGCACATATACTATTATATATACCCTCTAAGATTCTAATTGTTAATCATGCATATACTCACTCTCATACCCTCTTGGGTCTCCTCAAGACTTTAAAATACCAAAATGTCCTCTAACATTCTCTTATTTACATTAGTCCATCATCACTAATAAAATTTCTTAATTTAAATAAAATACTTAATACTTCCACATTATCATACACATCTCATATATCCATACAAGTGCACATACATATAAGTACATAGTGGTTATCATAATATAAGCAACAACTATAGTCTTTAATTCAATATGTCATAATTCTAAATATTTAACTACTATAGGAGTTCCAATAATATTATTTAAGCAAAATAATAAATTATATATACTTCCTTGTCCATAGCTTAGATCATCAAAACCTCCAAAAATGCCTAGTTACGCTTTCAGTATTCTCTACTTGCCAAAACCAGTCAAAGTGGGATAGAAGTTACCTGCTAACACTTGGGGTGTTACACCAAGGTTGTGGTAGATTAGGGCTAGATGCTTGGCTGAGATTGAAGATCTCCATCACGGAAACGAGTTGCTCCGAAAGAAAGTGAAAGAAGGACGACGGGCCACAGAGGATGAGCTGAGGGTCGGTAAATACAAGCTGTTTGCTACCAAAACGGTCCTTTAAGAGGCTAGGGAGCAAACTCAAAAAGCAGAGGCGAACTGGTCCAACATGCATGTCAAGATCATGACTATTCAGGAACTACAGGGGAGTCATAAGGACAAGATCATTGCAGAGTACTGGGCATCACCTGATATGACGGCGTACTACTTCGTCTACCCTCAGGAGATGGTCCTTCAGGAAATTATGAGATGCTGTTAAGAGGTCCTTACGATTGAGCCAACTCTTGACCTTACCCGCAGTCCTACTACGGAATGGGCGGTTTACGCGACTAGATTGATTAAGGCTCAGCAAGCTGGTGCCAAGGCCTCTACTGTACTTTCCCTGTTGGCTAAAAGTACTCCTAATATTCCTTCCGAAGCTCATACCGAGGCTCATGAAGTTGGTCTTCCTCCTCTTCGCAGAGACATTCCTTCGAGTGTAGAAAAAGTTCCTCATTCAAGTACTGAGCTAATCATCCCTCCTTTTCCTTCGATGAATATTGAGGGGATGACTTCTCAACCTGTATCTGGGACTTCTCCTCCGAATAACGAAGGCCTTCCTCCTACTCCTCCGGGTGAAGACACTTCCTCCAATAGAGACAGAGCTCAGAATGGAAGATTATGTACTCCTGAATGAGGGAGAGATGTAAACTTACGTTTATTTTTTATTTATTTTTTATTTTTTTGTAAAGCTAACTTTGGTTCTTGTACGTTCAATTCATCAATATGCATCTTCTTCCTTTACCAATTTCTAAATTTTTAAAACATTTAAACTTTTTGTGTTATGCACGTGCTTGTCAATTTTGATTCGCTTTGTATTTCATCCTCCGAGCTTCAGTGCCTTCGACAAAATTATTGGTGCTGAAGATGAAATTATCTTCAACTTTGAGGTTAAATCCACCCTTAAAGCTTCAATGTTGTCGGGCTAGCCGAGGGCATTGAAGATTAACTCTTCACTTGAGACTTTACCGATGGAATCGACCCTCCGAGTTTCAATGCCTGCGATAGTCACTGGTGCAAAAGATAAAATTGTCCTAAGCTTTGATGATAAATCCACTCTCTAAGCTTCAATGCTGTCAGGGTAGCCGAGGGCATTGAAGATTAACTCTTCCCTTGAGGCTTTACTAATTGAATTGACCCTCCAAGCTTCAGTGCCTTCAACGAAGTTGTTGGTGCTGAAGATTAAATTGTCCTTGGTTTTGATGATAAATCCACCCTCCGAGCTTTAATGTTGTCAGGGTAGCCGAGGGCATTGAAGATAAACTCTTCCCTTGAGGTTTTACCGATTGAATCAATCCTTCGAGCTTTAGTGCCTTTGATGAAGTCGTTGGTGCTGAAGATGAAATTGTCCTTGGTTTTGAGGATAAATCCACCCTCCGAGCTTCAATGTTGTCGGGGTAGCTGAGGGCATTGAAGATAATATCTTCCCTTGAGGATTTGAAGAAGGAATCGACCCTCTGAGGTTCAGTGCCTTTGATGAAGTCATTGGTGCTGAAGATGAAATTGTTCTCGACTTTAAGGATAAATCTACCCTCGAAGCTTCAATGCTGTCAGGGTAGCTGAGGGTACTAAAGATTAACTCTTCTCTTGAGGCTTTGCTGATGGAAGCAACCGTTTGAGCTTTAGTGCCTTCGATGAATTTGTTGGTGCTGAAGATGAAATTGTGCATGGCTTTGAGGATAAATCTACCCTCCGAGCTTTAATGCTATCGGGGCAACTGAAGGTATTAAAGACTAAGTTCCTCTCATCACACGAAAACATTTTTGTTACCAAACATCTTTATTGATTTTTTTTTACTTCAGTTACAACAAGGTTCTACAAATAATATCTTCGTAGGTTCGACAAGTTCTACATCCTCGGTATTGGTTCACTGTCCATCTTTTGTAGATTATAAGCACCGGGTTTAGTCATCTTGACTACTTTGTAAGGTCCTTTCTAGTTTGGAGTCAATTTCCCTTGTTTAGTAGGTGTAGATGCCAAGCTCTTCCATAAGACTAGATTGTTGACTTGGAATAGCCTTTCTTTCACCTTTTTTTTATTGTAATGGTGAGCTGTTTAGGCCTGATATGCGACATTTCAGAGATGTGCACTAGTTTCTTCATTAAAGTTCGTTGTCTTGAATGTTCGGTAGACGACCTCAATTGGGATCACAGCTTGGGTTCCGTAACTGAGCATGAATGGTGTTTTCCTAGTGGATGTTTGGCTGGTCGTCCTATAGTAGGACTAGATGACACTGGGGAGTTCTTTTACCCATTTATTTCTTTCTTCATCTAGTATTTTCTTCAAGCAGTCTAAGATGGTTTTATTGGTGACCTCAGCTTGTCCATTTGCCCTGGATGCTATACTGAGGTGAAGTCTTGTGTGATACGGTATTGATTGCAGAATGCCTTGAATTTTACCGAAACAAGTTGCTTCCCATTATCGGTTACCAACACCTGGGGGATCCCGTACCTGTACAACACTGATTGTTTAAAAAACTTTACCATCCATCCTGAGGTTATCTTCGATATATCTTCAACTTTTATCCACTTAGTAAATTAGTCAATTGCTACCACCAAGTATTTATTCTGGCAGTAGCCTTGAGGGAATGGTCCGAGGATATCCATTACCCAGACAGTGAATGGAATAGGATTCTCCATCGGCTGCAAGGGTACTTCTGGTTGGTGAGGGGGATGTTAGTGTGTTTCTGACACTACTTACATTTCTTGACATAATCTGCACACTGTCGAGCTATCCCTGGCTAGTAGTATCCCTATCGGATTAACTTCTAAGTGAGAGTCTGTCTAGACTAGTGGCTTCCACAGAAGCCTTCGTGTACATCTTTGATTGAGCCCGTGGTTTTAGTTAGATGTAGACACCAGAGTCAAGGGAGCAAGAATGCTCTCTTCTACAACATGTTGTTGTAAACAACGTACGACTTGGACCTTGTCTAGATCTTCATTGCTTCTTTATGATCTTCAGGCAACTCATTATCTTAAAGGTATCGAAGAATTGGGTCGATCCAGGAGGGTTCATCCAAGATCATATTGATGTCGATCTTCAGACTGATACTTGGCCGCAGAGTCAACTGATATATGTGGAGCTGTCAAAATGAGACATATCGGTACCACCAGCTTGGATAAGAGCTCAGCCTCTGTGTTATCCTCTTTGTCAACATTTTTGATATTGAACTTCTGAAAGGCTCAAGTAAGCTCTCGTATTTATTCCAGATACGCCTATGTGTTGGTTCCCTTAGCTTCATAGTTACCAATAGCTTGTTTTACGATGACTTGAGAGTTACTATATGTTGTCAGGGATGTAACCATCAGGCTCTTAGCCAATAATAGTCCTGCTATAAGCACCTTGTATTTTGCCTCGTTGTTTTTCACTATAAAGCCGAACTTGATGGTGCTTTAAATTTTGAATCCCTTGAGGCTTTTCAGAATTACTCCTGCCAAATTGCTATGTTCGGATCATTAGGGTCATCGACCAATGTACTTACCAAGAGAATGTCAGCTAAGGCCTGAGCCTTTATTGCCGTTCTTGGTTTGTATTGGATGTCAAATTCTCTGAGCTTCACTACCCAGTTCACCATTCTTCCAAGACATCATTTCTAGTCAGTATTTTCTTCAATGGCTTACTTGTGACCACCACGATAGTATAAGCCTTGAAGTAAGGCAAGAGCTTGTGTGTCGCTGTTACAAGTGTGAGTGCATGTTTCTCTATTGCTTGGTATCTGGTCTCGACATCTAATAATACCTTACTGATGTAGTAGATGGGCCGTTGATTTTTATCGACTTCTTCGACCAATACTACACTCACTGCTGCCTGCGCGACTGCTAGATAAAGCTAGAGCTCATCTCCGGGCTCAGGCTTTACTAAGATTGGAGCTATTGACAAGTATTTTCTTAGCTCGATGGATGCTTGATGACATTCGGGCGTCAATTCAAAATTTTTTGTTTCCCTTTAGCGTTTTAAAGAAGGGCAAGTATCGATCTGTTGACCTTGACATAAATCAACTGAGGGTGGTAACCCTCTTCGTCAACTCTTAGACCTGTTTCTGATCCTTAAGCACAGCCATGTTTTGGATTGTTGTTATTTTGACTAGGTTGGCTTTTATTCCACTTTGGGATACCATGAAGCTAAGAAATTTACCTGATAATATTTCGAAGGCACACTTGATAGGGTTCAGCTTCATATTATCCTGTTGAAGCATTGAAAATGCCTTCCTCAGGTTGTTTATGTGGGTACGAGCTTGTATGCTTTTGACTAAAAGGTCATCTACATACACTTCCATATTTCTGTTGATTTGTTTTTTGAAGACCTTATTTGTAAGACCCGCACGCCACGAACCCGGACTAACCTTATATTTTGTGTCGGGACCCGTCTACATATCATGGTCGAGCCAAGTGGACCAAGTGTGTGAAGAAAAACCAAGACCCAACATGAAAATTTATTCAAAAACAGTTAAAATGAGGGTAGGGTCGCAGGTTTTAACAGGCAGGTCCGACCCTCCCATCGATCCTCCCATCGACCCTCAACCATGGGTCGCAGAGGGTCTATGAATTGTCCGACCCTCCCATCGACCGTCCCATCGACCCTCAGTACTCGGGAAAAACAGCACGAACCGAAAATTAGGAAACCTTCCTAATTTCGATTGGAACCTTTCCTAAACTCAATGGGACGTATTTTGGGAGGTTTTACTCTATAAATAGGACGTCCCTAAGCCTCTTTCAATCCTTTTACAACCCTAATTGGATTGAGAGAAAGAGAAGAGAAGGAAAACTTGAAGAAAAGGCTAAGGAAGAAGAGGAAATTCAGAGGAACTCTGAATCTCAGCAAATCTAAGGTATGAATACATTCTCCATGATTTATTTAAGACTTTAGAATGATTTATGAAGAGGGTATGACTTAGAAGAAACCCAAATCATCCATCCATGGTTTCGTTTCAATGGAAACCATGGAAGAGATCATTAAAACCATGTAGGTGAATAAAGTATAGTTCTAAACCATAGAACATGTATAGAATGGATTGTGGAAGTAAGCCATATGACCCAACCATGAAAGAGAGAATGAAATCTGATATTTTTGACTCAAACCATGGAGGGTCGCACCTAGGGTCGATGGCAGATCCGACCCTAGCATCGATCCTCAGTGTTCGGGAAGTTCAGATTAGGGGGAGGGTCGCACCAGGGGTCGATCATGACTCCGACCCTACCTCCGACCCTCAGTTAATAGAATGGTTTTAAAAATTAGAATAAATTCTAATTATATTTTATCGACTTTGTTAGGTCTTCTAGCAATATAATAACATTATAAAGGTGATTCTAAAGCTTGGAAGAGTATCTATTAGCAAGCTAAGGTGAGGAAACGGAACTCTAAACTAATTGGTTAATAACAAACTGTTTTCTCTTTTCTTTAGTCCAATGCCATGCTTGATTCTATGCGAATATGTTTGTAATGTGCATACAACATGTCATCCAATATTTCTATTACTTGTTCATGCATATTTACTTTATTGTTTATAACATGATGATGATGATGATGATAGGAATAGACATGTGATTGTATGTGTGTGGTTGGTATACTTGATGCGAGCGAGTATCAGGGGAGGTGTGATGAGAACGTCAATAAACGTTAACCTTTGGCGGGTCTCAGCACTTTAGCTCTATCTCTAACTCAAGTCTTGTGCATTAGCATCGTCGTATCGCCATTACTTTAGTAGAACTATTATGTCGTAGAGTATCAGGGGAGGTGGTCTCGGTCCTTGTAGTCTCTGACTCTACCGGGGGGCCTTAGCTCTATCTCTATGGATGTTCTGAGGGATGCTGGGGTGAGGCCTTGGATACACTATTTGGCATTAGGATTGATTAGTCGCGAGCCCAGTTTGCAAGCCCTCGCCAACAGGGGCTTATGTGTTGGTATGGCACTATACAGCAATAAACGTTAACCTTTGTTGTATAATGTTCATGATTAGGGTTGGATGGGGACGACAATAAACGTTAACCTTTGGACGGACTTCCACACCCTGTGTATAGAGGCGGGATCAATAAACGTTAACCTTTGACCACCCAACCTTTCTATTGGGCATTGCAAACTATAAACCAGACCAAAGATATGAATTGATGCATGCATATGTTTGTTGCATTGTTTTGTTTTCTCACTGAGCTCAAGTTGGAGAGCTGACCCTCGTGCACACAATTATTTTAGTTTCTGATGTTGCAAGTATTATGATTGAAGATTTTGTCTACTCACCAACATATGAACGGGTGGAGGCTATGGATGAGCAAGCTGTGGAGAACGAACATGGTTCGTTAAGCGAGCGTTTCAATGGTGGATACGTTTAGTGTTTAGTTTTCGTATTTGGATATTGTAATATGTATTAAGTTATGTTTTGGTTACTTATAAATAAATGGAATATTAATTATTTATCATGATTAGACCTCAGTTCATTATCTGTAAGACTTTCGCTATTTATTTTGTTATCTCTGATTAATGTGGAATGTGTTTTGGTTTATCATATGTGGGATAGCCTATTTTGAGATCCTGGTTGAACCATTGGTTTATTGACGGTTCATCACACCATTCTGGGTGGTGCAGAATTGGGGTGTGACATTATTCACGAGCCGTTGATAGGTTGCTCCTGTATTCTTCAGCCTAAAAGGCATCACTTTGTAGCAGTAGGTGCCTTGGGTCGTGATGAAGTTCATACTCTTTTCGTTTTCATTGCATATCAGTATCTGGTTATACCCAGAGTAGGCATCCATAAAAGACAATAGTTTATGACCCGATGTATCATCTATTAACTGATCTATGTGAGGTAGGGGGTAGCTACATTTGGGGCAAGCTTTATTAAGGTCAGTAAATTCAGTATAAATTCTCCATCAACCTCTCGATTTACTGACCATTATAACATTTGACAACCACTCTGGGTAGTCCACTTCCTATATAAACCCAACTTGTAGTAGCTTTTCCACTTTTTCATTAATGATAGCCTGCCTCTCAAGAGTGAAGCTTCTCTTCTTTTGCCCACTGGTCAGCATTATGGATCGACAGATAGGTGGTGCTCCATTTTCTCTCTGTCGATGCCAAGCATGTCCGTTGTTGACCAGGTGAAGACGTCCGCATTTTCTCAAAGGAATGTGATGAAGTCATCTCTCATGTTCCCTTGAATTGTTGATCTAATCTGGAAGGTTCGCTCAGGCTGATATTCCAAGATCAGTATCTAGATGAGCTCTTCGGCAGACGTTCCCCATTCTTGTCGAAAGTTGGCTTTGAGGTCATCCACTATTATGGATTGGATTGCAACCTTTTTTCCTTCAGCAACGTTCTTCTTTTTATCTTCATCGCAGAGCTCTTCAATTCCGAGGGTGGGAGATTCACATTCGGCTTTCTTTTTATTCAATGCTAGCTTTATTGCATAGCTGTAAGACTCACACTCCACTAACCCGATTTAACCGTGTCGTGCCAGGTCTTCTCATCATAATCAACTCAAGCGAACCAATCGTATGAAGGAACCGCAACGTCAGGTAAGCTAAAAATAGTCGATTTTACCTGAGTGGTCAACTGTAGGAACCTATGTGGTTGACCAATCACAGTCAACTAGTCAAGTTTTAGACTCACTGGTCGACACCTTGAGACTCACTAGTCGACGGGAATTGCAACCAATGAAGTCGACCAGTGAATCCCAGACTGGTTTCCAAAATTAAGAAACTTTCCTTATTTTGAGAGGTCTCTCTCCTAATTGAGAGATGACTCTATATGGAAACTTTCTCCCTATATAAAAGATGTCCTTCTACTCCTTCTCCCTATATGACCAGCCCACTGGATTGATGAAATGGAGAAAAACTTCTTGATGATGACTATTTCCAAAGAGGAGAAGGAACTATGTGTTACTTTCATGCTAAAAGGAGATGCGAATCATTGGTGGAAGTCCACTCGAAGTTATCTTCTGACCAAGCACACCCATCTAACATGGGCTATCTTCAAAGAAGCGTTATTTGAGAAGTATTTTCCCAGAAGCTTCAGAATCAGATGGAGAAGGAATTTTTAAGTCTGTATCAAGGTCAGATGTCTATGGATAATTACCAGCAGTGTTATGAAGAGTTATTCTTCTTTGCTCCCATTAGTATGCAAGAGGAGGATACCAAGACCCAACTGTTCATTATGGGACTAAAGGGAAGCATCCAAGAGCATGTGCTGGGACTTGAAAAGAAGATCTATAATGAAGCTGTGTAGATTTCTCAAGTACTGGAGTCGAGCTAGAAGGAAAGTTATTATGCTTAGAATCGTAGTTTGAAAAGGCCAAATGGAAACTCATTTAATGGAGGAAATTCTAAGACCTTCAAACCATTCAGGCCTCAGAATAATAATAGTGCAGCCAAGACTACTCAGACAGTTTTCCCTTAACCAGGAAAAGTGACTGCCAATATCAAGTGCTTCAACTGTAATCAAATAGGGCACTATGTAAAGAACTGTCCTATGGCACACCCCAATTCTGAACCAACCAGAATGGTGTGAGTGAACCGTCATTGAACCAACGGTTCACACCAGGATCTCGAATAGACCGTGTCCACTCATACAAACCCATTGCACGTAACCACAATCAGAATATAAATAATACAGCGGAAGTCTTTAAATAAATGAAATGAGAATCTATTGATAAATTAAATAGAATATCCAATTATTCAAATCCAAACATAAAATATCATATCCTTACACCCACTTAATCCAACTGAAAATAACTGGAACAAATAAATAAAAATCCAATCAAAGGTACATGCAGAAAGGACACTTGCATGAAGCGTCATGCTCGTCCTCTCTGTACACCCAGAGCAGCAACATCACCATACGTCGGAGCGTTCATATAGTCATCCACCGTGTATCCTGCATCAACATCTAAAAACAGGTATATATACAAAGGGTGAGCTCATAACTTAGCTCAGTAAGACAATCAGATAGTTTCACAATATTATGCATGAGTAACAATCATTTTATGCTGTGGTCTGATTTAAGTCTGCAATGTGCTATAGAAAGATTTGGTGGCCCCCGCACCTCTATACACGAGTGTGTGGCACCTCATGGATCACACCCTCATTGGCCCACATGCACCCATCATGGAATAGAGATAGAGCTAAGATACCCCCGTACCTCCCTGATGCTCTACCCATACCAGTACCTAAGCCCCTACTGGCCAGGGCTCACAAACTGGGCTCGCAACTAACCAATCCTATATGTCATCAATGTATACTCTATCCCAGCATAGCAGTCTACGGCAGAGAGATAGAGCTAAGGCATTCCCACACCTCCCCTGATGCCCTATCCACAACTAACCCACTAGGATAGAAATAATACGCAGGTAGACCCTATCCCAACATAACTCCTTACGGCATAGAGATAGAGCCAAAGCATCGTGGACAAGCCAGCGTCGACCTCGGAGACCACAATGCCACATAACCATGGCCAGGTCAGCATCAACATCGGAGACCACCGTACCACGACCTTCCCCTGATGCCCCATCCGTACCAAGCATGTTAAGACAGATACTACAAAAGGTGCTAGTGTAAGGAGCGATCCCAGGCCCATGCCCCACTCCACACACTAACGAAAACAATCACATCCTAACAATGCATGAACAATAATAATATCTGAAAGTAAATGATGACATGTGAATATGCACAAACATCACATCATATATATTCAGGTAATTAACAATAACTTACTGTCCATTAATTATTAGGTTTAGGTCAGATTCCCTTACCTGACGCTCGTTTGTTAGCTTGCTCCACGTCGCAAGATCCAAACGGGAAGTCACAAAGTCCTACAATATTATTAGGGTTTCATTAGAATATTTTTCTTAAGGTTTCATGTTGGTCGGAAACCAACAAAGTGACAGAATACCCTCACAGAGCTGACCGGTGGCATGTACCGGTCGTAGCTCTATGGGGAAGACTGGCGACCGGTATGGTCAGCCGGTCCCCACAGACCAGCCTCCCCAGGGATACCGGTGGTAACATACCGGCCGCACTGTGTGCAACCAGTATAGTCGACCGATATGTCTCCGGAAGACCATACATGGGTTTTTCGACTGCCGTCGATTATCCTCCATGAATTTCCAAGGTTTCTCCTATCCATTCTAAGTCTAATATTTGAGTTAGAGTTATCCCCAACTCATTCGAGTCTAGTTTTGATGAATATCATCTCGGAACTCGAATCTAAGGTTTGACGGCAACTTAGGGTTTATTGGCCAATTTAGGGTTTTAGATCAATACCTACTTTGCATGGTATTGATCCACCCACACAACTATCCTAGAGTCATAGAGTAAGAAGAATGATTAAAACACTTACCATTGACTGGCGTAACATGAGCGTCGTTGAACGGTAATGGTGGCACCTCCTTCTTCTTCCTAGCTCCTTCTCCTTTCCAACCTCTTTCTCTTCTCTAGGGTTTATGAGAGATAATGGAAAGGATTTGAGGAGGTTTAAGGGTGTATTTATAGGCTAGAATTAGGGTTTAGTAACCCTATTAGGATTAGGAAAGTCTTAGGATTCGAAATCAAGAAAGTGGGACCCTCAGAAGTCAATTTTTGGATTTCCACATTCAGCTGCGCAGAGCTGACCGGTCGACCAGTACCAAGACCGGTACCATCGACCGATCAACATAAAATGATGATTATTTGACCGTCTTTGATCTGATTTCGTACCTGTTTGTCATCCGCTCGTCCCGTCTGGCCCGGTGATGTTTGAAAGACCTGCTACGACATAAAACCAAGGTTTAGACCGGGTTTACGGAGTGCGGGTCTTACAACTCCCCCACCCTTAAAATAAATTTTGTCCCGAAATTTGCATGTAGGTTTCACAACTCCCCCACCCTTAAAAGAAATTTCAACCCCGAAATTTGAACGTACCTTGATCGTTGAAAAGGTTAGGGTACTCCTTCCTCATCGAGCTCTCCTCTTCCCAAGTAATTTCCTCTACATTTTGGCTTCTCCAATGCACCTTCACATAATGGATGTCCTTGGTTCGAAGTTGCTGTACTTTTCGACTTGAGAGCATCACAGGCACCACTTCGAATGTTAAATCTTCAGTTAAGTCTGGGGGATCAGCGGTCAAGATGTGCGATGGATCTCTGACATACTTCTTCAGTAATGATACATGGAACACGTTATGAACGCTTGACATAGATGGTGGTAGAGCCAATTGATAGGCTACATTACCACGTCGGGTCAATATCTCATATGGTCCCACATACCTGGGGCATAGCTTCCCCTTCTTACCAAACCGTTTCAGACCTCACACCGGTGATACCTTCAAGAATACTTTGTCACCCACTGCAAACTCCAGATCTCGACGTCGATTATCCGCATAGTGCTTCTGTCGGACTTGAGCTGTCTTTACTCTTTCTTTGATCTGATCAATCACTCGACAGGTTTCTTCAACGAACTCCGGACCTACAATTCTTCTTTCTCCTACCTCGTTCCATAACAGAGGTGTACGGCACTTCTTCCCATAGAGTGCTTCATATGGGGCCATCTGAATTGTAGCCTGATAACTGTTGTTATAAGCAAACTCGATAAGTGATAGTTTCTCATCCCAAGCTCCCTTGAAATCTATTGCACAAGCTCGGAGCATATCTTCCAAATTTTGAATAGTTTGCTCTGACTGTCCGTCCGTCTGAGGGTGAAAAGCTGTACTGAACTTCAACTTCGTTCCCATAGCTTTCTGTAATCCTTCCCAGAACTTTGATGTAAAACGGGGATCTCTGTCAGATACTATACTCTCTGGAACGCCATGAAGTCTGACTATATTATCAACATATAACTTGGCCAGTTTCTCCATGGTATACTGAGGTCTGACCGCAATAAATCGAGCTGTCTTGGTGAGTCGGTCAACTATAAACCAAACTGCATCCACTGACCTTGGTGTCAAAGGTAAGCCAGTGATGAAATCCATGGTAATACAATCCCACTTCCATGCAGGTTCTGGTAATGGATGTAGTAAACCTACGGGTCTCTGCCTTTCTGCTTTAACTTGTTGACAATTCAGACACTGGAACACGAAACGAGCTATATCTGCTTTCATACCCCTCCACCAATATAGTCTCCTTAAATCATGGTACATCTTGGTACTTCCTGGATGTACCGTATATGGAGTGTAATGAGCTTCAGTCATAACTCGATCTCTGATATTGCAGTCTTCACTCTCAGGTATGCATAACCATCCACGATACCTGAGTACCTTGTCTAAATCCAAGGTAAAGTTAGGATTGCTTGTACCCTTCTCTAAGTTTTCTTGCACTGTCTTGAGATGTGGATCCTGTAGGATTGCTACCTTGACTTCATCAACTAGATCCGGTGAGATCTTCAAAGCTGCGAACATCATGGTGAACTTATGAATTAAGCCTTGCTCGACTGGATCTTTTGCAGTTTCAATTATATACTCTTCATCACCTTCGATTGAACTTGAGGCTGCGGTACATAATGCAGCATTTGTACTTGGTCCTGCCTCAGGTTTCGATGCCCACTTTCTGCTTATGGCGTCAGCCACCACATTTGCTTTACCCGGATGGTACTGGATGTCACAATCATAATCTTTCAACAATTCCAGCCATCTCCTCTGTCTCATATTCAGATCCTTCTGAGTGAAAAGATAAGTTAAGCTCTTGTGATCTGACTTAATCTGAAACTTCTCGCCATACAAGTAGTGTCTACAAGTCTTGTAGTGTCTCCAAGTCTTGATTGCATGTATAACCGCTGCTAGCTCCAAATCATGCGTAGGATAGTTCTTCTCATGCTCTTTTAACTGTCTTGATGCGTAAGCAATCACCTGTTCTCCTTGCATCAATACACACCCAATACCCAACCCTGAAGCATCCGTATATAAAGTAAACGGTACGCTTGGTTCTGGGATGGTCAAGATAGGTGCAGAGACTAGTCTTGACTTCAAAGTCTGAAAGCACTTCTCACACTTATCTGTCCATATGAATTTCTCTCCCTTCTTGGTCAATCTGGTGAGTGGAACAACGATCATGGAGTAATCTTCCACGAATCTTCTATAATAACCAGCCAACCCAAGGAAACTACGAATCTCCGCAACAGATTTTGGTGCTTCCCATCCTACTATAGCAGCTATCTTACTTGGATCAACCTTGATACCGTCTTCAAATACAACATGGCCCAGGAAAGCCACTTCCTTTAGCCAAAACTCGCACTTCTTGAACTTAGCATAAAGCTTTTCTTGTCTCAGCCGTTGTAGGACTGCTCTCAAATGTGTTGTATGGGTCTCCATGTCCTTAGAGTAGATCAATATGTCATCGATGAATACGATGACCGAAGTGTCCAACATATCATGAAATACTCGGTTCATCAGTTCCATGAACGATGCTGGAGCATTGGTCAACCCGAAAGACATAACTAGAAACTCATAATGGCCATACCTCGTCCTGAAAGCAGTCTTCGGAATATCTTCGGCCTTGATCTTCAGTTGGTGATACCCCGATCGGAGATCAATCTTCGAGAAAACCTTTGCACCCTACAGTTGATCGAACAGATCATCGATTCTAGGCAAAGGATACCAATTATTGATAGTCAACTTATTCAGTTCACGGTAGTCAATGCACAGTCTTACACTTTCGTCTTTCTTCTTGACAAATAATACCGGTGCTCCCCAAGGCGATATGCTAGGTCGTATGAAACCCTTATCTAACAACTCTTGTAACTGGGTCTTCAACTCCTTTAACTCGGTAGGGGCCATCTTATATGGTGCTTTGGACACCGGCGTCGAACCTGGCATAAGGTCTATTACAAACTCTGTAGCCCTGTCCGACGGTAGACCTGGAAGCTCCTCTGGAAATACATCTGGGAACTCTCGAACCACATCTATATCTTCCATCTTGTGTGACTCCGCCGTGATGTCGACTACAGATACTAGATACCCCACTCCCCCTTTCTCTAAGCATCGCTTAGCTTTTAGGGTGGAGAGGATCAGCTTCCGCTTCCTAGATAGCCTGATCCCAGTGAAGCTATACTCCCTTCCCTTTTTGTCAGTAAGCACAAGCTTCCTTTCACCACATAATAGGATAGCTGAATGATGGCCTAGCCAATCCATTCCCAAGATGACATCAAAGTCTGCCATCTCGAGTAGTACTAGGCTCGCTTTTAAGTCTCGACCCTCAATACATACAGTACATGGTCCATAATATTCGGTCAAAGCCACTTCGACTCCTAGTGGAGAGCGAACTATCAAGCTTGGGTTCAAATGCTTGATTGGTAACTCCATTCGCTTCCCAAAAGAAATAGAAACAAAGGAGTGCATGGCCCCAGAGTCAAGTAGTACTCTGGCAGGTATACCAGCTACATTTATAATTCCTGGAATTTTTTATCATCCCTTAGTTCTATATGCGCATACACACAAATGAAAATTAGTAAGCCAAATAGTAAGGGATAGAGTCGTACCAGTGACCACATCAGGTGATGCGGCTGCCTCTTCAGTGGTGACCGCATATACTTTTTCTTGCTGGGAGGTTGCTTCCTAGGTAGAGTACAGGTCCTTGCAATATGACCCACTTGCTGACAGTTGAAACATTTAATGTTCGGGTTGTGTCCAGCGAACTGTGGCACAGATGGTGCCGTATTGTTCCTTGCAGGCACTGTAGCGGTCTGAGCCCTGTATGGGCGGAAAGGTCTATTGTTACCGCCACCTGAACTCTCAATAGCGGGTCTCTTCACTCCCTTGTTCTGTGCAAAGAAGCTGTCCCGCTGACTAGACTCTATCACTTTCGCAACCTGCACAGCCACATTATAGATTTTCTTGTCCAGACCCAAGATGTGCTCTCTGATGCTTCCACGTAGTCCCATGGTGAACCTACGTGTCTTGGTCTCTTCCTCTTGCATACTTGCCGGTGCGAAGAAAAATAACTCCTCATCCTCTGCTGGTAAGCATCCACAGTCGACTGAGACTGCTGTAGATTCAGGAACTCCTTCTTCATCTGATCTCTGAAGCTCTTCGGAAAATACTTATCGAAGAAGGCAACCTTGAACACTTCCCAATCCACCTGTGTATGCTTCGTCTCCAGATATGCCCGTGTAGAATTTTACCAAGCATTTGCATCTTCTTTCAGCATGTGAGTGGCAAATAGGACATTTTCATCCTCTGAACAAGTCATTAGTCAGAAATTCTTCTCCATCTCTGCAACCCACTGTGCTGGCCACAATGGTTTCCCTATTTTACCTGTGAATGATGAAGGCTTCAACTTTAGGAATCTATCCACCGCCCTACTCAGATCGTGCTATCCCTGTGTATTCATTCCGTACCATGGTGGTGGATACGGATATGCTCCCTGTTAAGCAGAAGATGACGGGAACTGGTGCGGTGGTGGTACATTCTGGGGTTGGCCCATCGGCCCTGGACTATCATTCGTCGACTGTGTAGTACCAGCGCCAGCTCCACAGCCTACACCTACAGCACCACCATCTACATCTACAGCTGGACCATCTCACCCCCCTCCAGACTTGGTGTTGAGCATGTTTACTGAGATCAGGGACACCCAGAGGGTCATCCTCGAGTCTCAGTGAGAGATGGGTCAAGAGTTAGGACGTCTGGCTCGTAGCCTACGGGTGACACAGGACTAGGTACACTGGCTTAGGGTTGCTTACGAGCGAGATTATGACATAGCAGACCCTATTCCTCCTAGGCCCCTACCTCATGATCATCCCTTTTATTTTCTTCTCTTTTGACTGTTCATATAACAGGGTAACTATCCGGTTTGTGGACTGTACCCTGTAGCACTATTACATTTGATACTCTCTTTTCGTTTAATAAAAGTTTTATGGTTCACCCTAACTAGTGCATGAGTATCATTAAATTTCATATTTAATATAGTGTATTATGCTCTTTCTTAGTCCGTCTCAGGTATCAAACAATGCTTAGGGTGTGTTTGTATTAAAAAAATTTTAAATTTTTCCTAACTCAGTTCATCGACTTAGTTAAGTGCAATATGGTCTGTTGGACAGAGCCCGAGAGCTCTGATACCAAGTTGTCACACCCCAATTCTAAACCAACCAGAATGGTGTGAGTGAACCGTCATTGAACCAATGGTTCACACCAGGATCTCGAATAGACCGTGTCCACTCATACAAACCCATTGCACGTAACCACAATCAGAATATAAATAATACAGCGGAAGTCTTTAAATAAATGAAATGGGAATCTATTGATAAATTAAATAAAATATCCAATTATTCAAATCCAAACATAAAATATCATATCCTTACACCCACTTAATCCAACTGAAAATAACTGGAACAAATAAATAAAAATACAATCGAAGGTACACGTAGAAAGGGCACTCGCATGAAGCGTCATGCTCGTCCTCTCCTGCCTATACACCCAGAGCAGCAACATCACCATACGCCGGAGCGTTCACATAGTCATCCATCGTGTATCCTGCATCAACATCTAAAAACAGGTATATATACAAAGGGTGAGCTCACAACTTAGCTCAGTAAGACAATCAGACAGTTTCACAATATTATGCATGAGTAACAATCATTTTATGTTGTGGTCTGATTTAAGTCTGCAATGTGCTATAGAAAGGTTTGGTGGCCCCCCGCACCTCTATACACGAGTGTGTGGCACCTCATGGATCAGACCCCCATTGGCCCACATGCACCTATCATGGAATAGAGATAGAGCTAAGATACCCCCGTACCTCCCCTGATGCTCTACCCATACCAGTACCTAAGCCCCTACTGGCCAGGGCTCGCAAACTGGGCTCGCAACTAACCAATCCTATATGTCATCAATGTACGCTCTATCCCAGCATAGCCGTCTACGACATAGAGATAGAGCTAAGGCATTCCCACACCTCCCCTGATGCCTTATCCGCAACTAACCCACTAGGATAGAAACAATACGCAGGTAGACCTTATCCCAACATAACTCCCTACGGCATAGAGATAGAGCTAAAGCATCGTGGACAAGCCAATGTCGACCTCAGAGACCACAATGCCACATAACCATGGCCAGGCCAGTATCAACATCGGAGACCACCGTACCACGACCTTCCCCTGATGCCCCACCCATACCAAGCATGTTAAGACAGAATACTACAAAAGGTGCTAGTGTAAGGAGCGATCCTAGGCCCATGCCCCACTCCACACACTAACGAAAACAATCACATGCTTAACAATCACATCCTAACAATGCATGAACAATAATAATATCTGAAAGTAAAGGATGACATGTGAATATGCACAAACATCACATCATATATATTCAGGTAATTAACAATAACTTACTGTCCATTAATTATTAGGTTTAGGTCAGATTCCCTTACCTGACGCTCGTTTGTTAGCTTGCTCCATGTCGCAAGATCCAAACGGGAAGTCACAAAGTCCTACAATATTATTAGGGTTTCATTAGAATATTTTTCTTAAGTTTTCATGTTGGTCGGAAACCAACAAAGTGACAGAATACCCTCACAGAGCTGACCGGTGGCATGTACCGGTCGTAGCTCTATGGGGAAGACTGGCGACCGGTATGGTCAGCCGGTCCCCACAGACCAGCTTCCCGAGGGATACCGGTGGCAACATATCGGCCGCACTGTGTGCAACCAGTATAGTCGACCGGTATGTCTCCGAAAGACCATACATGGGTTTTTCGACTGTCGTCGATTATCCTCCATGAATTTCCAAGGTTTCTCCTATCCATTCTAAGTCTAATATTTGAGTTAGAGTTATCCCCAACTCATTCGAGTTTAGTTTCGATGAATATCATCTCGGAACTCGAATCTAAGGTTTGACGGCAACTTAGGGTTTATTGGCCAATTTAGGGTTTTAGATCAATACCTACTTTGCATGGTATTGATCCACCCACACAACTATCCTAGAGTCATAGAGTAAGAAGAATGATTAAAACACTTACCATTGACTGGCGTAACATGAGCGTCGTCGAACGGTAATGGCGGCACCTCCTTCTTCTTCCTAGCTCCTTCTCCTTTCCAACCTCCTTCTCTTCTCTAGGGTTTATGAGAGATAATGGAAAGGATTTGAGGAGGTTTAAGGGTGTATTTATAGGCTAGAATTAGGGTTTAGTAACCCTATTAGGATTAGAAAAGTCTTAGGATTCGAAATCAAGAAAGTGGGACCCTTAGAAGTCAATTTCTGGATTTCCACATTCAGCTGCGCAGAGCTAACCGGTCGACCGGTACCAAGACCAGTACCATCGATCGGTCAACATAAAATGATGATTATTTGACCATCTTTGATCCAATTTCGTACATGTTTGTCATCCGCTCGTCCCGTCTGGCCCGGTGATGATCGGAAGACCTGCTACGACATAAAACCAAGGTTTAGACAAAGTTTACGGAGTGCGGGTCTTACAACTCCCCCACCCTTAAGAGAAATTTTGTCCTGAAATTTGCATGTAGGTTTCACATCCTAAGCCTAAGAAGCAGTTGCAGCAAGGAAAGGTGTATGCCGTGACTTCTAAAGACGCAGTCGCATCACCTAATGTGGTCATAGGTATGACCTGACCTTATTCTTTTACAGTACCTTGTGTGAGCCTAAAGACTAAACCTAGCTAAAAACTATAGGTATTGTAACCATAGCTGGTGTACCCGTTAGAGTTCTTTTCGACTCTAGGGTTACCCAATCTTTTGTATCCGTTTTTTTTTTTGAAAGAAGTTAAACATGCCCCTCAGACCTTTAGATCTCAAGCTATTAGTCAGATCACCTTTGGGATTAGAGGTTGTATTAGATGAAGGTTATGGACTGTGTCTATTCTTTATAAATGGATGGAGACTGTAGGTAAATCTTGTGCAGCTAGAAATAGCAGACTTTGACGTCATATTAGGAATGGATTGGTTGTCTCAACATTCTGTGAGTCTGCTTTATGCTGAGAAGAAGTTGTCATTCAAGAGCAAGGATGGTGCAGACTTTGGTTTCATTGGGACCAAACTCCCTCGTAAGTGGAAGCTTATTTTCTCTGCACTTAAGGCGAAGAGATGCCTAGAGAAGGGACGAGTCAAATATCTGGGGTGGTGGACATTACCAAAGAAGTGCCATGGATGGAAGATATTGATGTTGTGCGGGAATTTTAGGATGTGTTTCTAGAAGATTTACCTGGATTGCCACCTGATCGAGAACTGAGTTCATCATAGACTTATTGCTAGGGTTGGTACCTATGTCTAAGGCACCCTATCGGATGGCTCCTACTAAATTGAAGGAACTGAAGACTCAACTGCAGGAATTATTAGACAATGGTTTTATTCAGCCAAGTATATTGCCATAGGGAGTGCTTGTGCTATTTGTTAAGAAAAAGGACAGTAGTGTTCAACTGTGTATAGACTATCAAGAATTAAACAAGCTAATGATCAAGAATCGATATCCACTACCACGGATAGATTATTTGTTTAATCAACTGCAGGGTACGAAGGTTTTCTCCAAAATTGATCTTTGGCCAGGATATCATCAATTGAAGATCAAGGATAGTGACATTCCAAAGACAGCATTTTGAACCAGGTATGGACATTATGAGTTCTTGGTCATGTCCTTTGGGTTAACCAATGCACCAGTGTCTTTTATGAAACTCATGAATCGGATGTTCTACGACAAGTTGGACACTTCGGTCATAGTTTTCATAGATGACATATTGATTTATTCCAAGGATGAAGCGACTCATGCGATGGATCTTAAAGCAGCCTTACAACTGCTAAGAAGGGAGAAGCTTTATGCTAAATTCAAAAAATATGAGTTCTAGCTGATTGAAGTGCAGTTCTTAGGTCGTTTAGTGTCATCAGAAGGAATTAAAGTGGACCTTAGCAAGATTGAAGCCATTGTGAAGTAGGAAGTGCCTAAAAATGTTGCAGAGATCAGAAGTTTCTTGGGTTTAACTGGTTATTATCGACGATTCATGGAAGACTACTCTAGAGTCACCGTACCTCTTACCAAGCTGACCAGGAAAGGAGAAAAGTTTGTTTGGACCGAAAAGCATGAAGAATGTTTCAAATATTGACGACAAGGTTGATATCGGCTCCAATATTAACCATTCCGGTGCCAGGGCAGCCATTTACCCTGTATACTGATGCTTTCGGATTGGGAATAGGATGCGTGTTGATGCAAGGTGAACAAATTATCGCGTATGCTTCAAGACAACTAAAAATACATGAGAAGAATTACCCTACTCATGACCTGAAACTAGCAGCGGTGATTCATGCAATTAAGGCTTGGAGACATTACTTGTATGGTTAGAAGTTCCAGATTAAGTCAGATCATAAGTCTTACCTATCTCTTCACCCAAAAAGAACTAAACATGAGACAGAGAAGGTGGTTGGAACTCCTAAAGGATTATGACTGTGACATCCTGTATCACTTGGGCAAGGCTAATGTGGTAGCTGATGCTTTGAGCAGAAAGGGAATACTGAAGCCCAAAAAAGGACCAAGTATGAACACCACCTTGTGTTTCGTTGGGATTGGGATGAGGAGCAGCATATTATAGAAACACGTAAAGATCCGATAGAGCAAGGACTGATCCACAAGTTCTCACTCATGTTCATAGCATTAAGGATTCTACCTGATTTACAGACGAAGTGAAGGAAGCAATATTATCGGACCCATATCTGAGAACGGTACAAGAAGATTTGGAGAAGGGTAAATCAAATCCTAATTTTTCACTGGATGCTGATAAGGTACTAAGATATAGGGGACGGTTGTGTACACCTGAAAATGACGATTCAAACCTTCGACAAAGAATAATGTTGGAAGCTTATTCTACACCACATTCAGTACACCTTGGAAGTACTAAAATGTACCATGACTTGAAGCGATTATACTGGTAGAGATGAATGAAAGCGGACGTAGCTAAGCATATGTTTTAGTGTCTGAATTATCAGCAAGTAAATGCTGAAAGGCAAAGACCAATAGGTTTGTTACAACTATTACCTGAACCAGCTTGAAAATGGGACTGTATCACTATGGACTTCATCACCGGTTTACCACTGACTCCCAGATCAGTTGATGCAGTTTGGGTGATTATCGATCGTCTCACAAAGACAGCTCGTTTCATTGCTATACGACCTCAGTATACTCTGGAGTGATTAGTCAAGCTATATGTGGACTGTCACACCCCAATTCCTTACTATTCAGAATGGTGTGATGAACCACCAATAAACCAATGGTTCAACCAGGATCTCGAATAGGCTGTGTCCATTTGCTTAAACCATACACATCCACAATCATAATCAGAGTAAATATACAATAGCGAAAGTCTTATATATTAAATGAACTGAGAATCTAAGAATGATAACATAAATAAATTATCTAATTATCTTTCATTAACTAAGACATAAGTAAATAAAATAATCAATTACATTTCCTTAATAATCCAAATAAAAATCTAATAAAAAATGCATGAATTGCATTCGCATGACGAATCGTGCGACTCCATTATAGCCTCTGCGTCCATCGCCGCAACTTGCCCATACGTTGGAGCATTCATATAATCTTTCACTGTCGTACCTACATCATCAACTAAAAATATTCAAATTTGAAAAGGGTGAGCACACATCACGACTCAGTGAGCAAACAAAACAATGCAACAAACATATGCATGCATTCAATTCATATCTTTGGTCTGGTTCATAAGTTTGCAATGTGCTATAGAAAGGATAGGTGGTCGTCGCACCTCTATACATGAATGTGTGGAACCACCCAATAGATCAAACACCATTGCCGCCCCCACATGCACCCACCATGGAATAGAGATAAAGCTAAAGTGCTTAGGACTGCACCGCATCACACTTCCCCTGATGCTCTACCCATACCAACACGTAAGCCCCTGCTGGCGAGGGCTTGCAAACTGGGCTCGCAACTAACCAATCCTAATGTCAAACAGTGTATTCAAGGCCTCACCCCAGCATCCCTCAATACATCCATAGAGATAGAGCTAAGGCCCCCCGGCAGAGTCAAAGACTACACGGTCCGAGACCACCTCCCCTGATGCCCTATGACGTAATAGTTCTGCTAAGATAATGGCGATACGACGATGTTAGTGGACAAGACTTGAATAGAGATTGAGCTAGAGTCTGGTGACCAGGATGAACCACAGTGTCACGTCCTCCCCATGATGCTCCACTCGCATCAAGTACACTAACCACACATATATATTCACATGTCTATTCCTAACATCATCATCATCATCATCATCATGTTATAATAAACGAAATTAAATATGCATGAACAGTAATAACAGGAATAGTGGATGACATGTGATATGCACATTACAATCATACAAGCATAGAATCATTCATAGTATTGGACTCAATAAACGAAAATAGTTTATTATTAGCCAATTAGTTTAGGTCTTGTTCCCTCACCTTTGATTGAACGTAGATCCTCGTTCAAGCTTTATGAATCACTTTTAAATCACTAGAATGACCTAACAAGTCGATGGATTTTAACTAGAATTAATTCTAATAGATTTAGACTAACTGAAATCATAGGGTCGCAGGTAGGGTAACACCTAGGGTAGCTGTTTCTGAGACCCTAGGGTGTAAGGTCGGACGTGGGGTCGGATACCATTCGACCCTACGTGCGACCACACCCTCCCTGGGACTTCCCGAGGGCATGTGGTCGATCATGTGGTCTCGTAGGGTCGAATATCATTCGACCTTACGTGCGATCACACGTATTCTGAGTCGACCTTTCATTCTAAAGTCCATTCTTTCATGTTTGGATCCTTTGGCTTACTTTCATGGTCCATTCTATGATTGTTCTATGGTTCAAAACTCTAAGTTATACACTATTCATTGTCCATAACAATTTCCTCCATGGAATCTCTTGGAACTTGTCCATGGATGGATGATTTAGGTTTCTCCTAATCCTATGTTCTTCATAACTATTATAGAATCTCTTATTCAAGTAAGGAATTAGGTTCTTATCTTTATTCAAAGGTTTCTCTGAACTTCCTCCTCCTCCTTAGTCTTCTTCTTCAAGTTTCCTTCTCTTCTTCTCTTCCTTCTCTTTCTCTTTCTCTAACTTTCAATTAGGGTTGTAAAGGAGTGAAAGAGGCTAAGGGACGTCCTATTTATAGAGGAAAACCCTCCATAATAAATCCTAATGAGTTTAGGAAAGATCCCCTTTAAATTAGGAAAGTTTTTTAATTTTCGATTTATGTCTGTCATCGTAGGGTCGGACGTGGGGTCGCAGGATCTGTCGACCCTACACCTTCTTAGTCATCCGACCCTATGACTAAAAAGTCATGGGTTGGACTTCTATTGAGGTGGGGTCGACCCTACCTATTTAGGCATGCGACCCTACCCTCACATTTACTATTTTTGGGTTAGACTCATACCTGGTCTTGTGATTTCTTTACGAACTTGGTCCACTTGGCTCGACCATGATAGGTAGACCTAGTACAAGGTGGTAAGACCGGTTAGTTTGATACAGGTCTTACAACTCCCCCCTCTTATTAAAAATTTCATCCTCAAAATTTGTACATACCTTCCGAGTCAAAAAGGTGAGGATATTGCTTTCGCATAGCATTCTCTTCTTCCCATGTGATCTCTTCTATATCTCGGTTCCTCCAGGTGACCTTAACATAGTAGATATCACGGTTGCGTAGACGTTGAACCTTTCGACTAGTGATTTCAGTTGGTACTACTTTGAAAGTCAAATCATCAGTTAGATCTGGTGGATCTACTGTCAAAACGTGCATCGGATCCCTGACGTACTTCTTTAATAATGAGATATGAAATACATCATGCACACTTGACATAGATGGTGGTGGTGCTAACTGATAAGCCACTTTTCCACATTTAGCTAGAATCTCATATGGTCCAACATATCTCGGACTTAGCTTCCCTTTCTGTCTGAATCGTTTTAAGCCTCGCATAGGTGATTCTTTCAAGAATACCTTATCACCTACGACAAATTCAAGGTCTCGGCGTCGAGTATCTACATACTGTTTCTGACGATTCTGAGCAGTTCTAAACTCTTTTTTTGATAATGTCGACTAATCGATAAGTCTCTTGAACAAATTTTGGTCCAACGATGCTACGTTCTCCAACTTCATTCCAAAACAAAGGAGTTCGACACTTCCTTCCATACAGTGCTTCATAGGGTGACATCTGTATAGTAGCCTGATAGCTGTTGTTATAGGCAAACTCGATCAATGGTAGTTTCTCATCCCATGATCATTTAAAATCAATTACACAGGCTCGAAACATGTCTTCTAAAATCTGAATAGTACGCTTCGACTTTCTGTTTGTCTAAGGATGGAATGCGATACTGAACTTCAACATTGTACCCATAGCCTTTTGCAATCCTTTCCAAAACTTTGAAGTAAAGCGTGGGTCTCTATCGGACACAATGCTTTCAGGTACACCATGTAATCTGACAATGTTATCCACATATAGCTTGGCTAACCTCTCCAAGGTATACTGTGGTCGTATAGCTATAAAGGGAGTTGTCTTAGTTAGACGATCTGCAATCACCCAGACTGCATCAACTACTCGAGGAGTCAATGGTAACCCGGTGACAAAGTCCATAGTAATGCAATCCCATTTCCATGCTGGTTCTGGTAGCGACTGCAACAATCCTACAGGTCTTTGCTGTTCAGCCTTTACCCTCTGACAATTTAGGCATTAAGACACAAATTTAACTACATCTGCTTTCATTCCTCTCCACCAATATAATTTCTTTAAATCATGATACATCTTTGTACTTCCAGGATGTACCGAATAGGTGGTGGTGTGAGCTTCCTTCATTAGCCAGTGTCTAATGTCTAAATTTTCTGTTTTAGGAACACATACTCTTCCTTTGTACTTCAGTACCTTTTCATCGTCTAAGGTGAACTCAGGAGTCGTCCTACCTTTTTCGATGTCTTCTTGTACCGTTCTCAGATAAGGGTTTGATTCAATAGCTGCTTTCACTTCATCAATTATATTAGGTACAATCTTCAACATTGCGAACATATTTAAAAATTGATGAATAAACCCTTGGTTAGTTGATTCACCCAGTGCATCTATCACGAACTACTCATTATCGTAATTGAACATTTTTCCTATAGTACACATTGCTGCAGTAATGTTAACCACTCCTTGAGATTTTATCATTGTTTTTCTGCTTAGCGCATCAGCAACTACATTAGCCTTTCCTGGATGATATTGGATATCACAATCATAATCCTTCAATAATTCCAGCCATCTTCTTTGTCTCATGTTCAACTCCTTCTAATTAAAAAGATAAGTGAGACTCTTATGATATGATTTAATCTGAAATTTCTCACCATACAAATAATGTCTCCATATCTTGACAACATGTACTACTACTGCTAATTCCAAGTCATGAGTAGGATAATTCTTCTCATGTGTTTTCAGTTGCCTTGAAGCATACGCAACAACTTGTTCTCCTTGCATAAGTACACATCCTAAACCCAATCCAGACGCATCGGTGTACAAGGTAAATGGCTGTCCTAGAATAGGAATAGTCAAGATCGGAGTAGATATCAATCTAGCCTTCAATGTTTGAAAACTTTTCTCACATTTGTCGGTCCAAACAAACTTTTCTCCTTTCTTAGTCAAACTGGTGAGAGGTACGGCAATTCAGGAATAGTCTTCCACGAATCGTCGGTAATATCCAGCTAGACGTAGGAAACTTCTAATTTCTGCAACACTCGAGGTGATTCTTACTTCACAATGGCTTCAATCTTTCTAGGATCCACTTTAATTTCTTCAGCGGATACAACATGGCCTAAGAAAGCGACTTCATTTAGCCAAAACTCACACTTTGTAAATTTGGCGTAAAGCTTCTCTTTCCTTAATAGCTGCAGAGCGGCACTTAGATTCATGACATGAGTTTCCTTGTCCTTGGAGTAGACCAATATATCATCAATAAACACAATGACCGACGTATCCAACATATCATGGAATATCCGATTCATGAGTTCCATAAAAGTTGCGGGTGCAATAGTCAATCCAAAAGACATGACTAAAAATTCATAATGTCCATATCTTGTTTTGAATGCTATTTTTGGAATATCACCGTCCTTAATCTTTAACTGATGGTATCCTGACCGAAGATCAATCTTGGAGAACACCTTTACACCATGCAACTGATCAAACAAGTCATCGATCCGAGGCAATGGTTACCGATTCTTGATGGTCAGCTTATTCAATTCTCGATAGTCTATCCACAGTCGAACGCTACCGTCCTTCTTCTTTACAAATAATATTGGCGCTCCCCATGGTGATATGCTAGGTCAGATGTAACCCTTGTCCAGTAATTCTTGTAATTGTACCTTCAATTCCTTCAGTTTAGTAGGACCCATTCGATAGGGTGCTTTAGATACTAGTGCGGCTCCGGGTATCAGATCTATAACGAACTCTGTCGCTTGGTCGGTGGTAGTCCTGGTAGTTCTTCAGGAAATACATCTGGAAAGTTACGCACAACATCAATATTCTCTATTTGTAGTGCTTCCTTGGTGAGGTCGACGACTAATACTAGATACCCAAATCCTCCTTTCTCGAGACATTTTCTAGCCTTTAATGCAGAGAGGATGAGTTTCCGTTTACGGGGAAGTTCGGTTCCCGCAAAACTAAACTCTGCTCCTTCCTTGTCTTTAAATGTCAGCTTCTTTTTTGCACATAATAGGTTTACAGAATGCCGAACTAACCAGTCCATTCCCAAGATGACGTCAAAGTCTGCCATCTCAAGTTGAATCAAGGTTGCATCCAAAGTCTTCTCGTTAATAAGAACTGGACATGGTCCATAACCCTTTTCTAATTCCAAATCTAATCCCATTGGCGATCGTACAAGTAGTTTGTAGTCTAAAGATTTATGGGGTAGATTCAGCTTCTTTCCAAATGACACAGATATAAAAGAATGAGTAGCTCCAGAATCAAAGAGTACTCTAGCGGGTATGCCATTAATAAGTACGATACCTGTGATTTATTTTAGTTTAGTCTACATGCTCACACAATGTAACACAAAATGAAAGGTTCAGGTCATACCTGTAACCACATCAGGCGATGCGACAACATCCTCAGATGTAACAGCATAAACCTTTCCTTGCTGTAGCTGCTTTCTAGGTTTAGGACACTCCCTTGAATAATGTCCTACTTGGTTGCAGTTAAAGCATTTTACTCCTTCATTGTTTTGCTTTTGTTGCGGTTGAGCTGCTAGAGTAGTCTTGGCTGCAGCATTGAAGCCTTGAGTACGGAAGGGTTTAAATGTCCTCGTATTCCCTCCGTTGTATGAATTTCCGTTTGGCCTTTTAATACCCCTATTTTGAGCAAAGTAACTCTCCTTCTGGCTCGACTCTATTACTCGTGCAATTTGTATGGCTTCATTGTAAACCTTCTTTTCCAATCCTAGAACATGCTCACGGATGCTTCCCCTGAGACCCACGATGAACCTTCGGGTTTTTGTGTTTTCTTCTTGCATGCTAACGGGTGCAAAGAAAAACAGCTCCTCATAACGCAGTTGGTATGCATCCACAGTCATTTGGCCCTGATATAAACTCAGGATCTCTCTCTCCATAGAATCTCTGAAACTTCTAGGGAAGTACTTCTCAAAGAATACCTCTTTATATATAACCCAGCTCAATTGGGCGTGCTTTGTTAATAGATAAGTCCATGTGGACTTCCACCAGTGGTGTGCATCGCCTTTCAGCATGAAGGTTGCACACTGCACTTTCTCCTCCTCATTCACTGTCATCATCATAAAATTTCTTTCCATTTCATCAATTCAGTGTGTTGGCCACAAAGGATCTGCTGGCTTATCATTATATTCTTTGGGCTTCATCTTCAAAAAATGCTCGATCAGTCAGGAGTGGTCCAGCTGATACGGAGCATAGGCCTCATACATATGTGGTTGGTATTGGTAACTGCCTTGAGCTACCTCAGGATTATGCACATGAGCCGGTATGACTGGTGTTTGAGGTGCGTGGGGTACCGTGTTGCTTCCCCCTGGTACTATGCTAGCCCGCCCTATTGGCATAGGTGTCGTATGTGCAGTTGGAAAAGCCATGCCTATAGCAGCCTGCATATTAGCTTGCACCTTCTGTATTCGCTGCAGCTGTTGTGCCAAGTTCATTACCGCTGTAGCCAGATCTATAGGTGGGGCTGACAAGTTTGTAGGATTTGCTTGGCCATTAGCTCCTAGTGTTGCCGTATTCTAATTTTTTGTCCTTCAGGATTTTCATGGTTGTATCCCTCCACAGGTGGTGATGGTGGAATTGGGTTACGGCCTCGTCTAGTTACTCTTCGCCCAGTCATTTCCTGTTCTGGTGGTGGTAGGGTCTGAAAAACAATCATAGAACATGTGAGGCAATCAATATAAGTCATTCCCAAGTCAAAATCCAACTAATCAATGTAAAATTCCAAATTTTCAAGTCATTCAGTGAAAATACTGAATTTTCTATCGTAGGGTCAATGGTAGGGTCGCTCTATGTTCGACCCTAGGGTATGCGACCTTACAAAACCCTGTCAGCTCACGAGAGCCTAGGGTCGATCGTAGGGTCGGTATTTGTCCGACCCTAGGTCCGACCACACGATGTCTGTCAAATCACCGAGAGCCTAGGATCGATGGTAGGGTCGGTCGTAGGGTCACACATTTTTCGAATTCTGTGACCGCACGACCCAAAATTAGGTTTTTAAACCCGATTTTGGAGTCATTTCTTACTCTTTCTTCTTTCCTCCAACTCAACTCGCTTCCCCTGAGTTGCTACAGTATCGACCCCTAGTGTTTGGTGATTATTTCTTCCGTTCACGACTTCCATTCCTTTCCTTCGGGTATGCTCTCTACTGTTTATCATTTTTAAGCTTTCAAAACTAGGTTTTTCTCCATTTATAGCGTTTTATTCAAATTAAAAATTTTCTAACCGTAAAAATTTGATTTTTATTGGGGGCTTTTGCTATTGGTCACCCAATGAAGGAAAGCCCTCAAAAAAATTTGAGTTTCATTGGTTGGTTTTTGAGAAACTTGAAATTTTCCATTTTTGACCTAATTTTCAGGATTTTTCCAATTTGTTAAAATTTCTTCAAATTCGATCTTCCTAGTTTAAATTTCCAATCGTATGAGCCTTGCAGGGTGGTTTGGAACATATGTAAGTCCTCCTGCCCTGTTGTTTGGGTGAAAAGTGAGGCTTTTGACCAAATCATGCCATTATAATGCCGAAATTTTGAGTTTTTCACCATTACTAATATCTTATTTGTTTTTCTGTGTCTTGACAGAAAGTATGGCTCGTACAAAGGTTCATAGGGCTCATGACCCAATTCGTTTCCGCTCCAATGAGGTCGAAGCTCAGTATGCTCGCTATGAGCATAAAAAAAAAGAGGGGGGTCGTTGTGTGAACTTGGCTAGTCTTGCCTTGTTCAACATGGAGGGGGCATTTGGTGACATCGGCTGGCTTTCTATGATCACCTATGAGGCTTGTACTTGTCCTGATTTGGTGAGATAGTTCTATGGCAATCTCCAGGGAGTGGGGAATCGCAATGACACAGAGAGGGGTAGGGAGCTCAGGATCACTAGCTACGTCAAGGGGGTGGAGGTTTCATTTAACTGCCAGTAGTTGGCTGATCTTTTGGGCATATCAAATGACAGCCCTTTGGTGTACGGTGCTCCCAAGGAGCCCCAGTTCCTATCCTTGGAGATGCATGCTGAGATTGATAGTCAGCTCATCAGAGATGATCGCTGGGAGATGAAAGCGATCAACCTACGTCCAAAGCCTTGGGTGTACTGCAAAATTATCCAGCATAACCTGATACCCCAGAGTGGACATTATGAGAGGATCTCCCAGTTGACTCAGTATGTCCTCTACTGTATTTGCACCAGGCAGCCTGTCTGCCTTTCTTATATCATTATCCGAACGATGATCCGTGCTACGCTGCCTGGTCAGATGGGCAACCTACCCTACGGACGTCTGATCACTATATAGCTCACCTGCCTACACGTTGACTTAGTAGATGAGAGGATTCAGGAGAAAACCTTCTCATCGGATCTTGACTGGGAGGCCATCTGTAAGATGGGTATGCGGGATGCTCAGGTCAACGATGATGAGAGGAACGCCCTGGTGTGTCCTCGTACGTGAGTGGAGGTAGCAGACGCCACGGTGGCAGCAACAGCAGTAGGTGCAGGGGTCCATGGGGGTGATGCTGAGGATAAGGATCGTATGTACATGGATGTATACTCCATACCTCCTCCATCACCTCTACATTCTATTGGAGCTAGTCCATCTCGGGCTCTTTCACACATGGCAGGTCCTTCACGCCCATCCTCTGATGATATGATGGGGCTACTACGCGAGATTAGAGAGGCTCAGCGCGTGACTGATCTGAGAGTAGGAGAGCTTCTAGATGCTCAGCGCGTGACTGATGGGAGAGTAGGCGAGCTTCTAGATGCTCAGCGTGCGACGAATGGGAGAGTAGGCAAGCTCCTGGATGCTCAGCGTGCGTCCAATCAGCGAATGGCCGAGTTAATAGCTAGTGTCCAGATGACCCAGACTCAGGTAGCCTGCTTGACTAGAGTGTATGCTTAGGACTATGACAGAGATCGCGAGGCACCTCTAGCTCCATGATGTATCTTTTTTTTATCCTTCTTTGTAATACAGAGTAACTGTCCGGATTGTGGACTGTACTCTGATTTATATATATATATATATATATATATATATATATACGTTGTTTTTTACTCGAGTGTATATGAAACTTGTTTCTCTTTTTATATATGCATTATTCTCTTTCTTAATTTTGTCTCAAACAACAAAGGTGCTTATGGTGTCATTATTACATCTTTTAAATTTTATCCTAACTCAGTTCACGAACTTTTATGAAAGTATACTGGTTTAATAGACAGGGCCTGAGAGCTCTGATACCAAGTTGTCACACCCCAATTTCGTACTATTCAGAATGGTGTGATGAACCACCAATAAACCAATGGTTCAACCAGGATCTTGAATAGGTTGTGTCCATTTGTTTAAACCATACACATCCACAACCATAACCAGAGTAAATAAACAATAGCGAAAGTCTTATATATTAAATGAACGAGAATCTAAGAATAATAACATAAATAAAATATCCAATAATCTTTCATTGACTAAGACATAAGTAAATAAAATAATCAATTATATTTTCTTAATAATCCAAATAAAAATCTAATAAAAAATGCATGAATTGCATTAGCATGATGAATCGTGCGACTCCATTATAGCCTCTGCATCCATCGCCACAACATAACCATACATTGGAGCATTCATATAATCTTCCACTGTCGTACCTGCATTATCAATTAAAAATATTCGAATTCAAAAAATGTGAGCACACATCACGGCTCAGTGTACAAACAAAACAATACAACAAACATATGTATGCATTCAATTCATATCTTTGGTCTAGTTCATAAGTTTGCAATGTGCTATAGAAAGGATAGGTAGCCGTCGCACATCTATACACGAATGTGTAGAACCGTCCAATGGATCAAACACCATTGTCGCCCCTACATGCACCCATCATGGAATGGAGATAGAGCTAAATTGCTTAGGACCGCACCGCATCACACTTCCCCTGATGCTCTACCCATACCAACACGTAAGCCCCTACTGGCGAGGGCTTGCAAACTGGGCTCGCAACTAACCAATCCTAATGCCAAACAGTGTATCCAAGGCCTCATCCCAGCATCCCTCAATACGTCCATAGAGATAGAACTATGGCTCCCCGACAGAGTCAGAGACTACACGATCCGAAACCACCTCCCCTGATGCCCTATGACGTAATAGTTCTGCTAAGGTAATGGCGATACAATGATGTTAGTGGACAAGACTTGAGTAGAGATAGAGCTAGAGTCTGGTCACTAGGATGAACCACAGTGTAACGTCCTCCCCCTGATGGTCCACTCGCATCAAGTACACTAACCACACAGATACATTCACATGTCTATTCCTAGCATCATCATCGTCATCATGTTATAATAAATGAAATTAAATATGCATGAACAGTATTAACAGGAATAGTGAATGACATATGATATGCACATTACAATCATACAAGCATAGAATCATTCATAGTATTGGACTCAATAAACAAAAATAATTTATTATTAGCCAATTAGTTTAGGTCTTGTTCTCTTACCTTTGATTGAGTGTAGATCCTCGTTCAAGCTTTATGAATCACTTTTAAATCACTAGAAAGACCTAACAAGTCAATAGATTTTAATTAGAATTAATTCCAATATATATTAGGAAAAAGAGAGAGGAAAGTGAGGCCATGGAAAGAGAGAGGAAAGTGAAGCCATAGGAAAGAGAATGGGAGAAAGAAAAAAGGAAAGAGAGAGAAATAAAAGAAAAAAGAAAAGGAAAAAAAAGAAAAGATTCCCCTTCACGTTTTCTAGAAAGAAAACGTGAAAGAAAGAGGGAGAAAGAAAAAAAAAGGAAGGAAAGAGGAAGGAAAGAAAAAAAAAGAAAAAAAGAACAAAAAGAAAAAAAAAAGGAAATGTTTTCTAAGAAAGAAAATGTGAAAAGAGAGGGAGAAAAAAAAAGGAAGGAAAAGAAGGAAGAAGAAAAGGAAAGAAGAAAGAAAGGAAATAGAGAAGGAATTTTCTAGAAGAAGGAAAGAGAGAAAGGAAAGAGAGAAGGGATTTTCTAGAAGAAGAAGGAGAAAAAGGAAAGAAAGGAAGAAGAAAAAATGTGGGAAGGAAGAAAAGAAAGGAAAAAAGAAAAAAATAAAAAGAAAGGATTTTCTAGAAGAAAAAAAAGAAGAAAATGAAGGAAGAGAGAAGAAGGAAAGAGGAAGAGAGGATTTTCTAGAAAATAGAGAGAGGGAAAACGTGTAGAATAGAGAGGGAGAAGAGAAAAGGGAAGGAAGAGAAGAAAGGAAAGAAGAAAAATAGAAGAAAAAAAGATTTTCTAGAAAAAAAAAGAAAGGAAAGAAGGATTTTCTAGAAAATGAGAGAAAAAATATAAATAGGCAAGAGAAGAGAGAGGAGGAGCTTCTTTTTTCAGACCATAGAAAGGGGAGAACGTGAGTGAGGGAGAGGAGAACGTGAGTGAGAGAGAGAAAATGTGAGAGAGGGAGAAAGAAAGGGAGAAGAAAAGAGAAAAGAAAGAGAGAAGAAGAAAAGAGAGAAAGAGAAGAGAGAGAGAAGCAGAAGAGAGGAGAAGGAGGATTCACATTCAAAGGGGATTGATACAACCTCCAATCACCCTTCATCTATGGTTTCACTCAATTTGAGCACAAGGTTAGTACTCTAAACAAATTTAGAGGTCGTTAGAATGCTCGAATGCCAATTTTGCTTGAAAAAGGATAATTTCTATGAAATCTCAATCATGAATGCTCTATTACATGCTTGTTAATGTTAGGATGCCTATGTCTAACATTTTTCATGAATGATAATTTGTCTAAGCTATTCAATGATGAATTTTTGAATGATATACAATGATGTTTGATGTTTTTTGCAAATTTCATAAAGTAGTTTTCTGATCTGAAAATTCTAGATTTAGGATTCAAACTTAGGACGTACATCACATGTATTTTTTCTAAGATTTTAAAGCCCCAATTTTTATGAGAGTCTCTCTGATATGTTAGAAGACTACCTTAATAATTTTGTTCCATTTGGAATTGGAAAAATATAACAAAAAATTTGTCTTTGACATTGCTATTTTTCTCGGATGTAATGCAATCCTCCATCAGAAAGTCTCTAAACAAAGGTCTTATGGCCATAATCAGAAAATCCACTTAATATGAACTTTTTAGACATGAACATCATCTAAAAAATGGCACTAGTTTCATATTTTTTCAATTTTGTTTTGAATTGAAATCAATTTTTAAGTGCATAGTGCTCTGATTTTGAATCTGGCATGATGTACTGATTTGCATGACTGAAAATAGTCATTTTTCACAAAGACAATATACTGTTTTAACTTGTTTTTCTTAATGAAATTTTAGATCAGACAGTTATCTACATATACATATGTCTGTATTTAATTTTCATTAAGAATAAAATTTTATTTGGAATTTATAGTCAACTGGTCAAAAATCTAGAACAGATTTGACCAGTGCACATGTTCGGTTTTAGGGCATATCTTTGACATATTTTTGCTTTCTGTTGGGATTCAAATCCTTCATATGAAATATAATATATTAAGTAATATTTCTATGAAAAAATTTAAGCTTGATTTGAGTTCCGGAAGACCTACTTATGGTCATTCTTATGTAATGTGACAAAATCTGAATACAGTTCATAGTTTTGTCCATTATCTGAAACCTTGTGTCACAATTTTGATAGTTTTGAGTCATTAATCTTCCCAATTTTCTTCAAAAAAGTTACAATTTTTTCAAAGAACATTGAACATAGGTTTTTTTGATGATTTTGCACTTTTCAAAAAAAAGGGTTTCATTGATGTCTCATTCATTATAACATCAATGATTGTTTAAGTAAATTCTGCCATATTTAGATAAATGGTTATATTTGGAGCATTCATATGCTTCATTTGGATTGTGCATACCATGTTTGCCACATTCCATGTGTTGTTATTTTTGATATAATAGATAAATTTTTACCATATTTTAGTAAAATCTTAATACTTACTATTTTTTAGTCTTACTATGCTTAGAAAATAGCATATAAGATCTTTTCTTTTTTTGAAAAATTCATGTCATATATGCATTCTATGATTGGTACTTACCATATTGATATATAGATGCATATTAGATCTTGCATATTAGATCTTGCCATGCTTAGATCTTGCCATATTAGATCTTGCCATGCTTAGATCTTACCATATTAGGTTCTTGCCTTATTTTCAATACATGCCATATTAGGGAGATTTTCATAATCTTACTATATGATATGATAGTTACCATAAATATCGTACATTCCATGCTTAGAATATTCTTTTTTTAGCAATAATTTAATTTATGCTGCACCCTAGTTGAACTACCATATCTGTACACCTAGCAAACATATTAGGTGTGGGGATGTACATTTAAGTACCCACATTCTTGGGAAGGGCATAATGGGAATAATAAAAATATTAATAAAGAAAGAGAATGCTTTGCCAAACCTTCTAAAATTAGAATTCAGGATGAAAACAGTAACTCAGGATGATTTTCACCTGTCAATAAACCCTAAACCTAGAATAGGTTCTAAACCCTAAACCTAGAATAGGTTCTCACATTCTAACCTAGAATAGGTTATCATTTTTCGATTATGATTCCTAGGGCAAACCCTAGGATACATAAGCCATTTGGGAGAAACCCAAATTCAGATCCATACCTTAGTCCACTTGGACTATCCATAGATCCACAACGATATTTATCCACATTTTAACCCAAATAGCACTATCCACATTCCAACTCATAATGGGTTATCCATATTTCGACCCAAATAGGGTCTTAGATCCACTAGGACTATCTATCAGTCCACATAGACTATCCAGATCCTAACCCATAGGGTTTTTCTCATCCTTTCAAGCATAAATTTCAACTTGAACAAAGAACTTAATCATGCACAAGCATAAATCACAGCCATAAACTTTAATCACACCTGAACTATGATGGTGAACCTGATTTTCAAAATAATTCCGTAATACGTAGGCCATTTGGGAGAAACCTAAATTCGGATCCAAACCTTAGTCCACTCGGATTATCCATAGATCCATTAGGATACCCATCCATTTCAACCCAGAGCCTGAACTACAGGGATTCTGATTCCTAGGACAAACCCTAGGATACGTAGGCCATTTGGGAGAATCCCAAATTCGGATCCACACCTTAGTCCACTCGGACTATCCATAGATCCACTAGGATATCCATTCCCATTCAACGTAGAACCCGAACTACGCGGATTCTAATTCCTAGGGCAAACCCTAGGATACATAGGCTATTTGGGAGAATCCCAAATTTGGATCCACACCTTAGTCCACTCGGACTATCCATAGATCCACTAGGATACCCAACTATTTCAACTTAGATGCCCGAACTACGTGGATTCTGATTCCTAGGGCAAACCCTAGGATACGTAGGCTATTTGGGAGAATCTCAAATTCGGATCCAAACCTTAGTCCACTTGGACTATCCATAGATCCACTAGGATATTTATCCATATTTTGACCCAAATAAGGTTATCCACATTCTAACCCAAATATGGTTATCCACATTTCAACTCAAATAGGGTTATCCACATTTTGACCCAGATAGGGTTAAACACATTCCAACCCAGATAGGGTTATCCATATTTTGACCCAAATAGGGTTACCCATAGATCCACTAGGACTATCTATCAGTCTACATGGACTATCCAGATCCTAACCCATAGGGTTTTCTCATCCTTTCAAGCATAAATTTCAACTTGAACAAAGAACTTAATCATGCACAAGCAAAAATCACAGCCATAAACTTTAATCATACCTGAACTACGATGGTGAATCTGATTTTCAGAATAATTCTGTAATACGTAGGCAATCTGATGAAAACAGATTCGATTCAATGATATCAAACCACTTGGTTTGGTTTGGTTTAACAGATAAAGTCTATTATAGGAAAGGTATAGGAGATCGATTTTGATCGGGCGGTTTGGGTGCCTAACCCCTTCCCATAATCGTAACCTGACGCTTACCCAATCTCTGATGGACCAGAAATCCAATCTAAGGGTCATGAGTCAATTGAAGTCTTACCTCGGGATAAGATTTCACATTTCTAAGGTCCTAGACCTTAATCTAGGTGGTGTGACTTCTAAGATTTCCATCTTTGTCCTCACTTCACTGGGGATATAAACGTCAAACTCCTAAATGAAAACTTTCCTTGTGTGAATTGGATGCTAGCTTTTAGGATACTATATTTATGCTTGTATAATATTGCCTTGGGGGGAATGGGTTCAGTCACACATTCGTGCGAGTAGCCGAACTGGGTCCCATGCATATGGGGCAGCCCGCTAGGCGAAACACACAACCATGACCTGTACTTTGTGAGACCACGACCGGCGAGCAGCCTCTAAGGAGCATTATTTGGGTCCGTCCGAGAATGCATTATCTTACTGCACGTCGCTTGGATCCTTGCAACATAGTATATAAAGGGATTGGGAGCCCATTATTCATCGTGCATTCGGTGATAGGTTACCCCGTCCTTGTCAAGGTGGCCTTTTCTGTCCTAACCCAGATTGTAGCCCAATGTTTATTATTTTTGGTTAATCCCTGAACCGACCCAGTAAAATCTACTTAACCATGACATCCATGTTCGAGACGTCGAAGTTCTGCCCGTTTTTGTCCTCGATTGGTCAACATGTTAGAATCTACACGATGAGCATCTAGAACTCTCTTCCATTGGGAGTATGAGGTATGTATACACTTGTTCTACATCATAGTAGACGACCACTATACACCCTCCATTAAGTAAGCTTGATGTGTCGAATCTCTCATTGTTAACACGTCGATTTTGAAAAACGAACAGAAAATCCCTGTCAAGACATAGATACCATGGTCACGAAGAAATTTACTAGTTTGTTCATCTATGAACCGTTTTTGCTAACCATCCCTAATAAGGACGACATATTAATATATCCATTTCAATTTCATCGAATTCGATAATCCAATTGGCCAGACCTTGGTACCACTGATTATCCATTTTGGAATCACGAGGTCCCAAGATTGAACACATGGCTTAACGAAATTCAACTAAATTGACTTGGATAATGTTTACCCAATCGCCCTTATGAGGGAGCTAACTTTATTTGGTTAAGTCATCCTTGATTATGCATGTGACTTCGTCCATTCCTCTAGATGTCTAAAATCTTGATATTTCTCCATTGGATTTTAATGTCTTTGGAAAAGAGAATCAAGCTGCAACCATATCCACCCTTTTAGGGTGAGAGTCCCCTACAATTAGGGAATTGTCTTGATCTCCCACCTTAAGATCCATCCATGTTATCTTTCTAAATGAATCAATGAAAGTCATGAATCTAGATCTTGATTGAACATCAAATTTTGTAAGAAAGAAGGCAACCAGATTTGAAAACACAATCAGTAACTCAGCCAATCTGGTCTAATAGAGCATTCAGTTTAGGCAGCGACAAGCACCTATACCTGAAAAAATTTACAATATTCTCGTACAATCAGTCCTTGGGCTTACTCAAATATTACATCCAGTTCATCTCAAAATCAAAGAAATATTCAGTCCTATATTCAACCACCATTTCTGGTTCATCTCAGAACTGAAGAAAGGTTCAGCCCCTAGACAAGTCCAATCATCATTTCGATTTGTCCAGAATTAAGGAAAGATTTAGCCCCTAGGCAGAGATTCAATCACATCCAGTTCATCTCAGAATCAAAGAAATATTCAGTCCCAGATTCAACCACCATTTCTGGTTCATCTCAGAACTGAAGAAAGGTTCAGCCCGTAGGCAAGTACAATCATCATTTCGGTTCGTCCAGAATTAAGGAAAGATTTAGCCCCTAGGCATATTCAATCATATCCAGTTCATCTCAAAATCAAAGAAATATTCAACCCCTGATTCAACCACCATTTCTGGTTCATCTCAGAACTGAAGAAAGGTTTAACCCCTAGACAGGTTCAATCATAACTCCCAGGTCATGTTAAAATGGAGGAGGCATTCAGCCCCTAGGCTTTTTCACCCTTCACCTCCTGTTTAGGTTCTGGTTCATGTCAAAACTAAGAAAAGTTCCATTCATTTGAATTTAATTAGCCACTAGGCTTATCCAACCATCAACTTTGGTTAGGGTTCTGATTCATGTTGGAACTAGAAAAAGTTTTATTCTTCTGAATTCAATTAGCCACTAGACTTATCCAACCATCAACTTTGGTTAGGGTTCTGATTCATGTCCGAACTAAGAAGAATTCCATTCATCTGAATTCAATTAGCCACTAGGCTTATCTAACCATCAACTTTGGTTAGGGTTCTGATTTATGATGGAATTAAGAAGAGTCCCATTCATCTAAATTCATTTAGCCACTAGGCTTATCCAACCATCAACTATGGTTCAAGATCTGATTCATGTTGGAACTAAGAAGAGTTCCATTCATTTGAATTTAATTAGCCCCTAGGCTTGTCCAGTCGTCAACTCCAGTTCAGGTTTTGATTCATGTTGGAACTAAGAAAAGTTTCATTCATATGAACTCAATGTGAGCATGAGTTAGCCTCTAGGCCTGTTCAACCATTACCTCTAGTCCATGTTCCATTTCATGAAGGAATCAAAGAGAATTCAGTCATTTCAACTCAATCAATCCATCATCTCTAGCAATTAGAGTCCAATCCATGATTGTCATCCTTGGCCTCTATCAATCGGAGCCCAACTCAAGTTGCCTCTAGCAATTAGAGCCCAGTCCATGACTGTCAATCTTGATCTCTATCAATCAGATACCAATTCAAAGTCAATCTTGATCTCTATCAATCAGAGACCAATTCAAAGCCAATATTGATTTCTATCAATCAGAGACCTGTTCAAAGTTAACCTTGTCTCTATCAATCGGAGACTGATTCAAAATCAATCTCTAGCACTATCAATTTGAGCCCGATCCATGTCTATCATAGCCCAGTGCTACAAGTTAGGATCGCTTGTCAGGAATGGCGAACGAGAAGCATTCCTCATTGCCTGTCAGTAAAGATCAATTCTAGATTCTGGATTCATCAGAAAAACATGAAACCTTCAGCTATGATAGTGCTATCCCATCTCGGGCATTTCTGCCCCATTGGCCAAGGAAATGCCAGAATCCAAAGAGTTGCCGTATATTTCTCATTGTTCAAAGAGAGGGAATGGAATTTTCCCGAACAGTAGGGTTGACCAAAGATGAGATCCGATATGTCCCAGGCTAGGATAGGAACCAGAATCACAGCTAGGGAATGGTCCAATGATGAAACCCTTAACCCATAAACTGGGGCATGAACCAGATTGAACTTGGACCCAAATTGAGTGCGGTCCAATGAGGAAATCCAATAACCCATAAACTGGGGCATGAACCAGATTGACCTTGGGCCTGAATTGGGTATGGTTTAATGAGGAAAGCCTTGAGCCTTAATTTGGGCATGAACCAAATTGACCTTGGAACCAAATTGAGTGTAGCCCTTGAGCCTTAAGCTGGTCATGAACCAGATTGACCTTGGACCCAAATTGAGTGCGGCCTAATGAGGAAAGCCATTATGCCCTAAACTGGGGCATGAACCAAATTGACCTTGGACCCAAACTGAGAGTGGTCTAATGAAGAAATCCATTGAACCCCCCAAGCCAAGGCATAAACTAGTCTAATCTTGGACTCAAAATGGTGCAGTGCAATGGCAATACCCCTTGATCCCCAAGCTGGGCATAAGCCAGAATGATTTTGAACTCAACTAGAAGCGGTCCATTGATGAATCCATTGAACCCCAAACTAGAGCATGAACCAGAGTAACCTTGAGCTTAAAAAGCAATAGTCCGGTTATGAATGGATCCCAAACTGAGAAAAAAAAAAAGGGTAAGAATTGTATGAAACCTTGAAAGGTAGGCATATTGCACCTATTGATAGAGGGGCATGATGAGTCCTGCTGTTAGAGGTCTGAAGGAATTTATTCCCACAAAGGTTGAAGGTGGTTGTCGAAGGCGTTATGCCCAACTGGAGCCGCTTGGATGAACTAGTTGTTTCAACTTTCTATTATCAATATTCGATAGGTCATCCATGTCTAAGTCCAAGATTGATATGCTTATTGACAAGTCCAGTCCAATCTGCCCTCTAAGTAAAAGAAAATCACCCCGTTTGGGATTTCAAACTGTGTGCTTTGTCTCTTCCATATATTTTCTCCCAGTTTCATACATCCTCCTATTTTACGTGTGCAATCAATTCTGACTCTGAAGATGATTGAAACGATGAGCCGTCTCTTGAACTTCTATGCCACCTGGCCTCTTAAGAAAGAAAGGTCCAACCCGTCTGGGAAAGCTTTAAATGATCAATCAGGAGACATAAGAGTACTCTCAAGAAACATGTATTGGAGAAGCTGCCATTTGTTCTACCTATGAAAAGATTCCAAGGAAAGCATTAGATAGTAATAGATCATATCAGCAAGTCAGTCAATCAGTACAAATGAGTGGAGGACAGATGTGCCACCAAAAAAATGGAAATACCAAAGTTCTTACAAAGTACATCATCTGCAAGCAAGGGATACATGATGAATGATCAATCCCTAAATCAAAGAATGAGGTCATTGGAATACCAAAAAAAAAAATTCAAGCCTATGTTTTATCTACATCAATAATGGGAGGCAGTCACATCAGACAGAAGGTGATGATTAACTTCCAGAGGACAGCATACAAATTCACCATTCAAATAAAATCAGATACTAGATGAGCAGTCACAAATGTTCATAAAGTTTACAGAAGATCAGAGTACTAACTGGGGCAAAGATGTTCTATCTGATTGGAAATGTTTGGAAGAAGAAGATTCCAATCCAATATTGAAAGTCATGATTCAACTTTGCGATCAAGCAAAGCACTGCATTATGTGGCCTCCACATCCAAAAAAGAAAAGAAAAAAGAAAAAAGAAAAGAAAAGAAAATAGTAAGATGTTGAATGGCATTGGAGCTCGATAGTAAGCCAATTGTTCCTCTCACTTCAAGAAGAAGGTAATTCCAATCAAAGCCTGATAGCAAGTTTGATCGTTCGTCGAGATTCACAGCATGTTGGACCAGACTTTTGATTTTGGCCAATTACTTCCCGCCTTTACAAGAGACGATCTCATCACTTTTTCATCATCAGAGAAAGATTTCTCATCGGCATTAGACTCTCTATCCCGTCTATCAATCTGACGGCCTTCCAAGGAGTCTCTATCACAAGCCCTTCTTTTGATTATTAGTTTTTATGGCATTATATCTCGTGATCATGTCTCATTTTATATACAAATTCATGAATCTGACTGGAACTCTCATCTGTCATTCATTACATCCGATAGCTTCCCAAGGTTCCTATAAGCCCTTCATTTCTCAAGCCAAGTGTTGGGTTGAATAAAGAGTCCTAAGCAAGAGGGGTTCCTTTCCATACAAACCATCATCTGTTGGGCTCCATAGCATTGCCTTTCAATAAAATTCTATCTTCAAATCCTTTTGTCATGTTAGGGAGAGAGCAAATTTTCATGGCCTGGTTACGGATGTGGCCAAATTCATCAAATCATCAGTTCACTCATTTTTCAATATTCAAGAAGGGTTTATCTAAAAAGTCACTTTCTGCAATCAATCTGTCAATCTTCCCTTGACCTTGGAAGCATGGTCAAATTCTGGATGCAATCCAGATTCAACTTAGTTCCAACTCTGTTAGGTTGCCCGTTCCTTCTATCTTGCCCTTAGCACACTATAGTAGCGGTCTGTCACAACATACAGACACTGGGGCATAGATATATCCTAAGTAGAGGAATTGAACTTGATCATGAGCATTACATCTAGGATCCATTTGTCTAGTCTGAAGTCACTGATTTCCTAGTCAATAGAAGTAGGTCCTTCCAAGTTGGTTTTTGCTAAATTCTCAGTCATCCCAATCATGTTGATGAAGAAAAGCCAATGTGGTCGCTCACCTATTAGGATTTGGTCACCAAATTCTCTGAATGAACACTTTGAATCCTTTACTCCTCATGCCTACTTTGGGGCCATGGTTCATTCATCTTTTAAAATTGGCACAACAATGTTGCAAAGCCCTGAGCTTTTCATGAGCCTAGATCAAGGGCCAAATCCATGTCACATTTCATTACCGCTTAGCTGTTCTACCAATTTGGTCTACCATAGTGCACAGTCAAAGAACTTAGTTGACCAAATGTCCCTCGACAGTTTAACACCAAAGTCAATCAATAAAATCACTTTGGTTAGAGACTGTCAGGCTCCCCTCATTCTTGTCCAAAATCCTCGCTAGAGTTTCTTTCAATCCAAAACCCAACAACACCAATGTTAGCTGAGAAAATCATTACTTTCAAATTACATGGAACCCTTCCAAGGAAGCAACCAAGTCATCACTACCGTGCTGAAATTAAGTCAAACATTCAGTACTAGGTCATAAATGATAAATTTCAAATCTAGGTATCATGCCAGCAAAGTCCATGACACCATTTCCATTGATGCCATGTTTTATGCCTTCACCAACAAAGCAGGGGCAAAAAAAAAAAAAAAAAAAAAAAAAAAACTCGAAAACTGCCAAGGAATTCACCATCATTTCAATATGTCCAGCACCCTAAAGGTTCAAAGTCAACAAAGACTTCCTGTATGGGTCACTTTCGAGCATCCTAAAGGTTCATAGCAACAAAGCTACTTAAGAGGATATTCTAGTTTCCATAGAGCTTCCAAGAAGGATATTCCAATTTTCAATCCCGAAGGTCCAAAGCTAGTATGAACTTCAAAGATGAGTCATTCAGTATCACCCTATAAGTGACCTTCTGAGTCCTTGCTCATTTCAGAATCAATAGCAAATTCCTCACCCTAAAAGTGACCTTCTGAGTTCTTGCTCATTTCAGAATCAAATGCGGAGCCCTGGCTCATCCAAAGTTCAAATCAATCTCAGTCTATAAATGAATCAAATGTAGAGCCCTAGCTCATCCAAAGTTCAAATCAATCTCAGTTTAAGTAAATCATATGCAAAGCCCTAGCTCATCCAAAGTTTAAATCAATCTCAGTCTATAAGTGAATCAAATGCAAAGCCCTAGCTCATCCAAAGTTCAAATCAATCTCAGTCTATAAATGAATCGAATGTAGAGTCCTAGCTCATCCAAAGTTCAAATCATTCTCAGTCTAAGTAAATCATATGCAGAGCCCTAGCTCATCCAAAGTTTAAATCAATCTCAGTCTATAAGTGAATCAAATGCAGAGTCCTAGCTCATCCAAAGATCAAGTGAATCTCAGCCTATAAGTGAATTCAGAGCCCTATATCAAATCAATCTCAGATTATTAGTGAATCAAATGTAGAGCCCTAGCTCAATCAAAGATCAAGTCAATCTCAGCCTATAAGTGAATGCAGAGCCCTAGCTCATCCAAAGATCAAATCAATCTCAGATTATTAGTGAATCAAATGTAGAGCCCTAGCTCATTCAAAGATCAAGTCAATCTCAGCCTATAAGTGAATGCAGAGCCCTAGCTCATCCAAAGATCAAATCAATCTCAAATTATTAGTGAATCAAATGTAGAGCCCTAGCTCATTCAAAGATCAAGTCAATCTCAGCCTATAAAGTGAATGCAGAGCCCTAGCTCATCCAAAGATCAAATCAATATCAGATTATTAATGAATCAAATGTAGAGCCCTAGCTCATCCAAAGATCAAGTCAATCTTAGCCTATAAATGAATCAAATGCAGAGCCCTAGCTTATTCAAAAAAATGATCTCAGAATCTCAATCAAAAAAGCATCAGTTCAATCAAAGAAAACACATCAAGTCTTACATCCAGACATATCGAAGCCGAGTCCAAGCTCGTACAATCAGCCTTGTATTCACAGCCTAGCTTCATACAAGAAGAGTTTTATCAGCCTACAAATGGATCAAGCCGGGTTCAAGCCTGCACGTACCTTGCATCATGAGTTCCACCTCAGAAAGAAGAGGTTCCCAACCTACAAATGAGCCTTGTATTCACAGCCTAGCTTCATACAAGAAGAGGTTTATCAGCATACAAATGGATTAAGCCAGGTTCAAGCCCGCGCGTGTCACACCCCAATTTTGGTCTAACCATAATGGTGTGATGAAACGCTAAATAACCAACGGTTCAACCAGGATCTCAAATAGGCTATCCCCGCGTTATCCAACTTACACACATCCGTAATCATAATCAGAGTAATACACAATAGCGGAAGTCTTATAATAAGATGAACTGAGAAACTAAATGATATTAATAATTTAATAGCAAATTATTCTGTATTCAACTGAGACATAAATATTAAATATCAAATACATGTCCGAATAAATCCAATAAAGAAACTTATAAAATGTCTAATCAAATACACACGAGTTGCACTCGCAAGAGGAGTCGTGTGTATCCACTTCAGCTTCAGCTTTCATCGCCGCTACCGTCCCGTATGCAGAAGCATTTACAAAATCTTCAACCGTATAACCTGCATCATCAACTAAAAATATTCGACGTCGAGGGGTGAGCACACATCACGGCTCAGTGAGTAGCCAAAACAATGCAACAATACATATGCATGCAAAAAAAATCAATTTATATCTTTGGTTCGGTTTTAAAGTTTGCAGTATGCAATAGAAAGGTTTAGGTAGCCAAAGTTCGCGTTTATTGACTTCACCTCTATACACGAGTATGTGACGTTATCCGAAGATCACGTTTATCGTCAACTCACATGCACCCAATCATGAACAGTATATAACAAAGGTTAACGGTTATTGCTATATATTGTCATACCAACACGTAAGCCCCTATTGGCAAGGGCTGCAAACTGGGCTCGCAACTAACCAATCCTAATGCCAAAAAGTGTATCCAAGGCCTCACCCCAAAGATCCCCTCGGAATGCCCATAGAGATAGAGCTAAGGCCCCCCGGTAGAGTCAGAGACTACAAGGACCGAGACCACCTCCCCTGATACTCTACGACATAATAGTTCTATTAAAGTAATGGCGATACGACGATGCTAATGCACAAGACTTGAGTTAGAGATAGAAAAGAGAATGAGAAGCCATAGGAAAGAGAATGAGAAGCCATAGGAAAGAGAATGAGAGAAAGAAAAAAGGAAAGAGAGAGAAATAAAAGAAAAAACAAAAGGAAAAAAAAAGAAAAGATTCCCCTTCACGTTTACTAGAAAGAAAACGTGAAAGAGAGAGGGAGAAAGAAAAAAAAAGGAAGGAAAGAGGAAAGAAAGAAAAAAAAAAGAAAAAAAGAAGAAAAAGAAAAAAAAAGAAATGTTTTCTAAGAAAGAAAACGTGAAAAGAGAGGGAGAAAAAAAAGAAGGAAAAGAAGGAAGAAGAAAAGGAAAGAAGAAAGAAAGGAAAGAGAGAAGGAATTTTCTAGAAGAATGAAAGAGAGAAGGGATTTTCTAGAAGAAGAAGGAGAAAAAAGAAAGAAATGAAGAAGAAAAAATGTGGGAAGGAAGAAAAGAAAGGAAAAAAGAAAAAAATGAAAAGAAAGGATTTTCTAGAAGAAAAAAAAGAAGAAAATGAAGGAAGAGAGAAGAAGGAAAGAGGAAGAGAGGATTTTTTAGAAGAGGGAGAGAGGGAAAACGTTTAGAATAGAGAGGGAGAAGAGAAAAGGGAAGGAAGAGAAGAAAGGAAAGAAGAAAAAAGGAAGAAAAAAATATTTTCTAGAAAAAGAAGAAAGGAAAGAAGAATCTTCTAGAAAAGGGGAGAAAAAATATAAATAGGAAAGAGAAGAGAGAGGAGGAGCTTCTTTTTCCAGACCATAGAGAGGGGAGAACGTGAGTAAGGGAGAGGAAAACGTGAGTGAGGGAGAGGAGAACGTGAGTGAGAGAGAGAAAACGTGAGAGAGGGAGAAAGAAAGAGAGAAGAAAAGAGAAAAGAAAGAAAAGATAAGAAGAAAAGAGAGAAAGAGAAGAGAGAGAGAAGCAGAAGAGAGGAGAAGGAGGATTTGCATTCAAAGGGGGTTGATACAACCTCCAATCACCATTCATTGATGGTTTCGCTCGATTTGAGCACAAGGTTAGTACTCTAAACAAATTTAGAGGTCGTTAGAATGCTCGAATGCTAATTTTGCTTGAAAAAGGTTAATTTCCATGAAATCTCAATCATGAATGCTCTATTACATGCTTGTTAATGTTAGGATGCCTATGTCTAACATTTTTCATGAATGATAATTTGTCTAAGCTATTCAATGATGAATTTTTGAATGATATACAATGATGTTTGATGTTTTTTGTAAATTTCATAAAGTGATTTTCTGATCTGAAAATTCTAGATTTAGGATTCAAACTTAGGACGTACATCACATGTATTTTTTCTAAGATTTTGAAGCCCAAATTTTTATGGGAGTCTCTCTGATATGTTATAATACTACCTTAAAATTTTAGTTTCATTTGAAATTGAAAAAATTTATCAAATAATTTGTCTTTGACATTGCTATTTTTCTCAGATGTAATGCAATCCACCATCAGAAAGTCTTTAGACAAAGGTCTTATGGCCATAATCAGAAAATCCACTTAATATGAACTTTTTAGACATGAAATTCGTCTAAAAAATGGCACTACTTTCATATTTTTTTCAATTTTTTTTTGAATTGATATCAATTTTTAAGTGCATAGTGCTCTGATTTTGAATCTATCATGATGTACTGATTTGCATGACTGAAAAGAGTCATTTTTCACAAAGAAAATATACTGTTTTAACTTATTTTTCTTAATGAAATTTTAGATCAGACAGTTATCTACATAGACATATGTCTGTATTTAATTTTCATTAAGAATAGAATTTTATTTGGAATTTATAGTGCAACTGGTCAAAAATCTGGAACAGATTTGACTAGTGCACATGTTCGGTCTTAGGGCCTATCTTTGACCTATTTTTGCTTTCTTTTGAGATTCAAATCCTTCATATGAAATATAATATATTAAGTCATCTTTCTATGAAAAAACGTTGAGCTTGATTTGAGTTTCAGAAGACCTACTTATGGTCATTCTTGTGTAATGTGACAAATCTGAATATAGTTCATAGTTTTGTCCATTCTCTGAAACCTTGTGTCACAATTTTGACAGTTTTGAGTCATTAATCTTCCCAATTTTCTTCATAAAAGTTATAATTTTTTCAAATAACATTGAACATATGTTTTTTGATAATTTTGTACTTTTCAAAAAAAAGGGTTTCACTGATGTCTCATTCATTATAACATCAATGATTATTTAAATTAATTCTGTCATATTTAGATAAATGGCTATATTTAAAGTATTCATATGCTTTGTTTGGATTGTTCATACCATGTTTGCCACATTTCATGTGTTGCTATTTTTGGTAGAATAGATAAATTTTTATCATATTTTAGCAAAATCTTAATAATTACTATTTTTAAGTCTTACTATGCTTAGAAAATAGCATATAAGATCTTTCTTTTTTTTGAAAAATTCATGTCATATATGCATTCTATGACTGGTACTTACCATATTGATATATAGATGCATATTAGATCTTGCATATTAGATCTTGCCATATTAGATCTTGCCATGCTTAGATCTTGCCATATTAGATCTTGTCATGCTTAGATCTTACCATATTAGGTTCTTGCCTTATTTGCAATACATGCCATATTAGGGAGATTTTTATAATCTTACTATATGATATGATAGTTACCATAAATATCATACATGCCATGCTTAGAATATTCATTTTTTGGTAATAATTTAATTTATGTTGCACCCTAGTTGAACTACCATATCTGTACACCTAGCAAACATATTAGGTGTGGGGACGTGCATTTAGGCACCCACATTCTTGGGAAGGGCATAATGAAAATAATAAAAATCTTAATAAAGAAATAGAATGCTTTGCCAAACCTTCCAAAATTAGAATTCAGGATGGAAAGAGTAACTCAAGATGATTTTCACCTGCCAGTAAACCCTAAACCTAGAATAGGTTCTCACATTCTAACCTAGAACAGGTTATCATTTTTCGAACTACGCAGATTCAAATTCCTAGGGAAACCCTAGGATACGTTGGCTATTTTGGAGAATCCCAAATTCGGATCCACACCTTAGTCCACTCGGACTATCCATAGATCCACTAGGATATCCATTCCCATTTAACCTAGAACCCAAACTATGCGGATTTTGATTCCTAGGGCAAACCCTAGGGTACGTAGGCTATTTGGGAGAATTCCAAATTTGGATCTACACCTTAGTCTACTCGGACTATCCATAGATCCACTAGGATACCCAACCATTTCAACTCAGATGCCCGAACTACGCGGATTCTGATTCCTAGAGCAAACCCTAGGATAAGTAGGCTATTTGGGAGAATCCCACATTCGAATCCAAACCTTAGTCCACTTGGACTATCCATAGATCCACTAGGATATTTACCCATATTTTGATTCAAATAGGGTTATCCACATTCCAACCCAAATAGGGTTATCCACATTTCAACCCAAATAGGGTTATCTATATTTTAACCCAGATAGGGTTATCCACATTCCAACCCAGATAGGGTTATCCATATTTTGAGTCAAATAGGGTTACCCACAGATCAACTAGGACTATCTATCAGTCTACATGGACTATCCAGATCCTAACCCATAGGATTTTCCTCATCCTTTCAAGCATAAATTTCAACTTGAACAAAGAACTTAATCATGCACAAGCATAAATCATAGCCATAAACTTTAATCACACCTGAACTACGATGGTGAACCTGATTTTTAGAATAATTCCATAATACGTAGGGAATTTGGTGGATACAGATTCGGTTCAATGATATCAAACCACTTGGTTTGGTTTTGTTTAACAGATAGAGTCTAGTATAGGAAAGGTATAGGAGATCGATTTCGATCGGGCAGTTTGGGTGCCTAACCCCTTCCCATAACCATAACCTGACGCTTACCCAATCCCTGATGGACCAGAAATCCAATCTAAGGGTCATGAGTCAATCGAAGTCTTACCTCGGGGTAAGATTTCACATTTCTAAGGTTCTAGACCTTAATCCTGGTGGTGACTTCTAAGATTTCCATCTTTGTCCTCACACTTTCACGAATCATCGTAATATCCAGCTAGACCTAGGAAACTTCTAATTTCTGCAACACTATTAGGTGTTTCCCACTTCACAATGGCTTCAATCTTGCTAGGATCCATTTTAATTCCTTCAACGGATACAACATGGCCTAAGAAAGCGATCTCATTTAGCCAAAACTCACACTTTGTAAATTTGGCGTAAAGCTTCTCTTTCCTTAATAGCTGTAGAATGGCTCTTAGATTCATGACATGAGTTTCCTTGTCCTTGGAGTAGACCAATATATCATTAATAAACACAATGATCGACGTATCCAACATATCATGGAATATCCGATTCATGAGTTCCATAAAAATTGTAGGTGCGTTAGTCAATCCAAAAGACATGACTAAAAATTCATAATGTCCATATCTTGTTCTGAATGCTATTTTTGGAATATCACCATCCTTAATCTTCAACTGATGGTATCCTGACTGAAGATCGATCTTGGAGAATACCTTTACACCTTGCAACTGATCGAACAAGTCATCGATCCAAGGCAATGGATACCGATTCTTGATGGTCAGCTTATTCATTTCTCGGTAGTCTATACACAGTCGAATGCTACCGTCCTTCTTTACAAATAATACTGGCGCTCCCCATAGTGATATGCTAGGTCTGATGTAACCCTTGTCCAGTAATTCTTGTAATTGTTCCTTCAATTCCATCAGATCAGTAGGAGCCATTCGATATGGTGCTTTAGATACTGGTGCGGCTCCGAGTATCAAATCTATAACGAACTCTGTCGCTCGATCGGGTGGTAGTCCTGGTAGTTCTTCAGGAAATACATCTGGAAAGTCACGCACAACACCAATATTCTCCATTTGTGATGCTTCCTTGGTGAGGTCGACCACTGATACTAGATACCCAACTCCTCCTTTCTCGAGGCATTTTCTAGCCTTTAATGCAGAGAGGATGATTTTTCGTTTACGGGAAAGTTTGGTTCCCGCAAAACTAAACTTTGATCCTTCCTTGTCTTTAAATGTCAGCTTCTTTTCTGCACATAATAGGTTTGCAGAATGCCGAGCTAACCAGTCCATTCCCAAGATGACGTCAAAGTCTGTCATCTCAAGTTGAATCAAGGTTGCATCCAAAGTCTTCTCGTCAATAAGAACTGGACATGGTCGATAATCCTTTTCTAATTCCACTTCTAATCCCACGGTGATCATACAAGCAGTTTGTAGTCTAAAGATTTGAGGGGTAGATTCAGTTTCTTTCCAAATGACACAGATATAAAAGAATGACTAGCTCCAGAACCAAAGAGTACTCTAACGGGTATGCCATTAATAGGTACGATACCTGTGATTTGTTTTAGTTTAGTCTACATGCTCACACAATGTAACACAAAATGAAAGGTTCAGGTCATACCTGTGACCACATCAGGCGATGCGACAGCATCCTCAAATGTAACAGCATAAACCTTTCCTTGCTGTAGCTGCTTTCTGGGTTTAGGACACTCCCTTGAATAATGTCCTACTTGGTTGTAGTTAAAGCATTTTACTCCTTCATTGCTTTGCTTTTGTTGCGGTTGAGCTGCTGGAGTAGTCTTGGCTGCAGTATTGAAGCCTTGAGTACAGAAGGGTTTAAATGTCCTCGTATTCCCTCCGTTGTATGAATTTTCGTTTGGCCTTTTAATACCTCTATTTTGAGCAAAGTAGCTCTCCTTCTGGCTCGACTCTATTACTCGAACAATTTGTATGGCTTCATTGTAAACCTTCTTTTCCAATCCCAGAACATGCTCATGGATGCTTCCCCTGAGTTCCATGACGAACCTTTGGGTCTTTGTGTTTTCTTCCAGCATGCTAATGGGTGCAAAGAAAAATAGCTCCTCATAACGTTGTTGGTATTCATCCACAGTCATCTGGCCCTAATATAAACTCAGAAACTCTCTCCATAGAATCTCTAAAACTTCTGGGGAAGTACTTCTCAAATAATGTCTCTTTATATATAACCCAGGTCAATTGGGTATGCTTTGTTAATAGATAAGTCCGTGTAGACTTCCACCAGTGGTGTGCATCGCCTTTCAGCATAAAGGTTGCACACAGCACTTTCTCCTCTTCATTAACTGTCATCATCATAAAATTTCTTTCCATTTCATCAATCAAGTGTGCTGGCCACAAAGGATCTGCTGGCTTACCATTATATTTTTTGGGCTTCATCTTCAAAAAACGCTCGATCAGTCAAGAATCCTACTGATACGGAGCATAGGCCCCATACATATGTTGTTGGTACTGGTAACTGCCTTGAGCTACCTCATGATTCTGCACATGAGCCGGCATGACTGGTGTTTGAAGTGAGTGGGGTACCGTGTTGCTTCCCCCTGGTACTGTGCTAGCCTGCCCTGTTGGCATAGGTATCGTATGTGCAGCTGGAAAAGTCATGCCTATAGCAGCCTGCATATTGGTTTGCACATGCTGTATTTGCTACAGCTGTTGTGCCAAGTCATTACCGTTGTAGCCAGATCTGTAGGTGGGGCTGGCAAGTTTGTAGGATTTGCCTGACCATTAGCTCCTGGTGTTGCCATATTCTGATTCTCTTGTCCTTCAGGATTTTCATGGCTGTCTCCCTCCATAGGTAGTGGTGGTGGAATTGTGTTACGGCCTCGCCTAGTTACTCTTCGCCCAGCCATTTCCTGTTCTGGTGGTGGTAGGGTCTGAAAAACAATCATAGAACATGTGAGGCAATCAAAATAAGTCATTCCCAAGTCAAAATCCAACTAATCAATGTAAAATTCTAATTTTTCAAGTCATTCAGTGAAAATACTGAATTTTCTATCGTAGGGTCAGTGGTAGGGTCGCTCTATGTTCGATCCCAGGGTATGCGACCTCACAAAACCCTGTCAGCTCACCGAGAGCCTAGGGTCGGTCGTAGGGTCGGTATATGTCCGACCCTAGGTCTGACCACACGATGTCTGTTAGATCACCGAGAGCCTAGGATCGATGGTAGGGTCGGTCGTGGGGTCGCACATTTTGTCGAATTCTGCGACCGCACGACCCAAAATTAGGTTTTTAAACCCGATTTTGGAGTCATTTCTTACTCTTTCTTCTTTCCTCCAACTCAACTCGCTTCCCCTGAGTTGCTACAGTATCAACCCCTAGTGTTTGGTGATTATTTCTTCCGTTCACGACTTCCGTTCCTTTCCTTCAGGTATGCTCTCTACTGTTTTTCATTTTTAAGTTTTCAAAACTAGGTTTTTTTTCCATTTATAGCATTTTCTTCAAATTAAAATTTTTTTAACCTTAATAATTTGATTTTTATTGGGGGATTTTGCTATTGGCCACCCAATGAACGAAAGCCCTCAAAAAAAAATTGAGTTTCATCGGTTGGTTTTTGAGAAACTTGAAATTTTCCATTTTTGACCTAATTTTCAGGATTTTTCTAATTTGTTGAAATTTCTTCAAATTTGATCTTCCTAGTTTAAATTTCTAATTGTATGAGCCTTGCAGGGTGATTTGAAACATATATAAGTCCTCCTGCCCAGTTGTTTGGGTGAAAAGTGAGGCTTTTGACCAAATCATGACGTTATAATGCCGAAATTTTGAGTTTTTCACCATTACTAATATCTTATTTGTTTTTCTATGTCTTGACAGAAAGTATGGCTCGTACCAAGGTTCCTAGGGCTCATGACCCAAATCATTTCCGCTCCAACGAGGCCAAAGCTCAGTATGCTCGCTATGAGCGTGAGAAAGTAAAGGGGGGTCGCTGTGTGAACTTGGCTAGTCTAGCCTTGTTCAACGTGGAGGGGGCATTTGGTAACATGGGATGGCTTCCTGTGATCACCTATGAGGCTTGTACTCGTCCTGAATTGGTAAGACAGTTCTATTGCAATCACCAGGTAGTGGGGAATCACAATGACACTGAGAGGGGTAGGGAGCTCAGGATCACTAGCTACGTCAAGGGGGTTGAGGTTTCATTTAACTGCTAGTAGTTGGATGATCTTTTGGGCATATCAAATGATGGCCCTTTGGTGTACTGTGCTCCCAAGGAGCCCTAGTTCCTATCCTTGGAGATGCGTGCTGAGATTGATAGTTAGCTCATCAGAGATGATCGCTGAGAGATGAAAGCAATCAACCTACGTCTAGAGCCTCGGGTGTACTACAAAATTATCCAGCATTACCTGATACCCCAGAGTGGACATTATGAGAAGATCTCCCAGTTGACTCAGTATGTCCTCTACTATATTTGCACCAAGCAGCCTGTCTGCCTTCCTTATATCATTATCCGGATGATGATCCACTCTACGATGCCTGGTCAGTTGGGCAACCTATCCTACGGACGTCTGATCACTACACTGCTCACCAGCCTACACGTTGATTTAGTAAATGAGAGGATTCCGGAGAAGACCTTCTCATCGGATGTTGACTGGGAGATCATCTGTAAGATGGGTATGCGGGATGCTCAGGTCAGTGATGATGAGAGGAATGCTCTGGTGCATCCTCGTACGCGAGTGGAGGTAGCAGACGCCGCGACGGCAGCAACAGCAGCAGGAGCAGGGGTCCATGGGGGTGATGCTGAGGATGAGGATCGTACATACATGGATGTAGACTCCATACCTCCTCCATCACCTCTACATTCTACTAGAGCTGGTCCATCTCGGGCTCCTTCACACGTGGATGGTCCTTCACACCCACCCTCTGATGATATGATGGGGCTACTGCGCGAGATTAGAGAGGCTCAGTGCGTGATTGATCTGAGAGTAGGAGAGCTTCTAGATGCTTAGCGCGTGACTGATGGGAGAGTAGGCGAGCTTCTAGATGCTCAGCGTGCGACGGATGGGAGAGTAGGCTAGTTCCTGGATGCTCAGCGTGCGTCCAATCAACGGATGGTCGAGTTGACAGCTAGTCTCCAGACGACCCAGACTCAAGTAGCCTGGTTCAGTAGAGTGTATGCTGAGGACTACGACAGAGATCGCGAGGCACCTCCTCCTCCAGCACCTCCAGTTCTATAATGTATATTTTTTTTATCCTTCTTTGTAATACAGTGTAACTATTCAACCATCGGATTTGACTGAAAATCTGACGTTCAAGGTAATGCCATTTGAGATCACTAGTTGGAAGGTTCAATATCTTTGCAACCATGATATTTATTATGTTAAGGTTACCTAGCCAGGATGTGGAGGAGATAACATGGGAAGAAGAAAATGCAATGCAGAAGCAATATCCTCACCTATTCGACTCGGAAGGCACATATAAATTCGAGGATGAAATTTATTTAAAAGGGTGGAGTTGTAAGACCCACACTCCACTAACCTGGTTTAACCGTATTGTGCTAGGTCTTCCTATCATAATCAACTCAAGTGAACCAACTGTATGAAGGAACCACGAGGCCAGGTAAGCTAAAATTAGTCGATTTTACCTGAGTGGTTGACTGTAGGAACCTGTGTAGTCGACCAGTCATAGTTAGAAACTAAGACCAGTCAACCAGTCAAGTCTTAGACTCACTGGTCGACACCTTGAGACTCACTGGTCGACGAAAATTGCAACCAGTGAATCCCAGACTAGTTTCTGAAATTAGAAAACTTTTCTTATTTTAAGAGGTCTCTCTCCTAATTGAGAGATGACTCTATATGGGAACTTTCTCCCTATATAGAGGACATCCCTTTTCTCCTTCTCACTCTTTTTGCTTAATTCTAAACCCTAAAAACTAAGAAAGGAAGATAATGGAGAAGAAGATCAAGGAGAAAGAGAAAGCTTGGAGAAGGAGTTGTAGAGGAGCTTGTTGCCGATGGTTTCCATCCTTCTACCGTAAGGAAACTAAGGTAAGAGGACCATCTCTATAGCTATTAGATTGGTTAAGATGATCTTTCATCTTTGTGAATGGGGTCATGAGATCTCTCCAGTAAACCAAAGGAGATTAGGGTTTATCTATGATTTTTTATTACGGTTAGCCTATGATTGTTAATTGGGAATTATTAATTGGGAACCATTGGTTTTAGGCCATAGAAAGACTCTAGGATGAACCCCATTGGTAAGCCAAGGTGTTGACTCAAAAGAGAACTTGGACTGGAAAATATCCTGACCAGAGTTTCTGTGGTCACATCACTGGTTGACTATATGTGCGACCAGTGAGTCGACTAATGACTCTCGGGTGGTTTCTAGGAACTCTCTGGTCACAGTCACTGGTCGCATGATGCAAGACCAGTCAAGGTCGACCAATCATTAACACGAAGCCCTATTTTGGATTTAAACTACTGTAACTTGTTGATTAGGGTTAGCTTATGATTGTTAATTCGGAATTATCAATTGGGAACCATTTTTCAGGCCATAGAATGACTCTAGGATGAACCCCATTGGTAAGCCAAGATGTTGACTCAAAAGAGAACTCAGATTGAAAAATATCCTAACCAGAGTTTTTGTGGTCACATCACTGGTCGATTATATGTGTGACCAGTGGGTCGACCAGTGACTTTCGGGTGGTTTCCAGGAACTCTCTAGTCACAGTCACTGGTTGCATGATGCAAGACCAGTCAAGGTCGACCAGTCATTAACAGAAAGCCCTATTTTGGATTTAAACTACTGTAACTTGATGAAACCAAACCTTAACTTAAATCTATAAATTGTATAGGTTGTCAACTAATTCATTGTAGTTTCCAAGGCTTTGAAGAGGAACCAATATCGTTGACAAGTGAGAGAACAAGACCTAAACTAAGAGGCTAATAACAAACTACCTTTCTCTTTTATTTTCCTGTTAGTTTAATATGATGTCAAGCTTGTATGAGTGTTTATGCATCTCATATATCATCCAATATTTGTTATATATCTATTCATACATATTTATTACTTTTTTACTCGACATGATGATGGTGTTAGGAATAAGAATGTGCTTGTGTGTGTGGTTAATGTGTTGGAATGGGTGGAGTATTAGGGGGAGTACAGCAGTGTGAGATCTGTAAGGCTCTAGCTCTATTTCTATTCCATTTACCACGTTGGCATCGTCGTATCGTTGTTACTTTAGTGGAACTAGTATATCATAGGGTATCAGGGGGAGGATGTGATATTGTGATCATTGTCCTGACCGTCAGATTTTAGCTCTATCTTTATGGGCATACTGAGGAAGCTGGGGTAAGACCTTGGATACAACTTTTAATGACATCTAGGATTGGTTAATCACGAGCCCAGTTTGCAAGCCCTCTCCAATAGGGGCATACATGTTGGTACGAATAAAGTATTAGGGGGAGTTCTGACGATGTTTGATCCAGGATATCTAGCTTTATCTCTATTTCATAGTGAGTAATGTGGGGCGACAATGGTGTGTGATCCGTTGGACGTGCTCACACTCTCGTGCATGGAGGTGTGGTTGCAAACTATCCTTACCATTGCACAATTGCAAGCTTATACCAGACCAAAGATAATAATGTGACTGCATGCATATGATTGTGTATTGTTTTATTTTACTCACTCAGTCGTGTTGTGTGTTCATCCCTCGACGTCGGATATTTTTAGTATGATGCATGTACCACAGTGGAGGTATATGAATGTGTCGTCATATGGACATGTGGCGGCTATGGACGTGCAGACTATAAAGGACGAGCATGACTCTGTGTGCGAGTGTTTTCAATGTCTTTATTCTTAGTTTATTCGTATTTTGATTACAGGAACCTGTAATAGATTATTTAATTATGTTTTGCTTTATTTGGAGATAACTGAAATATTTATTTACTTATCATGTTAGACCTCAGTTCATTATTAATAAGACTTCCACTATTTACTTTATTATCTCTGATTGTGTAAAATGTGTTTGGTTTGAGTTGCTGGTACGGTCTTTACGAGATCCTGGTGTGAACTGTTAATTCATATGACGGTTCACTCACACTTCTGGTTTGTCCGGAGTTGGGGTGTGACAATAGCACTGTCTTGAAATCTTCTGATCTCCTCGGCATTCCCCTATTCCCTTGTTTGTTGGGAACTTGATGACCTGGTAGTAGGTTGATAGGCAGCTTCTTAATCAAGGTAGGGACGGGCAGCCGAGGACAGCTTTGTAGCTTGCCTTGGTATCAACTACCAAGAAGTCAACATAAATTAACTTCCTGGCAAGCTTCTAACTGATCATGAAAGGCAGCCGAGTACCACCCTTTATATTCACCGAATCACTAGTAAAACTGGTTAAGGAGTAGATTGCAGACTGTAGCTTGTCAACTGTGTATGCCATTTTTTGAAGCTGTGGTAGTAGAGGATGTTGGCTGTGCTTCTAGTATCAATCAGGATGTAGTTGACATCAAAGTCAGCTAGGATTGCAGTAATGACGAGGGAATCGTCGTGCGGGAATACTACATTAATGAGGTCTTCGTCGCTGAAGATGAGGAGGTCCCCCATTGTTGCTTTCTTATGGGTCACCTCCATTAAATCAATCTCCCGAGCATAAGCCTTGGTTGATTTAGTCGAAGTGTTGTCGACTGCTGCTCCCCCCATGATGACGTAGGAACTGGGGAGGGCGATCCTAGAAGGTTGTTTATACATGGAAATCTTGAGGTCTGCGAGCCGTAGATCCTCGGCACATTACATAATCCCAATCTGTCCTCGGGGGAGATCTTTTTTATAATGTTTGCCCACCGAGCTAGGGTTTATTTAGCTTTCTGGCCCCCTCGCCCATTGGCTGGCTCTTCGGGGGCTTCTTCATCGTAACATTTGACCCAGTAGGTCACATCAAAATCCCTCCCCATATAAGTGGTTGCTTGGATGGCCAACTATTGGCTTAACATGTTCGGTGGCCATCTTTATTCTCAGTTTGTTGCCGGCCTGTGGAAGATTGTTGTCTGTTTGTTTCTATGTTGGGAACCGCCTTTATCATATATGTGGTGGATCCTATGTGAGGTATGACAGGGGAAGGGCGGTCTTTGGCAACCTCCCCATCGTCTTCTGGGTCTTGACCATTTCCCCGACCCTTTTTATTGTCGGCCTTGGTCTTGCAGTCATCAGGATTCGTCACTATGGGTGTGACCTCATAGATCTTGGATGGTTCTTGTCCACATATCTTTTCAGTTCATAGTTAGTTAATAAGTGAATGGGGAAAAAATTTTGAATGGTGTGAAACTTTTAAAATAGACTACAAATCAAACAGGATGGTAAAAAATATTGTCCCGTCTTTTAAAAAGACAAAAAAACAAAAACGAATGGTACGGGTTTTAAACGGAGAAATTCAAATAATATGTGATTAAAAAAACGACAATATATACTGATAAATTGAGCAATTATTACTTAAATAAGAATTTCAAATTGAACAAAACTCAAATAAAGAAATAAACTATACAATAAAGTGGGAGACACTTTATTTGTTATTCATTTTCCTGTTTTAGGTTTTCCTTTTTAAATTTATTTGTTAGGTAGGTTTTCTACTAATCTACAAATCTCTTTTTCTCTATTCCCTGAGTATCAAGAATAATCAGGACAATATTATTTCTTGTTAAGTACAGTTAGAAAGAGAAGCAAACCAAACGTAGAGGTGAAGGATGAGTGGGGCAATTCCTCTTAATCAAGATTACTAAAAACATAAGAAAATGAAATAAAGAATAAAGATGAAAATATTACATTATTATTAAGAATCAGTGATTTTCATCATGCTCATGACTCAGGTTAGAAAAACAAGGACTTAGGAAGTTGGGCCTTGTTGGTAGAAAAGCAAAAGGGGGTTGAGGGTTTACAAAACAAGAAACCGGATAACGAAAAGACAAAATGAAGAAACGGGAAAATGAAAGGTTGGAGCAGTTTGGATATTTAATATTGCTGTTTTTTTATTTAAAAATATGGTACGATGTTTAATACACGTATATACGGTGACTCTTGCCTTATGGTGTTTTTTCCCGTATGGTTCAGAATGATACTGAATATGCGTATTATACGAAAAAAATATGGTACGAAAAAAATACGCCATATAATACGCATATTAACTAACTATGGTCCAGTTTTTCCCTTCTGATGAGTTCCTCGATCACATCTTGGATATGTCGACACTCATTTGTGGTGTGCCGATGCTTGTTGTGAAAGGCACAGAAGAGCCATGGCTTTCTACTCCTCAAGTCTAGGTTCATCTTCTGTGGCTTGAGGAAAGTGGTATGGTTCCGCTTAATGATGTATATCTCAGCAGGGGATTTACTGAGTGGATGATAGTCATCGTATGTTTGTAAGATAGGGGTGTCCTCTACTAGTTCTTTCCCCTTATTTTGCTTTTTGGACTATTCCCTTTTGGCTAGGGATCCAAATCGTCTCTTGCGGCAGGAGGTTCCTGCCGCCGATCCAAGGGAGCTGGGTTCAGTCTGGTCGCCTGCCAATACATTGGGGGGTGGGCCGGCTGAAATCCGGCCCTTGGCAGGCGGCAGGACCGCAGGAGAGGATTTGAATACTTTGGCTAGGGTGTCCTTTGTCTTGTCAGCCTGCTTTTTGTCAGTATTGGCAAGTGGTGGCTTCCCTGAATTTTGGCCACCATGGAACACCATGTTGGTAGCAGCATACTTCTCGCACCGAGCATAGAGCTCGGTGAGACTTCTGGTGGGCTTCTTTGCCATAGAGAACCTGAGGCTTGGATCCTTGACCGCTGCCTCCAAGGCTGATTTTTGTACAGAGTCTTCGAGGTCCTTTATTTGGAGTACTTCCAAATTGAACCTGTTAAGAAAGGCCCAAAGGGTCTCGTCCTCTTTTTGTTTGCAGTCTATTAGACTGTATGCAATCTTCTTTTGCATCCTCCGACTCTAAAATTAGTCAACAAAACTGTTGGCCAGCTGGAGGAATGAGTCTACCGAGCATTTGGGTAGGTTGTTGTACCATATCCGTCCAACACTTTTGAGCATGGAAGAGAATGCTTGGTAGACAAGGTCGTTCTGATAGTCGTAGAGAAGCATCACGGCGGAGAAGGTGTCCAAATGATGCCCTGGATCGGTGGTGTCATCGTAGGCATCCATGGCTGGCATGGCAGGGGAGACGAGTTCTCATGATGCGCTCAGAGAGAACGCTCTCCGTGTTGTAGATCTAGAGAGCTGGGTGAGCTCGGTTCTCCTCAACACTCTAGAGCCGGTCTTTCAGTTGTCGCAGCTCATATTCAACCCCGCCGCTAGACTGGTGGAGGTGTGCTTGTCCTGCAGCCCTGTTCAGATGAGCTGCATCTAGCTAGGCTTGTACATCATTCTGTTGAGCTGAAAGGGGGCCTAGCCTGTTGGATACAGGAATTTAACTTCCTTTCCTGTGCACGCTGGCCTCAGACGTGCTGGAGGAAGATTCGGTGCTGATTCTAGAAGTAGGGCCTGATGCGATCGCTACCTCATCAGATGACAGGAATGTCAACTGATCAATCTCTGAGGAGCGGAGGAACACGTTGTGAGTTCCCGGCCCCCCAATCAGCTTGTTGCTGACCGTTCTGATTCAGCATGTTGTCTTGGTGCCGTAGATGGTCGGGACGACCGTGGTTTCACTCTGTCCTAAGTCTATTTCCCCAGTGGGAAATGAAACTTGTGGGTGTTGTCCTGCCTCTTAACGTTGCGGTACATCCCTACCAACTGCAAATTGCTATTCTTGTAAACGCTTTGTTAGAATTTCCAGTTGAAGCACCATTGCTTTGAATTGTTCCCTCGTCACATACTAAGGGGATGGTGGAGGAGTCAATTCTTCCTCCATCTTGCCATCGATGTACACCGCGGGGATTTGATCCTCATCTCGGGGGGGCACATCACTGCAATTGGTGCTTGCATTGTTGTTAGCAGGCGTTGCGGTTGGCGCCTGCATTGTTGTTGGCAGCGCGTTGTTGTGGTTAATGTTCGTTGTTGTGGTTAATGTTCACCGCTGCATTGTTATTAGCATTCATTCTTGTTTGGTGCAAGTTACCCTTGACATTCAAAGGATCAAGGCTTTTTAATTAAATTGTGTCTTTGTTTTTACAAGACACTGTCTAGGGCCCCGCGGTGGGTGCTAAATTGTTGCTACACGAACTGGGATGCCTCCGGCCCATTAAAATCTGCATACAGAGAAACAGACAAACAAAGGTGATGGTCGGGTTGGATAACCCTTAGACCACTCTGATGATTAAGTCAGTTCATGAACAAGTAGTATGGAACAAGAACTGAGTATGGAAGTTCTTTTGTATTGGTGGGGGATAGATAGTGGGCTCTTTGCAAGGTAACAGAATGGGTTTAGAGTATGAAAACTGTGGATCTCTTTACCTTTACTTGCTCTTGGTTTATAGACTTGGAGTGATCTTGTGGATTTAGGCTAGGATTGCCAATTAAGGTCGGAGGTCTGCTCGATGGGCATAACTCTTGTGTCAAGCGCATGGCCAGCTGGGTTTCCTCATCTGCACGACGAAGTAGATCGTGAGATCTGATTTCTTCATATCAGTCCGTCAAGGTTAACCCTCGGATGTTCGGAATGTATGGACTTTCCTTATCGAGGCCGGATACTTCCTTATGCGGGGTCCTCCATGGATAAGCCTTCCTTGTATAAATAAACTTTGTGAAGACAATCTTTCTTACTCGTAACTTGGCAGCTCGGATAAGCTAAGAGCTCGGGGTAGATTAAGGAATCATTTTAGCTACGTAACCTTTCCTATTACACCACCACCTTCGGCGGGATTGGAATGACCTAGACCGTAACACTTCTTGGTCCACGTAGTGTTTTATCAGTGGTGGGGGGGAATAATCCCCATAACAGATAGCAAGTTGCAACATTGAACGGTAGAGACCTACATGGAAATTCTGCTATCAGATTCAAATTAGCAAGAAATAAAAATCACAAGTCAAAGTGGCAAATACTAGCATAGACAAAGTACCAAGCACTAAGAGCTATGGAGGAACTCTATGGAAGTAAATACTAGCATAGACAAAGTACCAAGCACTAAGAGCTATGGAGGAACTCTATGGAAGTACAGACCTGGATGCGGACTGGGTGCCCAGCACTTTAGCCATGGACCATATTTAATATTTGAGAAAATTTCACTCATTCCTCTTGAGGTATACTCATAATTCAACCACCCTTCATCTTGGCCCATAATGTTAATCATCTTCCCTATTTTTGAAAATAAGTATCAACTACATCCTGTAATGGGTTAAGTGATGAAATGAATTATAACTACATTTTTTTAATGACAATATTATCCCCTTGAGATTGTAAATACCGGTTTGTAACTTAAGTAAAATCAATTTCAAGTTTTTTATTGTTTGCACCATCTTTTACCTTCATCTTCTCCTCTTTGAAGCTTAGCTCTAGCAAAGTCTCCGAAGAACTCTCCTCTTTGAATTATGAGTATTATGGAGCTTCTCAAGCTTTTTGAGAATGTAATTATTAAAAAGTAGATAAATCCATGGTCTCTATCCAGGATAAAAATCCTCTTTGCAGGGTAAAAATTCACCCCCACCATTGGAGAGACATTAGTTATGATTGCATTGTTAGAGTGCACCATATATTAATACATCGATATGTGCGCCGGATGTGCAATCACAACTGATGCAACTCACCAACAAAAGACGATTTTTTTCCCTCCATCCACCGCTGGCAAACTTGGGAAGGAGACCCAAGATATCTAGACATTTTCCTTGTAGGGCACCAGCAAACTTATCTACTATTTTATGTACTCTTTCCTCGAAATTAATTTACTACTTTTTATCCAAAAGAAAATCAACCGAACGCTTAAAAAAAAAAAAAAAAAAAAAAAAAAAAAAACCCATAAATACCACTAACTTTAGTTTCTTTTCTGTATACACATCCAAATATATCTTCTTCTTCTATATATTGTATTTCTGTATGTACATCAAAATTTATGTCCCCAAAAGAAAAGCAAAAACTAGAAATAAATCCTACCGAGTCTGGAGCCAATCGTGCGATTCGTGAAGAAGGCTGAGCTCACCTCCTCTATAGCTCTCGCTTGGGCACCAGCAGCTCCTTCTCCCGAGCAAGACTCACCTCTCGCTACTCCTCCAGTCGACGCTCAACACCCACCAGCTCGGTCGATAGCTGGTGGATAAATTCATCCCGGACGTAGACTCCCCTCAGCAGATCATAGTATCTAGAAACTGGAATCTGTATAAACAATCAAATCAAGTCAGAATCAATCGGCATTTATAAATGCAGAAATGTGTAAGAAACTACTCACGTGGGTGTAGGGGATCCCCATTCCTGGGACCTCGGTAGGGGCCTCGAGCGAGCGCATGCCACGAGGAGCCCGAGCATCTGGAACTGTCGTCCCCGGAAAGTGGGGAAGAGCAGTCTCGGAATCTGCTAGGAGACTCGCTGGAGAGGTGCTCACCACATCGTCAGCTCATTTGAGGGAAGCTATGAAAGTTGGACCTGGTTTCTCTCCTGTAGCCTTTCTATGCCCACCCGGGCTGGGCGACATGAGACGAGCTTTTTCCATGAAAGTTTGCCCCCGTGGAGGAGAAACTCTAGGGGCCGGAGGGCGCATCAACCCTTCAGAAGAAGGGGGCCCGCCTGGCTGGGACTCGCAACAGCCATACCGCAAAAGAAATAAACCAAGATCAAACAGTGTGGTGTTTCCTTTTTCAAGTCATAAGTCTTATAATTCACAACCTTTGGGACAGAAAGCTCAGCTTCAACTAATACTGTGTCTTTCACACGAAATCCTCTGCCCGGGTCATTAGTTCACTGAGAGGCATGAGCATTGTAAAACCGCAGTCATTCTCCCGATCATTAAATTGGTGTTGTGTGCCTGCACGAAATAAGGACTGGAGTCATCACCAAATTTACAGGTGTGGCTCACACTCAAAATCTCCCAATCTCTTTTGCCACCAAGAAACACAAAAAACACCAATACAAAACAGTGGAAAAACATTGTTTCAACCTGTAAGCATTTATTTAATTTGACATAGGTGAACAAGTCCTACCAAACATATCAGATTTCCAGCACACTGATGAATGCAAATCAACCATGCCTAGTGGAATGCATCCGGTGTAAAACAGGAAATGAACTTTGTTATTTCTCTTATAAAGTTCAACAAGTCCATTACATAAAGGCAAAAGGAACTCTTTTGGCCCACTTTTGCTAGTGAAGCAAGAGCAAGTTAAATGGTTTTAATATTTCGATGTATGGTGATAAATATATTATGCTGTATGGTATCAAATCCCTACTTTTCTCTTTGGTATGTATTATAGAATTAATTATAAATACATTATGACATATATAATTGTTTGGTATGATTTATAGAACTTATTTATATATAAAATAAATTGATATAATCTAAAATCTACAAATAGATTAGAAGGTCTTAATCATTATTGTGATAATCTATTATTACTCCTTTATGTGGGAAAATTGGAATATCACAAGTAACTTTGGAAGCAAGCTACCTTCGACTGGTTTATCAAATCCCTACTTTTCTTTGAGAACAGCCATTTGTCTCAGTTTTGAGGAAATAGCAGCTGATGGGACGTGCATCAAAGAAGCATAAACCAGTCTCGACATAAACAAAATTCAAATGAGAGGGCTCTAGGGATAGAATTTTCTTTTTGTATCTGTATGTCGGTCTGTTTTCCGTCCTTTCCAAAGCTGGGTAAAATGGTATTAAACAATTATTATTTATGATTCATAATTTATTTTCATAAATGAGTCATAAATAACCCATAAATATAAATATATACTATACGAAAGAGAGCAGTAATCATAGGAGTAGTTTCACAATGAACATCCATAGTCACCAAAATTCTTGGGGAAAAAGACAGTTACCTCCCCTGTACTATACCTTAATGACAGTTGACCCCCAAAGTTTCAGGAAAAGACAAATGGCCCAATTTTTAACAATGTTAAAGTTATATTTTTTGTGGACAACTCTACCATCAACATTTTTTCCCAACTAAAATTAAAAAACGACAAAAAAAAAACAAAAATAACAACTATAACCCACAAAACACCAAATCGAATTATCCATCCCTCTTCTGTTGTCGATGGAATCCGTAAAGGGAAAACAGACAGTATGGAACTCCTAATAAGACTCAAGAGCTCCTTAAAAAGGGGGTTCTGGAGGTGTGATTAGTTGAATACATTCCCAATGACTCCAAGAACATACATTAGTCGCCGATAGTAGCTAAAATAGTGGTAAAGGAGACGGAGGAAAGATGCCACCCAAAGAGACGAAACTTTGTTCTCGAATACTTTTTTGTGTTATTGCCCTTCCCAGGTTACATATATATACTCCACAGATCATGAACCTTTCCTTTTTAGACTAGCTGGCTCCTGACAGCCACCGTTTGTGATTTAACTATTTAGGATATAGTAGGCCAGTAGACCTACGACCCCCTCGAACGGACCATTACATCATGTCAACCATCTTTTGACCCCTTTGGATTACTTTTCGACCCCCTTAGTGGGCCAAGTTTTTCGGGGCCCCCAAACATTGTCCCTGTCATGGTTCTTTTTTCAAGTAATATTTCGCCTTTCCGCCGATTCGAATCGAGATTTTTTGAATTGGCGGGTCAGATCAGTGTATTTTGCATTAATGGTTGTTGCCGGCATTTATGGCCATTAATGACGATCCATTAATAGCCCAGCTACCATTGTCTATTCATTACATCCTGTCTGTGTCAGACCAGGGGGGGTCGAACTTAGGCATCTTTTAATATTTACCATAATACCTTTCCTTTTAGCATCATGGATGAACGCCACGTGGTTGTTTCCTGTGATTGGGATGAACGCCACGTGGTTGCTTTCTGTGATTGGCTTCAAGCGGGTATTTTCCCCCAACAGAACCCCCTTGTCTCCTCCACGAGTCGTTTCGTCAGGAGGAGACACATCTACCAAGAAATATATGCTCATGAATGCGCGACAGTTTCTTCCGCCGCCCCTTTTTCAGTCTCATTATTTATTTATCCCATTTTTCAAAATTTGAACGCACGTCCCCCTAAATCAGCGCATGGGCCATTTTCACTCCCATCAAACCGTTGTTTTCCGACTGTTGATCATTCCTCATCACTAACTATCCATCGTAACCGTCCACGCGTCGCTTCCCCCTTAAGAGTTGTGCCCGTCTCTTCACTGTCAATCGCTTCGTTCGAGAATCATTACACCCTCCTAGCTGGAACCCATCGTCCTACGAATCTATAAGTATCTTCTCCTCTTCCTCCTTTCCTTCTTTACACACTCGATCCCTGCTAAAGCTTCTGCCGCGAACATCTTCTCTCGTTCCTTCACCTGATTCTGCTTCCCTCAGCTACTTTGAGGCAAGTCGTCTTGTAGAATCCGACCGTTTATCTAAGTAAATCTTCCCTTTCCTTTTACTTTTACTTTCTATCCAACCCCCGATGGCTCGAGACACAGCTATTGTCGGTCGGGCCTCCGAGCCCACTCTACGCAAATCATCTCCTCCACGATTTGCTCAGAGTGGGGAGGGTTCTAACAGTCAACCCAAGCAGATTCCCCTAACTTCCCCCGAAGATGTCAGTCCACACTGCGTGGCTTCCTCTGTGAGGTCCGTGATGATCGATTCCAAACTTCAAGACCTTAGGGCTACCTTTCACGTGCCTGAGTCAGTAGATTTAGTAGCCCCTACCCCAGAGGACCGGGCGTGCCATCCTTATTCCCACAAAATGGTGATGAATCTGAACATGTTCCTCTCTGGCTTCCGCTTCCCTTGCCATCTTTTAGTTTTCAAGCTCCTCGGGTTTTACGGCTTAGCCCCCACTCAACTCACTCCCAACTCTTGGACCCACATTCATTCCTTTATCATCTTCTTTCTTAGGTGTCGGGAACCCCCTTCCTTAATATTTTTCTAATTTTTGTTTGATGTGGGTGTTCTGTTCTGGCCCCACCGCCCAAACCAGCAGCAAATACCCAACGGAATTTACTACTTCTTCCGTCAAAATTTAGATATAGTCCCGGCCACGATAGAGACCACTCCCTCGTCTGTCCCCCACTGGAAAGAGAGATTCTTCGGGGCCTTGATCAGGAGGGGCCATACTCTGCAAGGTAGGCGGTTTTTCCCCATCGGGAACCGGTGGCAGTTTATCGATCCTTCTGTAGTAGGGGTCGCACCTCCACTGACATCGCTCAAGATGGAGACCCTCGAACTGGTGGCAGGTCGAGGGAGGGCCATCCAATTCAAGAATCTATCCAACAACCAGTTCCTATATCCGTACGGTCTGAGTAAGTTTGGAATGCTGCAAACATTAACTTTCTTTTCTACCTGCCAGCTTGATTCTAACACATTTCTTGTTACCTTGTTCTGCAGTGGAGGATTTAGATGACAGCATCTGGGAAGATTTGATGGGAACCGACTTGTTTAGGCACCAGCGACGAGAAAAGGAAGAGATAGCAGTCGCCGTGGCCCGCAAATTGGCGGTTCTGGAGAACGCAGCTGAAGGTGCTCCTTCTGTTCCTCCCAAAGCATCTTCACTCCCTTCGCCCAGCGGCCCTTCTGAAGCAGGCCCTTCTTCCCTCGAGCCTGGGCCTTCAAATCTTCCAGCCAGATCAGAAGCCCCGCAAAACCTTCCCTCTGTCGACCCCTCGCCTTCAACTGAAACAGCTACCTTACCCCCCGTAATCGAGGTGGATGAGGATGGTAGGCGTACTTCTCCCCTTTTTTTTTTTTTTTTTTTTTGAGGTTCTAATAATTTTTCCTTTCCTCTTTTTTACAAAGAGTGGCGACGAAGACACTGCCACCGAGACAATGCACCGGCTGAAGCGGAGGAGACTGAATCCTAAGGTTCCTCGTCACATCTTTCCCGAGGATACTCCTCAAGATGTGCTATCGAGGATCCCACCCGGGCCCCCAGCTCTGCAAGTGCTTCTTCCTGAAGAAGCCTCCACAATCCCATCTTCCCCCACGCCCCCTGCTGAGCCGACACCAGTCGACCCCTCCCCACCAGGCTCCCCAGGTAACGTGGGGTCTATTCCTTCTTCTTCTATTCCTTCTACGGTAGCCCCCGACTCAAGGGTTGCCGACTCTTTATCTGTTCCCTCTTCTTCTGTAACTGCCCCTTCTCCTTTAATCTTGGTCGTTCCTTCCCAGGCCATTCCTTACACATCTTCCCTTCCGCCTTCCGAAGAACCTTCTTCCATGGCCCCTAGCTCTTCGGGGGTTGTCGACCCCCCCTTCCTTACCCTCAGGTCCATCTCCTGCTCCTGGACCAAGTTCGACTGCTGCAAGTCCTCCCATCTTTGCACCTTCCTCGAGGGTGCACTCTACGGATAGCGGGCTCTGGAACCGAGCCGTGGCACGGGAAGTCATTCATCACAAATGGCTTCCGACAGACGCTCAGACACTCCGGTCCGTCTCCTTGGAGGTTCTTGATCGGGACCAAAGCGCAGCCATTTATCAGGTACGTCCCTCTGCCTATTTCGTTTTCTTCTTTTCTCTGTATATTATTGTTTGAATATCATTTTTGTGATATCTGTCTTGTTTCAGTTGATATGCGGGTCGAACCATTACCACAAGATGCTGTCGACTGCGCTGGATAAGCTGCTGGGTGTGCAAGCTGCTGCCCTGGAGAGTGAGAGGCTGATGGTCGCGGCACAGAATGAGCGTGATGCGGCCGTCGCTGCCAAGGCAGAGATGGAGGGTCAACTAAAAGCGGCTGACGAGAGGCTCGTAGAAGCCGAGGAAAAATTCATAAAGGCGGAGGAGTTAACCCAAGAGGTGGAACTTAAGTGTTGGGTGGTGGAGGCATCTCTGGACCAGAACCGAAGTTGGCTCTCTGAAGAAAAGTCCAGATACCGTCGGTTGGACGAGCAATACACCACTCGGGGCAAGGTGTTCAAGACCACCAAAAAGGAGCTATCAGAGGTGCGACTGTCCAATGAGGTTATGCAAGAGCAAGCTATCGCCAACAGCAAGCTTATCATTCAGTTGGAGAAGGAAGTCATGGATCTACAAAATACTCGTGATGCCTAGATCGCTGAAAAGGAGAAGCTGCAGACGGAGAAGGATGAACTATCAGTCGACATGGTCCAGGCTGCAAAGACTGAAGAAGCACTAAGAAATGACTTGACCGCCTCGCAGGCCACTGTTGACCGCTTGACAGAGGAACTGACTCATGCTCAGTCGTTGCTATCGAGCAGCAGAGAACAAACACTGAAGGCCCTGCTGGACTCGGAAGACATGGAGGGTCTGTTCCGGCGGGAAAGGATTAGAGCCATTCGTGAGGCTCTAGTTGTCGTACATTCAGAGTTGTCCGCCCTCTTGCCCTCCTTCGACTTCTCTTAGGTCCTGCTGATGCAAAAAGTGATCCGGGACAAGCTTGCAGGCCCTTCAAGTTCGGCTCCTCCTCCCGTGGCATCTTCCTCCACTCCTGCTCCATCAGAAGTAGCTTCTTCAACTCCTGCTCCTTCGGTCCTATCAAACAATCCTGACGCAGCTTCCGACTCTTTTTTTTTTATGTACACCACTTTACCATATTATATATATATATATATATATATATATATATATATATATATATATATATATATATATATATATATATATATATATATATATATATATATATATACAGTTCATTTTCATGTCTCGTCTATTTTAATGTAAGTGATTGTTCATGCCTTGTCCCTTACGTCTTTTCTTTTTTTTCGAGACCCTTAGGTCTTTTCTTTTTTCGAGACCCTTAGTTCCTTTCTTTTTTCAAGACCCTTAGGCCTTTTCTTTTTTCGAGACCCTTAGTTCCTTTCTTTTTTCGAGACCCTTAGTTCCTTTCTTTTTTCGAGACCCTTAGGCCTTTTCTTTTTTCGAGACCCTTAGGTCTTTTCTTTTTTCGAGACCCTTAGGTCTTTTCTTTTTTCGAGACCCTTAGGTTTTTTCTTTTTCGAGACCCTAAGGCATTTTCTTTTTCGAGACCCTTAGGCATTTTCTTTTTCGAGACCCTTAAATCTTTTCTTTTTTCGAGACCCTTAGGTCTTTTCTTTTTTCGAGACCCTTAGGTCTTTTCTTTTTTCGAGACCCTTAGGTCTTTTCTTTTTCGAGACCCTTAATTTCTTTCTTTTTTCGAGACCCTTTTCTTTTTTCGAGACCCTTAGGTCTTTTTTTTTTTCGAGACCCTTAGGTCTTTTCTTTTTCGAAACCCTTAGGTCTTTTCTTTTTTCGAGACCCTTAGGCCTTTTCTTTTTTCGAGACCCTTAGGTTTTTTCTTTTTCGAGACCCTTAGGCTTTTTCTTTTTCGAGACCCTTAGGTCTTTCTTTTTTCGAGACCCTTAGGCCTTTTCTTTTTTCGAGACTCTTAGGTCTTTTCTTTTTCGAGACCCTTAGGCCTTAACATAAGTAAACTCTTATTGAATGGGAGAATGAATATCTTACACATAGTATCTTCTAAGATTTTTGGCATGCCAAGTGCGTGGTAAGGCAGATCCCTCCATTGTTTCCAGATGATACGACCCAGGCCTTGTGACCTTTACAACCCTATACGGTCCTTCCCAATTTGGGGTCAATTTCCCCTGCTGAGTGGGGATAGTAACGGCCATTGCTCGTAAGACTAAGTCACCCACTTGAAACGTATTCTTCTTCACCCTGGAGTTGTAATATCTTGCTGTTTTTTGTTGGTAGGCTGCCACTCGCAAACGGGCGGTCTCACAAACATCCTCTATTAAATCCAGATCCATTAATAGGATATCTTTATTAGTTTCCTCCTGGAATTTCAGCACCTTGTAACTCTTCTCCACCACTTCGACAGGAATGACAGCTTCAGAACCGAAAGCCAATTTAAAAGGAGTAGCTCCCGTAGCAGTCCGCTGCGTAGTTCGATATGACCAAACCACACTAGGCAATTCTTGCGCCCACTTCTGTCTCTGTTCTTCCACTCGCCTGGCTAACCCATGTAGCAGGGTGCGATTAGTAACTTCTGTATGCCCATTAGCTTATGGGTGTGCTACTGAGGCAAAACGGTGTCCGATATTATATCTCGGCAAAACTCCCAAAATACTCGACTTGAGAACTGCGTGCCGTTATCAGTGATCAGTACCTGCGGGATCCCATACCTATATAGAACTTTAAATTTGAAGAACTCCTTTGCATTATGCGCCGTGACCTTGGCCATTGCCTTTACTTCGATCCATTTGGTGAAGTAGCCGATTGCCACCAATATGTACTGCAACTTCCCCTTAGCTTTCGGGAATGGCCACAGTATGTCCATCCCCCAGACTGCGAAAGGAATAGACGCAGGGATAAGCTGCAACTGCGTAGACAGGCGGTGGGAGATGGGAGCATATTTCTGGCATGCTTCACAACTTCTAGTATACCTCTCGCAATCATTCATCAAATGGGGCCAATGGTATCTCATTCTGATGATTTTGAAACACATGGTGCGCCCACACTGGTGAGCCCCACAAATTCCCTCATGGACTTCCGCCATAACATACTCTGCTTTCGAGGGTGGGATACATCGAAGTAGTGGAAAAGTATGGGATTTTTTGTATAGTACCTCATCATGAATGACATACGACCCCGTTTGAGCTTGGATGCGTCGAGCCTCCTTTTTATCCTCCGGCAAGACATTCTCCCGCAAGTAAGTGAGCAATGGATCCATCCAGCACGGCTCAACGTCGACAAGCATGACTTCTCCCATGGGGTCGATACTAGGGTCCGGCAGGTGCTCAATATATACAGGTACATCGAAACTACTCAAATCACTTGACCTGAGGTGAGATAGTGCGTCTGCCTCCGCATTCTGATCACGCAGCACGCTGGTCATTACAAACTTCTCCAGGGGCTCGATGAGTTGCTTTACGATGGCCAAGTATCTAGCCAAGCGACTCTGTCGAGCCTCATAGTCGCAACTGACTTGCCTTACAACCACCTGTGAATCGCCATATACTTGCAACCGAGTAACCTTTAATTTTCTCGCAAGCCTAAGTCCAGTTACGAGGGCTTCATATTCTGCTACATTGTTGGTTGTTGAGAAACCGAAACGCACTGACGTAAATACCTTAAATCCTTCAGGGCTAATAAGTACAATGCCAGCTCCCGCATCTTCTTGGTTAGAGGCTCCGTCTATATACATGACCCAGGAGGGTTCTTCAGGGCCAAGAAAAAATTTAATCTTTGCCTCCTCGAGGGCCCGCTCTGGATTTGCTCCTTCTTCTTCACCTCCTGGTAGTGTACTCTCGATCAAGAAATCTGCCAATGCTTGTGCCTTAATAGTCGTCTGTGGCTGGAACTTGATATCAAACTCCCCCAATTCAACTGCCCAATTGGTCATCCGCCTTGACACATCCGCTCTGGCCAAAAACTTGCTTATGGGTCAATCCGTCAGCACAACGATGGAATGAGATTGGAAATAGGGTTGTAGCTTGCGAGCACAAACCACTACTGTCAATGCTAACTTCTCGATAGATTGGTACCTAGTTTTTGCGTCCAGTAAGACTTTGCTGACGTAGTATACCGGATGTTGAACCCGGTCCACCTCTTTAACCAATACCCCGCTGACGGCACATGGCGAGACCGCCAGGTAAAGTAACAACGTATCTCCAGTCTCAGGCTTGATTAGTAAAGGTGGTGAGGAAAGGTACCTCTTGAGTCCCCAAAATGCCTCCTCGGACTCAGCCGTCCACTCGAAAGGTTTCGACCCCTTCAGAGTTTTGAAGAATGGAAGACATCTATCCGCAGACCGTGATAGAAATCGCCCCAGGGCCGTGAGTCGACCTGTGAGTACTTGAACTTGCTTAGGCGTGGTTGGAGCTTTCATACTTTGGATTGCCTCGATCTTGCTGGGATTGGCCTCAATCCCTCTCTGGGAAACCATGAAGCCTAAGAATTCGCCAGACTGCACGCCAAAAGCACATTTTGCCGTGTTAAGTTGCATGGAATTTTGCCTTATTACTTTGAAAACCTCCTGTAGATTTGCTAGGTGATCCTCTGCCTTTACTGTCTTGACTAGGAAGTCGTCCACATATACCTCCATTGTTCTTTCGATTTGCTTCTCAAAGACCTTGGTGACAAGTCTTTGGTATGTTGCCCCCGCATTTTTTAGTCCGAAGGACATTATATTGTAACAATAGGTGCCTTTATTAGTAATGAAGGAAGTATTATCTTTGTCTTCCTTTGCCATTTTTATTTGATTGTATCCTGAATAAGCATCCAGAAAGGATAGAAGCTCATGTCTTGCAGTAGCATCGATGAGCTGGTCTATCCGAGGCAAGGGGTAGAAATCTTTTGGGCATGCTTTATTAAGATCTGTAAAATCAGTACATACTCGCCACCGCCCATCTGCTTTAGGCACTAACACAACATTCGCCAACCAGTCGGGATAGTATACTTCTCTAATGAACCCGACTTTCAGCAACTTTTCGACCTCCCGGTCGCTGATTTTTTGCTTCTCTACTGGCACAGCTCTTTTCTTTTATCATACGGGACGCTGGTGTGGATCTATCTGGAGATGGTGCTCTATGGTAGACCGTGGAATCCCTGGCATATCCTCCGGTGTCCAAGCGAAGATGTCCGAATTTGCTCTCAAGAACTCGATGAGTTCCTGCCTCTGCTTCTCTGGAATAGCAGACCCCACCAGAAAGGTTTTTTCAGGCTGCTCTTCCTTGAAAGGTACAGCAATAAGGTCTTCGACAGGGATAGTCCGCTCAGTAGGAAAGTCATCACAGTACTCGTCCAGTTGTATCACTTGCAGAGGTTGATCTTCATCCAGGGCCGCCAGTGATGTAGCGTGACATTTCTAGGAGACTGACTGGTCTGCTTTGCAACTCCCTACCCCCCACTCGGTTGGGAACTTCATCAGCAAGTAGTACGTTGACAGGTAGGCTCGCAGCTTATTTAGGCCGGTCCTTCCAAGAATACCTTTATGGCTCGACCGAGTGTCGACCACCATATACTTCATGCTAATACTTACTCGAGTTGGATAAGTTCCCAACCGAGTATCGATCTGGATAGCTCCTTTTACTTGTACTCCTTCGCCATTGAACCCCAAAAGAGAGTACCGAATGGGTCGCAACTGCTCATCTTTGTAGCCCAACCTCCGATAAGTGTCGTAGTATAGGATCTCACATGCACTCCCCGTGTCCACCAGAATACGACTCACTTCCCACTCTTCTCCGATGGCCATCTTAATAACCAAGGGGTCTTCGTGGGGAGTAACTACATCAATTAAATCATCATCCCCGAAATAAATGTACCCATCGTACCTGAATTTTTTAGAAGATGATTCCCCCAGATCCTCTGCTTCTCCTCGAGCTTGCTTTCCTTTGGATGCTCCTTCCTCCACCGGCTCGATGACAATCGGGAGCACTTCCCGCCGCATATGTTCCGGCCACACGGTCACCATCATACACTCAGGTTGACTGAGTGTGACATATTCATCATCACCTAGCCCCAAGTCTTGTTCCAGACCTGCCCGTCCCATCGTCTTTCGTGGGGGACTCTTCTCTTGAACTGTTCGGACCCCAGGTGCGGGGGGTCCACTTCTCCACTCCTGCAATCCTTCATTGCTTAGGTCGATCTGGTCCATAAATCCCCTTGGGGGTGATCTGGGTGGGGGCGGGGGTGCACGTTCGACCCTTTCTCTTCTATTTCCTGGTGCTCTGGCCGGAGGAGGTGGGGGAAGCATCACAACGGGATCTTGTTGGGTCACGCCTGCCCTTGGGCCTACAAATTCTGTCCACCTTCCATGCTGGATAAGATCTTCCACTAGGCTCTTTAAATGACGGCATGAATTGGTGTCATGGCCATGATCTCGATGATGTGCACAGTATAACCGTCTGTTCCGCTCCTCTGGTCGAGCAATCATGGGAGGTGGTGGAACCAGCAAGGCATCGCCTCTCTTAATATTCTGTATCTCTGTCATGGTTCTATTGAGGGGCGTGTATTCCTGGGTGGGTCGAATGGGGTACAACTCCTTGGCTTTTTTGCTGGTTTCTCCCTCCTTCGGAACTTTCTCCGGGGTCTCGTTCTTCTTTTTCTCCACCAGTGTGGAGGTCACACTTGCCGGCGCAGACAACTCCGTCACTGCCTCCGCCCTCGAAGCATATCGATCACAACGACTGAAAATCTCTGCATGGGTCCGTGGACGCTTCTTGTTGAGAGAGAAAACTAGCTGGGAGTCTCTACATGCCTTGGACAGGGTAGAAACAACCACATCCGGTTGTAGGTCCTTGATCTCTCCTACCACTCCGAGAAAACGAGTGATGAATTGTCGCAGGGGCTCCTTATCCCCCTGCTTGACTGCCATTAAATGGGATAGATTTTTCTTCTGTACCCTACTCCCCTGAAAGTGGGAGAGGAACAGGCTGCTAAGCTCCTTGAAGGTACTTATTGACCTTGGAGGGAGGTTGTTGAACCAAGTTCTTCCAGCTTCTCGCAATGTGGATGGGAAGGCTCTACAGCATAAGGCATCATGGTAGCCATAGATGACCATCCCTACCTTAAAGTTATCCAAATATCTTTCTGGATCCGTCTTACCATCATACCATCCCACATTCGAGACAATAAAGTTTGAGGGCAGGGGATGATTCATAACTTCATCCGCCAAGGCTGTCTCCGTGGCATACTCCTACAAAGCCGCCAAGTCGACCCCCCTCTCCACTTGCTGCACGCGGTTGGTGAGTTCTTTGACGAGGCGCTCCAACCTCTCAGTGTTCTCGTTCCTCGCGTGAGAGCTATCCGTTGTTGGTACTGCTGCGACAGGTACTGCGATTGATGGCGCAGCAACGGATGGCGCAGCCGCCACCTGTTCTGCCTGTGGGGCATTTCTTCTAGCCTGGACCTCTTCCCGAATGCGTCGGGCTTCTTCAATTCGGGCTTGGGTTTCCTCCTGGAGGCTCCTTGCTTCCTGGTTCCTTGCTTGGAGATCCGCACGAGCCCGCCGGGCAGCATCTACGCGTGCCTGTGCATCTTCCCGAGCTCGTCTGGCCTCATCGACCCTCCTTTGGGCCTCTCGCGCTACCTCTGATTCGGTGTGTACTCCCGCTCCAGCCCATCTGGCACCTTGACTAGACCCCCTTCGTCGAGAGGTTGTCGACTGGAGGGAAACGCCCAAAGACTCCCCACTACTTTCTATGACTTCAGTGGGGTCGACCCCGGGGACAGACTGAGACAATGGGTCCCCCCGTTGTCGGCTTCGACCCTGCCGGGTATACGAGTCCACTGACGGGCTTTCCCCTCTTAGGCCGGAGGACGTAGCACGTGGCACAGAGTGCCTTGATTGTCGTGATCTTGGCGGGATTTCCGGTACATCCACCGGGGGTACAGAGGTTGTTGGTACCCCTGTCAACCGCCGTTGTAGCAACTCAGTCAAAGCTGCCAATTACTGAGCTAACATATCAAACTGCTCCCTAGAAACGTACTGGGCCGGATCCGGGTTAGATCCGCCTACTCCTTTGTTTGCTGGTTCCTCAGGAAACACGTCTTGAGGGTCTGGCACCCTCTCAGTCTCCTCCCGATTTCTAGCTATATGAGCTTCAACCCTTCTGACTTGAGTTTCCCGTAAGTTGTAAGAGCTTTCTGCCCTTCCCGCCGGAGCCATACTAACGTTTCGAAACCTTGTTTAGGATAGGTAGGAAAGAAAATGAAAAATGGTGACAACAAAGGGAGATTCAAACTAATGAAACACGTCAGGCCCCACGGTGGGCGCCAAACTGTTGTCGATGGAATCTGTAAAGGGAAAACAGACAGTATGAGACTCCTAATAAGACTCAAGAGCTCCTTAAAAAGGGGGTTCCGGAAGTGTGATTAGTTGAATACATTCCCAATGACTCCAAGAACATGCATTAGTCGCCGATAGCAGCTAAAATAGTGGTAAAGGAAGCATAGGAAAGATGCCACCCAAAGAGACGAAACTTTGTTCTCGAATACTTTTTTGTGTTATTGCCCTTCCCAGGTTACATATATATACTCCACAGATCATGAACCTTTCCTTTTTAGACTAGCTGGCTCCTGACAGCCACCGTTTGTGATTTAACTATTTAGGATATAGTAGGCCAGTAGACCTACGACCCCCTAGAACGGACCATTACATCATGTCAGCCACCTTTCGACCCCTTTAGATTACTTTTCAACCCCCTTAGTGGGCCAGGTTTTTCGGGGCCCCCAAACATTGTCCATGTCATGGTCCTTTTTCCAAGTAATATTTCACCTTTCTGTCGATTCGAAACGAGATCTTTTGAATCAGCGGGTCAGATCAGTGTATTTTGCATTAATGGTTGTTGTCGGCATTTATGGCCATTAATGGCCCAGTTACCCCTGTCTATTCATTACATCCTGTCTGTGTCAGACCAGGGGGTCGAACTTAGGCATTTTTTATTATTTACCATAATACCTGGCGTTGTTTCCTGTGATTGGGATGAACGCCACGTGGTTGTTTCCTGTGATTGGGATGAACGCCACGTGGTTGCTTTCTGTGATTGGCTTCAAGCGGGTATTTTCCCCCAACATCTTCCAAATTCATTTTCACTTCCCAACGATGGAAAATTTCTTAAATCTGAGATTAACTCTGCTGTAAAAAGGGGCTTCTTCTTCCTCACGCCTCTCTGCAACCGTCTTCCAACCTTCTTCCTCACATCTCTTTGCAAACCTCAAAGTCATCAGTGATTTCTATTATTGGAGAGAGTTCAGTCGGTACATTTACGGTATCTTGGTGGGAACAAAGTTCTCAAGCAATATTTGGTTGCTTCCCGTGGTTCATCTTCCTCCTTTTCCGAAATTATCTCTCTACTTCTGTGTTAGAAATCTCACTGTTGTAATGGGTTTGAGAGGCCACGCGTATTGAACGGGGAGTTGGTAGAAATATACTGGTTCAGATGAGTCTTTAGCCGAAGTGTGGGAACCGGGACAAGGGTACGGATATCCCTGAAAAGGTTGTAGTCACTGTAAAGGCGTCCAAGGAAATTCCCAGGACGGCCCCTTGTGTGGGCTTTGACTCACGTTGTTAAGCCTGAGGATTGTATAATGCCGCTGGTCGTGATCCGACTGGTCCCTGTTAAGCAAGTTTTTTAAATTCTGCCCTTTACTTTGAAAGAAACTTTGTTTGGTGAGAGCAGAACACCGATTCCAAGCCCTTGAATTTCCCATTATTGTCGATAAGTCTGTAATTACCAAAGTGGTTCAGCTGAATGAAGCTTGAGAATCAAAAGTAGAAATGTCTAGGTGACTTGGAATATTTTGTGATTAGTGTTTCTAAGCTTTGACGAAAGTTCTCTTTCTTTTTCCATGTGCCCGAAGAGTGTTAACTTTTGATAATAAGATGATTCTGATGGATTGTGGAACATTTTATTCAATTTCAAGGAGAAAGCTATGGGGTTTTCCAAGATTTGTAGGAGATTGTGCCAGTCTCCATCGAAGGTCTCACTCTGGAACCAGCTCAGAGCAGAAGTCTGATATTTCTGATTCCTTTTAGGAATTTTTCCATCGTTTTTTATTTAGGAATCACAATTAGGAATCTTCTAATACTACAACCGATAAAGGACTTTTATATATTGCTTTGTTATTGTGTGACTTTGAGGTTTGCAAAGAGATGTGAGGAAGAAGAAGGATTGCATATGTCTTTTGCTGAAACTTTGGGGGTAAATTTTCATTAGTACAGGAGAGGTAATTTTCTTTTTTCTTTTTATTTTAGTAAAAATACAAAATTACTTTGGTCATTAAAAAAAATATGGGTCTCTGACCACCAGTATTTAATGGAAAATACTAACGGTGTGGGTTTAGTTGTCTTCTAACAATGTTTGTAGGGGAGGTATTTGTCTTTTCCTGAAACTTTTGGAGGGTCAACTGTCATTAAGGTATAATATAGGGGTGGTAACTGTCTTTTTCCCAAATTCATAAGAAAACTTTTCAGCAAAGTTCCTTCCAAGTGCGGAAATAAAGAGTTAATATGGGAGAATAAGATGACAAAGAAAATTAAGGCTGGTTTCACAACTATGCCTTAATATCTGAAACACAAATTTGGTCCAGAACAGCAACTTCCCCTAAGTAGGCAAAAATGTGGGATTTTAAAAAGAAATTTATTTTATCCATCCAGCTGATAAAAGAAAGAGAAGATGTTGAACGATGATACCTTTTCTAACTGTGTCTTCGCTATGGATTTTATTGATCACAGCCAAGCTGAATTGAGCGTCTCTACTCCATCCGTAAGGCAAATTCACCGAATCTGCAACATCTAGGTAAATGGACAAATGGTCCACATTATCCCCTTTGGATAAATGAGTATCCGCCTGCCCAAAGAAATGCAAGGGTTGAAGAATAATCGGAAGAAACACATTCTAGCATCCATCAAGTTGCAGAAGAAATCAAACAAAGGAATAGAGAGATTCACATACCACTTATAACCATCGACTGAGAAAATACCAGAGTAGTGCGTCATGTTGTTCAACCTAGAAAAGTTTTCAATCGTCCACTTGAATCTCGACGATGGAGAATACTCGACTACGGAGCCCACTGAAACTACTAAATCATTGAAAAACGAATTTGAGCCATGTCCAACGAGTCAACCAAATCAAATCTGATAAACTTATAAATGGTACGTCACAAAATTCACAGTAAATGCTCATTAACAACTAAAAATATCACCTTCCATTGGCTGGGGATCGTCGTCTTCCTGCTGCAAAACGAAGCACGAATCAGAGCTTGGATCCAAAAAATCAAACTCCGTCAATTTAATGGACACCCTAAATATTGAATAAAGCAGCAATGGAATTGGCGAAATTGAGAGTGAGGAAGATTCATAATCTCCTAATCGAACGCGAAAACGATGAAACTAAACTACAATACAGAATCCGTAAACGGCAGAGGACGATGAACTATGCAGAGACAAAACAGAGAACAGAGCCAAAAAAAAAAAAAAACAAAGAGAGAATGAAATAGAGAGGGGGGGGTTAGGGACTTAGGGTTACCTGATTTCGTATCCATCGATGCAGGCGGTAAGTGTAAAGTGGGATCTTGAAGGATGAACTGCACTGCCTCAAAAGAGTGAGTGAGAGGGCAGGGATTTACTATATATGGGAAGGATCGAAACTGTCTCCAAATTGTACGGAAATTGGATACGACCGGCGATCGTCGGATTCGTACCACGTGGAATTGTTTAAAATCTAAAGTGATAAACAAGTGGAGTATTGAAAAGAGTCCTGTAACGTCCAGTTATTTTATCAAAATCGAGAGAATGTGTCGATTTTGATTTTCGGTCGCCGAAAAAAGAGGAAACTGGTTTTTCGGGAAAATGAAAGAACGAAATAGAGATCAGGGTGCTCTCGGAGTCTGGTCGAACGAAATAGACATGGATAAATTTAGCTATCTCATAATAGTTTCGAAACATCATCTTTTACCTATATTTTTCAAAAAATATCAATTACATTTAAGTAATTGAGGGAAGAGACTGAAATCATTGTTAGACATTTTTATCATTTTTATTTTTAATTAAAAATTTTAAAAAATTAATAAAATTACTAATATATCCTATCTCATCTTCTAACTTATCAAAAAAAACAAATTTACTTTAGAACCTGCATTTGAAGAAACTATCTTGTGTCATCGGAGAACACAAACACATACCCCTTGAGAATAATTTAGGGTTTCTTCAAGTTGAGATGGATTTGGTTGTTACTGTGAAACTAAAAACCTGAGCCCGCCAATCAACTCTCCACCACTGTTGGATCTGCATAAGAAATACTGAAATCGCCGACAATAGGAGACTCTTTTCGCCCTAAAGAGATGAAATTTGGAAGAAACGTTCAGTTCAATGAAAATTTGAAATCCATGGAGGTGACTTGGTTCCCTCCACTGGTAGGTTGTCAGCCATGTCGTTGGAGAAGGAAGGGAGAAAAAAGAACCAGACAAGAAAATAAAAAAAAAAAAAAACAGATGGAGAATTGAAGAATAAGAAGATAAAGAAACAGATAAAAGAAAACAAAAACGAAGAAAAAGAATGAGGCAGAGGAAGGAGGAGAAGAAAAAAAAAATTTCCAGTGAGAAAAACGCACAGGAAGAAGAAAACCAGAAAAGTAGCGTAGGACGACGAGTAGAAAGACAAGAAAAAAACTACCTGGTTGGTCGCCTGAATAAATGGCGCTGCCAGAATAAAAATAAAATAGAAGGAAAAACAAAAGAAAATCAAGATTAGGAATTGGAAGGAAAAATAGAGGAGAATGATAATCGAGATCCTGAAAAATGAGTTAAAAAAGGGTCTCGGAAAAGGGTCGGCCATTGACGATGGCAAAGAATCATTTTATTTCTCAGTTTCGAAGGGTCATCCGATTACTGTAGGTTTCCATAGCTAGGTTTCAGCGGGTAAAGAAGAAGAAATAGGATTTATATTTGGGTTTTACCCTCCTTAAGTGAAAGAGCGTAAAACCGTTTTTTAATATTTCCTTAAGGGCATTATTGTTCATTTCAAAATCAATTTTGGGTGACATCAGCAACTAACGGAATTCATTTAATGGAATTGACCTATTTGATTAACGGTGGTAAACGTTTGGGTGGTAATTGATATTTTTTTTGAAAAGTGTGGATGGTAGGTAATGTTTCGAAACTATTTTGGATTAGGTGAAATTAATTCTTTTGATTATTAGGAGGTTTTCATTTGATTTTCTGGAGATCAGAAACCTTGTTCCAAATATAGATGCATGATAAACTTATTCACAAAACATCAAAACATGGGCGGGAAACACTAGAAATATTGGAGGTGTGGCCTTGTTTGGTAGGCAGAATCTGTTTCCAGCTATTTGATCAATTATCAGGTCGATTCTGACATTCTGGAACCTTGCTTTGATAGTCATTTTACCGTCCGTTTCTTTTATGTTTTAACTCATTAGGTTCTTGCTGAGTAAAGTGATATTTTAGTGAGTTACTATTCAAGAACTTTCTTACTTATGGATGGTTTTTTCTTCAGATTTCTGAAGATCAGAAACATAATGCATAGATGCATTGACTAATTTTGTTGAGAAAAAAAAAACATGAAACGCTAAAAATCTTGTAGTGGGTGGCCCTGATTAATTTGGCCGGGTCTCGATTCTAGTTGTGTGGTCAATAATCAGGTTTAGTCCAGAATCATGTTTTGAGACCCATTTCAAGGATTGTTTTATATGGTTAAGTTGTCAGGTGTCCGGCACCTGTTTCCTTCTGGATAAACTAGAGTTTTAATGAGTCATTTTTGAATTAATTACCAGAAATTTGATTACTGAAGTATTACATTTAAATATTAAAGTATTACCTAATTAGGTTTTCCAAAAAAAGTTCCAGTCCATCTGCTGTGAGACAAAGAATTGATCCTCATCTGCAGGTAAAGGGTTGTATATAGGGATTGAGTTTATTCCAAAAGAATTGGTAAAGTATTCTGAGAAGGAAATTTTCTTTGTCATGTTGAATGTAATAATTTTATAGCTGTTCATTCAAGGTTTCAAGTATCAGGTTCGGATCGTCTAGGTCGCCTGGTTTGAATTGGAATTGGTAATCACCAATGCAGCCAATACCTGTGTAAATCAAACAGGGATTAGGTTCGATTGGCCAATCTTGATCGGGATTGGCAGTGGCCAATCCAGGCTCTAATCCTAGTGTTCATTTGGCAAGAGATTGCAAGAAAGAACAAACATAAGGTACTCATGGGATTGGGAGTAGTACTACACATGAACAATGACTTTTGTGAAAGAAGAAGAGGAATAAAAAAGAGAGGAGTTCTGGGAGAGAGAAAGATAAGAAAGAGAGAATGAATTATCAGACATTTCAGTTCTACTAGATTGTCTTCCAAACCTGCAAAATGATCTAAGAATAATAACAATAATAGACGAAAGAAGATACAATAAGAGAATAAAGTTCAAAAGTTTTTGATCAGGGAGTAAAGAACTTTATTCAAGAGGAGGAAGGGAGAAATAGTCAACTAGAAGACTAGAAATAAAAGAAAAGAGGTAGAAAAGGGTGGGGGAGAGAAGCACATGACTGCACTGTTGGATTTGTATGATCCAACACAGTTTTACTATGTTATTTTTATGTATTCTCTTTGGGCATCTCTATCTCTATTTTGAGTTATATATTTGACATGTGGTTTACATATTTTGTGGCTTATAAATTTGTTATATGGTACCATTGTTTTTTTGTCTATTGTATTAATAGACTGATTTTGTAGATGATTATTCAAATTAGCCACTTTGTAGTCCTTGGCTTGACCGCACCTATCATGATGCGCTATGTGTTTACATAGGCATTGATTGGACCATGATAGGTTTGAGGGGTGCAAGTCAAAATTGCTCAGACTATGGGAGACATGGGAACTAGTCTCTCGACGATCAGTGCACATATGGTCTATGAAGTCCTTCATGATAAGACCACGTGTACGTTGAGTGGTGATATTAGTGTCTAATGTTCATTGCCAGTGACTTGACAATTATAAGAGTGTATGCATACCTACAAACTGCCAATTTCAATAATGTTATCATGTTTGATTTTGCATCAAATATTTTTTTTATTTATAAATATAAAATATTATTTATTTTTATTTTTCTTTGCAAAATCTTTTTGGTTTTATAAAAAATGGCAGTTTTGTATTTTGTGTCCCTATTTATTATTTAGGGGCACTTGTGGTAATTGTCAAGGTATGCCAAAAGGCAATCTGGATATGGCATTAAGAGGCTAACATCTCACTTAGGGTTGGACTTTATGGCTGATCATCTCCACCCTAGAGATATAAAACATCTCAAGGTCACACAGACAAGGGGAGGAAAAAGCTCAAAATACCAAGATATGGTATACCTGTCCAGCTGGGGTAAGCACCCTGATTGCTTGTGAATCCTTGGACATCAAATGGCTTTGTTTGTATAATCATCAAAAGTTCTTCAACAAAAGAAAGAGTTCTTCATCAAAGGTAGAGTGTTTTAACAAAAGATATTTTCAAATCGTCACAAAAGGTATGACACTCTTCTTAATTTCTTAGATTAAACAAGTAACATGATATTCGTGATAAGTTTTCATCTTTGGTATGAGGTTAACAGTAACATTGAGATTCATCTAAGATGTTTTTTCTAATAGCACAAGCATGACAGTTCTGTTAAAATTCTCCTTGTCTAAGATTCATATCCTAGAATTGTCTCTATTTCTCATATATGTGGATCATATCAACGAGTAGTGGTTGTTTTCTTTTTGTTTTTCTTCTTATGATAAATTGTGACGTCTGTTAGAATATTATGAGTTTAGGGTTTCCAAGAAACCCATTCTCCATCCATACACAGTTTCCCTAGAACACAATAGAGAAATCATAAACTATGAATCATAAAGACATACCTGTCTGTGAAGAGATTAATTCCATACGCTCCACGACGCTCCAAGCTTTGATCGAAATCCCTCGGCTATAGTCTTCCACAGCCTCCAGAGGATATCCTGACGTCTCTTGCTAATGGGTGCAGAGAACTGATTAACCGTAGCTGTGGGGACTCTAACCCTATATTTATAGAATACAGATGTAACCCTAAAACCCTTCACACAATAGAATTAGGGTTACCAAACCTATCTCATATCGTGTGACGAACCAAACCAAACCGGTTATACCGTGTCAATCAGATTCCCACTGAATTAACTAGTTTAGGTAATTAATTAAGCCCACATAAATCTAACAATCTCCCACTTGGGCTATATTAATTACAAAACTATCGTTAACCAGTGTGGCCACAGAATCCAACACACTAAATCGTCACTAACTTTGAAACATCCATCAAGCTTTCCAATGCGAGCAATAGCGAATAATACACCTTAATGTATGGTGTATAAACTTTTGTCAGCCACAACAGAGGTCTACTCAATACATGAATCGCCTGAGATAATGCATGAAACTAAACTCTCATGCGAGTCCAAACTTGATTAAAAAAAACCTTAATCAAAGTGCCCTAAAACCTTTATGGGCAACTTAACATGGTATTTAAATATTCTGGAATTATAATACCATACTTTGGCTAGACACCGCCTTTAAATCTTTGGTTAAATACTGTCTTGAAACTTTGGCTAAATACTGCCTTGAAATTTTGGCTAAATACTGCCTCATATCTGTGACATGTCAAACACATAACTATGTATGCAAAATAGCAATAACACAAATGCTAATGTAAACAAAATCATAGTTATAAAAAACTATACCCATCAAACCATGAGTAATACAATCAAGCACAGTAAGCAATGTGAAAACACAAGTATAAACATAAAAAGTCTCCCACTGATTAAGCATATCTAGAGACTCCCACTGATTCTCAGATCTTTGGCCACTTAAGCCTCTGAAAAAATTATTTGTTTTCAACCATTCTTATATTGGACATACCATCCCTTAAAGACTCCCACTGACAAAACCTTCGTCTGAGAATCTACAATGATATAAAATCTTTCTTACTTGAAGAGATTCGATCTCCATTATACTTTGAAATACTAGATTTCATATTATTCTTTGAGAAGAACACAGCTGAACTGCTGTCAGAATACATCTCAATAGATTTAGAAGTGGAGTCTATAATCTCCAAATTAAAGAATAAATTTTTCACACAAGATATCTTGCTTGTTATCTTTACTTAGAGTTACAAAACCCTATCACCATGACAATGAACCTTGAAGTTGATTTCTTGTCATCAATATAATCATTATAAATTACATCAAAATAGCCTAGAGTGTCACTACTTTTATAAATGAACATATGATCTTTGGTCCTCTGCATATACCGCATGACCTTTTCTTTTCCCCATTATCCAGTAAGCTATACCAGCATCCAACTGAAAATATCCTATGACACTCAATGAAAAGGCTATAAGAAAAGATTACAATCTTAAACATATATTAAGCTCTTTACTGCATTATAGATGCTAATACTCAATATCATTCTTTGTTTACAATTCTGTCAATTTATCTCCTTTACTGATCTAAGCATCCGCAACTTACTAGTTATACATGCATACTGAACCATTCGAAAACACGAACAGTATTTATACTTTGAGATAAATCTTGAATTTTATTTTTTCTGTCACGAGCAAACTCAATTCTAGGTACAAAGGTACTTGCTCATACAGTTTTACATGTCGAAGTTATCAGACAGAAGAATATTGATTTCAATTAGTAAACCATGTCACTACAGGCCAATGAAAACCATCAACACATATGACAAGAAAATGAATCCACTTCCACTGACCTATAGATATATATACAATGGTCAATGACAATCTCCACAAAGTTGAAAGAAGATACAACCCTGTCAAACTTCAAATACCATTATTCGGATACCCGTTTAATCCACAGATTGACTTTATAAGTCTATAAAATATATCTTCTTTATTCTTACCACAAAACCTTGTGATTAAAATATATAAACATTTTCTTCAAGATTTTCTTTGATCAAAACGATCTTTACATCTACCTGATGTAACTCCAAAATAAAATGAGCAACTAAGACCTTAAAATTAAAGTTCAATATTTTCACTTCCCTTTGTGTGATTCCACTTTGCTATAAGTCTTACTTTATAGCAAACGATTCTCCCACTGGAATCACACATTTTCTTTGTATACCTATTTTTTTTAGCCTATGAGTACACCGCTCATTGATAAAAGCATAATTCCAAGTCTCGTCATTGTTCATAGACAACGACACATCATTTATGATCATTAAACATTCGAGAGTAATTTCATTACTAATAACTTGCTCAAAATCATTAGGATCTTTATTTTTTATTTTTTTTCATCACCAAAAACATCTATTTTGAAGTACAACATGTGATTGGATGAAATCACAGATCTACATGGTCCAGTATATCTCTTCATTACCTCATCAGGCTCTACTACTATGGCTGAAGCATTTCTGGTATCTCAACTGGTTGCTTTACACCCATTTTCAGGTGGTCTCATCAAACTTTAAGTTTCTTGGGTCTATTTTGACATCTCATATAACAACTCAATGTCCTAAAATAATCACTCTCCTACGAGTGTTATGAAATCATGTCAGTTTTACAGTCTCATAACAAGAAGATAACTTAAACTGAAACTGAAACTGAAAACTGACTAACTAGCACTCTATTAATAATATAGGCTGTAATATCAATTCTTTTCTTACAGGATCAAATACATTCTTAGGTTTTTGTAAACACTTGCTTAAATTTATCAGGGAATAAACCAGTATCACATGGTCTCCCAAAACTCTCTCATTCAGATCCAATAGTTTTAGTTCTTTTAACAAAAGTTTTTCCACCTTAATTTTTATTATTTGGAAAAACAACCATAGACTAAACTGTGACAAGAAGTCTTAGATGAAATCTCGATGTCCACCAATTCCAATAAATCTTTGTTGTGAATAACCTTCACTTACTTTAATCTTGTCATCTTCTCTTTTAATTAATTATCACATATATACATGTAATAAACCTTGGAAGGAGAATTTCAGAATATTATTCTTTCTAATCTTTCTTTGGACAACAGTCATAAACCCTTATGATCAGGATAGAAGATTACAATATACAGTTTAACTTCTAAAGATAGAATAAATTAAAGATTAATGCTTAAGTATCCAATATACTGCACCTTCCTGCTCAGAAGTTTCATAATCCTTATTCCTTTTTCACTTAAGCTGTCCAGCTATATAAATCTTTCTTTACATGTCCCTTCTGAGTCACTCTACAAGAATTTTATTCTACTTAGATCCCTTTTATCTTGTAGTTTTTTTTAATGTCTAATTCTTTGTCATAAGGTTTCTGACTATTCCATGAAAAAATATTTTCTTTCTATGGGTTTTCCTACCCCTTTTACAACTTGCCTTTGTCTGGGTATATATTATGCACTATGACATTGGCATTCATATTTTTCTCTTTTCTTTGAACTTTTATCCTTAGTTCTTTCACTTTAGGGTTCACTATATTTTTGAGTACTATAGGTCACCAGGATCTGACTATACAATTCTTGTGAGGAAGTGAAAAGTCTAAAATGTCACTTACATAGGTTTTAATGAACCTACAAATATTCATTTATCCTTGAGCTTATCATTTATACTTAACAGCTCTACCTTGTATTTCCTCACATTTTGAATACCATCTCTTATCATCAAAAAACTGATACTGATGGACTTGAGTAATAAAACATCTCTCTGCCCCTTCTTGAAAAATCAAATCTTTCTTTGGATTTCTCAGAAAATATCTTTTTTCAATGTTTCTCATCTGAACATTGCTTTACTTGATCTTAAGGACTGAACACCCTAAGGATCAGAATATAATTTTTTTGTTGAGTATATCTAGGTTAAACAATCCTAGACTAGTTTACAGTTTCCATGCCAATTCATAAAACTGGTAGCTAAAGACAGACATCTTAAGGTATTTAATCATTACATGTCCACAACAATGTAAATAACTGTAAGTCTATGATTAATACCAAATAAAATTAGCTAGCAAGAATATATATACATAACATGTGCAAGCTAATTAATATCTTTGAAAAGTCAATCGAACTACACACACATCCTTTGGGACAATATGTGCACTGGTCCTCTCAATATCTGTACAATAACTACGAAGAGATAATGACTTTCAAAAATCTCACCACCTTTGGGTGGATGAAGACTCCTAAAGCCACAATCCTTCAACCATGTGCATGAGTTATTTATTTTCTTTGACAACGCCACCTTTGGGTAGACAGTGTCATTCTTTGCTGCATCCATAAAAGTGAGAGTTTATGTTAATGTCATTTTTGTGTGAACACTATATTTCCTTATAGTAGTTTGTAAATGCATAAATGCTAGATTTGAACATATTATGCTAGAACTAAGGTTGCCACTTTGGTGGTCACACCATAATCCTCACACAGTAACTATAAATCATAATTTAAATAAACTTAGACAATGTCACCTTTGGGTAAACATTATCAAAACTGAAGCATTTACAAATACATATTCTAGAATTTGAACACATCATAATAAAACAAGGTTGCCACTTTGGTGGTCACACCAAGTTCCACCATGATATGAACAAATCCTAAACTGCAGCTTATGTGGAATATTTATTTAACCATGAATGCTTTAAAATACAATTTTACAAGTCTAAACATTCATATGAACATGCACACTAGCTCAATCAATCAATTTTGTACAATAACTTTAAGAAAAATCAGCAAAAACATTGCAAATCGAGTTCCCATAGGGTATTTTTCCATAATAATATATTTTTCAATGCATCAAAATGTACCAAAATTTATATACCAGATTGAAGAGCATTAAAAATGGAGTCCAACGAAACAAATCGGAGGTCAATCCGACATTCCTAGCTCCCACAAATCCAGTTTAAAGTCGGATTGTGAACGCAGTAAAAAAACTGCAAGCCAAACAGGCCTTTGATGCTGGACCGAAGATGAACCGTGGTCTGAACCAAAAACCAAACCGATCTGGATAAACAAAACCGAACCCGTTTCAACCAAATGGGTTGTCGGGTCATAATTCCGGGGTTTCGGGCCAGATCATCGGGTCATATTTGCGGGATTCGGGTCACGCCATCGGGCGCAATTCTGGGTTTTCGGGCAACCATCGGTCATATTGGCGGGTTAAGGGCACGTCATCGGGGCACATTTTTGGGTTTTCGGGTCACCCCACCTGGCCGGAGATCCAGTTTCGGGTCAGGACTGGGTCTGCCAGACGGGCTGGGTTTGCCAAGTCGGGCTGGCTTGGCCTGGGGCTGGGTTGGGCCAGCCCTGGCTGGGTCTGACTGGTCGGACTGGCTTGGCTTGGGCCTGGGTTGGGCCAGCCCTGGTTGGGTCTGACTGGTCAGGCTGGCTTGGCCTGGGCCTGGGCTGGGCTAGCCCTTGCTGTGTCGGTCTTGGCCTGGCACCCAGGGGCTGGGTTGACTCGGCCCAGGCAACCCACAACCCAGTTAGGGTTAGCGATCCGGCGCCGAGTCGACCCGGCGATGACTCGGCGCCGTCAGAAACTTTTTTTTTTTAAAAAGTTTTTTTTTCTCCCACCCGCGAGTGCATCTCACTAGCGGATTCCGCCGGCGATTGCCGGCGCGTTAGGTGTCCGATGCCGGCGATTTTTATATCGCCGGCTCCGTCTCTTCGAGACCTTTCCAATGGTATATTGCTTGACTTATTTTATTGGTCGAAAAAAAAATTCGTCAATAGAAAATTCTGTCATATCTGATCGAAATTTGATCCAAAACTTGAGAAAAATTCTCTTTTAATTTAACAATTCATTATCAGTCTTTATAATCGATCTCCATCGATTCTAGGTCTGTATGGTTGGCTCTGATACCAACTGTTAGAATATTATGAGTTTAGGGTTTCCAAGAAACCCATTCTCCATCCATACACAGTTGCCCTAGAACACAATAGAGAAATCATAAACTATGAATCATAAAGACATACCTGTCTGTGAAGAGATTAATTCCATACGCTCCACGACGCTCCAAGCTTTGATCGAAATCCCTTGGCTATAGTCTTCCACAGCCTCCAGAGGATATCCTGACGTCTCTTGCTAATGGGTGCAGAGAACTGATTAACCGTGGCTGTGGGGACTCTAACCCTGTATTTATAGAATACAGATGTAACCCTAAAACCCTTCCCCCAATAGAATTAGGGTTACCAAACCTATCTCATATCGTGTGACGAACCAAACCAAACCGGTTATACCGTGTCAATCAGATTCCCACTGAATTAACTAGTTTAGGTAATTAATTAAGCCCACATAAATCTAACAACGTCTTCATAGTAATTTTAATTGATTGTGTTAAAAATGATTTGTTTTTCTCTAAAGCTTTCTCCAAAAACAAGAAATGGAAGATGAACAGTCTAATAATTTTTGTTTAATAGCTATGATGAATTTATCATCATTTATGCTTATTAATAATATCCCATAAATTAGAAATGAAGAGTCTTATTGGGACTTGAAAAGTTTTTTTTAAATAAAAAGAAATTTTATTAGAAACTTTATGAGGAAGATAAAAGGATGAGTTGACACTTCATCTTAAAATTGATAAACCATCATGGAATTTAAAAAGACTTATCTTTTGATTTACCTTGTCATAATGGAGGAATGGAGAATTAATACTCACATTTTGGGATGTTGGAAGATGGAAATTCTAAGAAGACATAAAGTGTTCATTGTTTAGCCATCAAGCCACTTAGTCATTAAGCCATTGAATCATCAAGCCATCAAGCCAAGTGCGTAATTATGGTACATGTGGTAATGCCATGTTTGTTTTCAAGCAATTTTGTGCCTATTAATTGGGCCTTCAATTTTAAGCTAAACTCATATATACTCTAATATATATTTGTTTTTATCTAATCTCAATTTCAGTGGGAGTTAGTTTGAATATCTTAAGTAAATTGAGTTTGGGGTTGTTTCATTCATTGTTCCGATGCTTAGATATGATGACACCCATCGATTAATCACATGGATGAGATAAGACTGTGGATGGATATATAAACCCTTTGTGTCACTGTTCATCGAATAGACACGGTGATAGGTTAAATTCTTTCCTACGCCCATCGGATACGGGACAAATTTAACATATCTTTATATTAAAGTTTAATTAATTCTTTATGAGCCTTGATCAATTGGATTCTTCCCTACGCCCATTGGATACGGGAGGGATTTGAAAAATCATAGGACCTGGTAATCATTCCCAGACCAATTTTCCAAGCCTTTTTATTCCACCGGTTTAACGGGCTCGAATCGCCCCAAAAGCGCTGCTAGCTAGTCAAGGGCCGTTTCGGGGGGCACTTTTTGAGTTTTATTTACACTTGGAATCTGCTGGCCCATATCGATAGAAAGCAAGGGGGTAAGGGTAGGTGTTGTTCAGCTCAAAAGGGCTAAAGACAAGCATGATATACGCGCCTTTGACGCGAGAAATCAGGTTGCTCGGGTTTCGGGAAAGGATGGTAAGGAGCATTTTGCCCTTTTTAGGAACGAATCCGTTACTGTCCTTGAATCGGGTCGAAGCACTAAAAGAAAAGGACCGGGAAACGCGGCGGCATAGGAACCACGGAACCCAAGAGGGAGAAAGATGATGTACGGGATACGGGATAACGCACAACGGCTCGAGCGACGTTGCTTCTTTGGTCTACGATCAGCTAGCCGTTGCTTCTTTGGTCTACGATCAGCTAGCCGTTGCTTCTTTGGTCTACGATCAGCTAGGGCGCTACAGGTAGGGTTCGGTATCCGTTCAATGATAGCATGAAATCCTCGCTTCGGTTCCGGGCGTTTGTTGTTTTGTTGTTATCCCATCAAATGATCAATGTTGCATTGTGTTTATGCAATTGGAATGGGCTTTAGTCTCTAAGCTTATTATGCATATTGCATGCTTATGAAAGATGGCAGGATCGTCTAGCTCTTTGAACATGTCTGATATTATGAAAAACTGCATCTTGACTGGACCCAATTATGCTGAATAGAAGCATATAATTGACTTGTTCATTGGCTTTCATACTTTTCTCTTTGTATTCAAGAGGAATGTCCTCCTGTGCCTGATGTGCGTTCTACCAAATCTACTAAGGGTGCCTATCAAAAATGGACAGAGGCTATAAAGTGAAATATTTAATTTGGGATACATGGTAGATTCTCTTATGGTTGGCTATATGAATAATGTATCTGCGAAAGTCATTCTCGATATTCTTGAATTAAAATTTGATAAGAAATCTAGTCAACATATTGAAGGCTTATGAAAAAAATTTATCAGAACTAAATTGTCAGAAGGAGGGGATGTCAGAGAGCATGTAAACAACATGATTGTCAATGCTATTGAAGGGAATGCAGATAAGCCAAAACATGAAATGAAATATCAGAAGAAATAAAAGTTTGTAAAGAAAAAACAAAATTTGCGAAAGAAGAAGGGTACCAAAGTAAGACAAGATGTTGAATTTAAATCCAGATAGATACTTTGTTATTTTTGTAAGAAGCCTGGACATAAGAAGGCTCAATACTATTCTTTCTTAAAGTCTGGTGGAAAGCAAGGTCAAGGGGTTCAAGGAACTCAAGAGAATAAGTGATAGTATCAGTTTCATTTACATGGGAAATGATGATAAGGCGTAGATTGAAAGAGTTAGAGTTTTTGAATTGAAGCTGAATGATGGAACAAATTTTGATTTAGTTGAATGTTTGTATGCACCTAGTCTCAGAAGAAACTTGTTATCTGTTTCAATGTTGGAAAAGCTTGGATATGAATTTTATTTTGGTAATGGAAGGTTTTTAATGAAGAAAAATGATAAAATTGTGTTGCATGGTTTTAGAAATAACAATATGTATCAAGTGCAATTATGTGGTAATGTTATATGCAATGTTGAATTTGATATAAAAGATAATGTTACTTATCTTTGGCATTTGAGGCTGGGACCTATCAATATAAATAAAATTGGCAGATTGATTAATTCTGGCGTTTTGACTAGAGTGACTCTAGAAAAGTTTCCCACTTGTGAAAGTTATATTTCTGGTAAAATGACCAAGAAATCCTATACAAAAGGTAAAAGATGTGCTCATGTGTTAGAAAAGATTCATACTGATGTATGTGGACCTATGAGAATTAGTGCAGGAGATGGTTTTTGTTATTTTATTACTTTCACCAATGACTTTTCTAGATTTGGTTTTGCACATTTGTTGAAACATAAGTTTGAGGCTTTAGGGTTTTTTTTCAAATCATTTCGTCTTGAGGCTGAAAAGACGACTGGACAAGTGATTAAGTCACTAAATTCAGATCGAGGTGGAGAATATATGTGTGATGATTTTGAGTTGTATTGTCTTGAAAATGGTATTAAACATTTTTCGTACTCCACCTCATACTCCAAAGGCTAATGGAATTGCAGAAAGACGAAATCAAACTCTGTTAGATATGGTTCGATCAATGATGACAAGAGCTAATTTGTCAACTTCTTTTTGGGGAGAGGCATTATATGCAGCAATGCATATTTTAAATAGAGTTCCCATCAAAGCAGTAAATTCTACCCCATAGAATTATTTTATGGTAAGCAAGCAAGTGTTGCTCATATTCGGGTTTGGGGCTGTATTGCTCATGTTTTGATTCCTGACCTAAATAGAAATAAATTACTATCAAAAACAAAAGGTGTGTCATGGTTGGGTATCCTCATCGCTCCAAAGGATATAGATTATATGATCTTGAGGATAGAGTGATACTAGAAAGCAGAAATGTGACATTCTTAAAAGATCGATTTGATAGTGGGAGTTCTGATGATGTTGATAAAAGTATTTTGGAGGAGTTAGTAGACACTAACGGAGGTCATCAAGACTCTGTCATTGAGGGGTCCTCAACTCCTATAATTTCTTCGAATTCCAATCAAGATAAACAATTTTTTTTAGTCCTTAAGAAGAAGTGGAAGGACATCAAAAGCTCCAGACATGTCATATTATTATGTGTATTTGGAAGAATCATATGAAAGAGTGACCATTATGAAGTTGTAAATGATCCTATTACTTATTCATAAGCTATGTCAGATGTTGATTCTCAACAATGGATTAGTGCTATGAATGAAGAAATTAAATCTATGCATAAGAATGGTGTGTGGATTGATAGGTCTGTGAGCACTAAAGTTGTTGGTTGCAAGTGGATATTCAAAAGAAAGAAGGATATGCATGGAAATGTTGAGAAGTTCAAAGTTAGACTTGTAGCTAAGGGTTACACTCAAGATTATGGTATTGATTATGATGAAATTTTTTCACTAGTAGTAAGGATACAATCTGTGCATGTTGTGTTGGCTTTGGTTGCATATTTTGATTTTGAACTATATTAGATGGAAGTGAAACAATGGTTATTTACCACATTTGAAATGAAAGACTTGGGTGAAGCTTCCTATATTCTGGGTATCAAAATTGAGCGAGACCGTCAACAAAGAAAACTAAGCTTGTCTCAAGAGAAATATATTGATACAATGCTAACGAGGTTCCACATGACTGATTGTATGGGAGAACAAATTCCTTATTATTATTTCAGATCAATTTTCCAAAATGATAGTCCTAAGTCTCCAATGGAAAAATTGAATGACTCATTATGTCCTTATGCCTCTGCTGTGGGGAGCTTGATGTATGATATGATCTGTACTCGACCAGACATAGCGTTTGCAGTTAGCATGACCAGTCGTTTTCAGAGTAATTATGGTAAAATGCATTAGATTGCCATTCAATGGATCCTGAAGTATCTAAAGCAAACAAAAGGCTTTAGATTGACTTATTGTTCTGATCATCTGAATATCCTTGGATATTCTGATTTTGATTATCAAGGATGTGTTGATAGTAGAAAATCTACCTCTGGTTTTGTGTTCACTTTTTGTAGTGGAGCTATTGCTTGGAAGAGCAAGAAACAAGAATGTGTTGCGCAGTCTACTATGGAAGCTAAATATATTACATTGAATGCGGCAGCTAAAGAAGCTGTGTACCTTCGAAAGTTTCTATTGGAATTGCTGATAGTAGATTGTGTGGAAAAACATATTCCACTTTTGTATGATAATAATTCTACGATAGCCATCACTAAAGACCCAAAGTGTCATTCTCGGGCCAAGCACATTGAAGGTCAATATCATTACATTCGTGATGTTATTAAGAAGAATGAGGTAGTTGTTGTGAGAGTGTCATCTCAATCAAACTTGGCTGATCCCTTTACAAAAGGTTTACCTTTTGGTGAATTTACTAAACATGTAATGGCTTTGGGATTGTGTTAGGCCAAGTGGGAGACTGTTGGATTTGTGTGGCCCAACACAGGTTTACTATGTTATTTTTATGTATTCTCTTTGGGCATCTCTATCTCTATTTTGAGATATATATATTTGACATGTGGCTTACATGTTTTGTGGCTTATAAATTTGTTATATGGTACCATTATTTTTTTATCTATTGTATTAATAGACTGGTTTTGCAGATGATTATTCCAATGAGCCACTTTGTAGTCCTTGGCTTGACCGCACCTATCATGATGCGCTAGGCATTGATTGGACCATGATAGGTTTGAGGGGTGCAAGTCAAAATTGCTCAGACTATGGGAGACATGAGGACTAGTCTCTCGACGATCAGTGCACATATGGTCTATGAAGTCCTTCATGATAAGACCACGTGTACGTTGAGTGGTGACCTTAGTGCCTAATGTTCATTGCCAGTGACTTGACAATTATAAGAGTGTATGCGTACCTACAAACTGCCAATTTGAATAATGTTATCATGTTTGATTTTGCATCAAATATTTTTTTATTTATAAATATAAAATATTATTAATTTTTATTTTTCTTTGCAAAATCTTTTTGGTTTTATAAAAAATGGCAGTTTTGTATTTTGTGTCCCTATTTATTATTTAGGGGCACTTGTGGTAATTGTCAAGGTATGCCAGAAGGCAATCTGGATATGGCATTAGGAGGCTAGCATCTCACTTAGGGTTGGACTTTATGGCTGGTCATCTCCACTCTAGAGATATAAAACATCTCAAGGTCACACAAGCAAGGGGAGGTAAAAGCTCAAAATACCAAGATATGGTATACCTGTCCAGCTGGGGTGAGCACCCTGATTGCTTGTGAGATCCTTGGACATCAAATGATTTTGTTTGTATAATCATCAAAGGTTCTTCAACAAAAGAAAGAGTTTTTCATCAAAGGTAGAGTGCTTTAACAAAAGATATTTTCAAATCGTCATAAAAGGTATGACACTCTTCTTAATTTCTTAGATTTAACAAGTGACATGATATTCGTGATAAGTTTTTATCTTTGGTATGAGGTTAACAGTAACATTGAGATTCATCTAGGATGTTTTTTCTAATATGCACCTCACAAGTATTAAAGCAATTTGTTTTCACTTGACCACCTCAGACAAACAAAAGGGTTATGACTCTTTTCAAATAGAATTACAGAAATTTGACGTCCTAAAGCTCTTAAAGGACCCTCACTTTTAGCCACTTGTGCCTTTTTAATTAGAAACTCAAAGGATTAAACTATCCATTACAACTTAAAGGCACTTTATAAGATTTGTGTTTCCCTTTTGGATTCTGTATATGGGTTTTCTAATTCAGCATAATAAACCAAAGTATAAACTGTACAATCATCAAACTAGCTTTAATTCTTCACATTGGCTTGCATTAGGGGGAGAACCTAGACACTTCCTAGAATTTCACAAACCAGATCAAACTAATTTTGCTGCCTCAAAAGTACAATCCAGTTTTCTATTAGAAGTGGATGCTGATTTCTTGAACTCTCTTACTAATGTATTAATGACATAGATTAATCATCTTGAATGTCAACCCTTCCTAATTTGTTATCTTGATAAACTAGTTTTCAATAACAGTGGAAAGCTGAAGCCTAAGTGTAAGACCCCCATTTTGGCCTATTTCTTATCAAGGGCAATTTTGTCATTTTTGATCATATTAGAATTTCTTGTATTTTTTAGGTTGTTAGGAAAATATAAAAAAAAAATAGAAAATCATTAAAAAGAAGAAAAAATTATAAAATTACAAAAAAAAAATTGAGTGAGTTTGGGTTTTAGGATAGTCTAACTAGGAATTTGGAGTCTATTAGGATTATGTTGGGGTTTTGTATTTTTAGGGGCTTACTTTATTAATGGGATTCATTAAAGAGTGGATTTAGGCTGAGTTTAGTTTAGGTTGGTGTTTAGGACATAGAACAATGGGTTTGGGCTAGGTTTAAATTAGGTGTTAATAAGATATATGCTAATGGGCTTGGGTTTGGGCTTAGGATATCAATTGTGTAGGAGTTTAGTTTTTTTTTTCTTTTCTTTCTATTTTCATTTTTTGTCACATGTGTTGGATTGAAAGGAAATCAAAGAAAAGAATCTCGGCCCTTGGATTAGGGGTTAGAAAAAAAAAATCCTAGATAATAAAAAAGGAGAGGGACTGTTGCGGAAAAAAAAGGAGGAGGCGGCAGCAAAGGGAAGAGAGGAAGCCGAGAAGAAGTAGGGAAAAAGGGGGAAGAATGGATTTCGGCTAGAAAAGAAGAGAAAAGAGAGGAGAAGAAGTAGGGGGAAGAAGGGAAGGGCGGCAGAGAAGAGAAAAGAAGGAAGAAGAAGTGAAGAAAAAAAGAGAAGGCGGCAGCAAGAGCAGAGAGAAATCAAGAGAGAAAGGAGCTGTGAGGGAGCATCGCAGAAAAGAGAGGAAGGCGGCAGCAAAGGGGATAGAAGAAATGCAAGAGGGAGAGAGAGATGGTTGCAGGTGAGATTGGGAGTGGCTGAAAGAGTGAGTGCAGAGAAAGGAGACTGAAAGAGGAATAAAAGAAGGAAGATGTGTTGGCCATAGAGAGTCAGGTGAGAGATTGACGGAAGCAAGTGAGAGTGACTGCGTGAAAGAAGAGAGAAGGATTGCAGCTTCTGTTTAAAATGAAGAAAGAAGGAGAAGAAGTTGCAGCAAAATAGATTAAGAGTAAGGCGGCAGAAAAACAGGGGGGTCATTTCTACAAGGAGCATGGAATGTCGGCCAGATTGGAGGAATGGAGAGCAACAGTGAGAGGCCGAAAGAGCCGAGTGAAATAGTGAGAAAAAGGACCACTGCAGTGCAAAATCGGGAAAAGGAGTGAGAAGAAAGAGAGAAATCAGGTTGAGTGGGAGAGCTGAGGGCTTGATCTGAGCTTCCGATAGAACTCCTGGAGCTCATTTTTTCCCGTCTCTACATCGATGATAATGTCTGCTTGTCCTGTGTTTGTAAGAAATTGCGATCTGCTGTTCGTTCACTCTGTGTGGTAAACCAATCTCCATGGCTTTTGTATACTCCAGCTGAAGATGGCATAATCAGGTTCTTTGATCCTTCACAGGGAAAGTTCTATTTTGATGACATCCCAGAGCTAAGGCCATTCGTATCCACTGCAGCAAGGATGGATGGTTGCTGTTTTCACAATTAGGCGAAATCTCAGGATGTGTTGTTCAAGATAGCCGTCCCTTCGAAGCAGATAGGGAAAGTAATTGGTAGAGGAGGTAGTTGAATCCAAAAAAAATCAGAGAAGAGACTGGGGCCATGATTAAGATTGCAGATGCTATTGCCCCATATGAAGAGCGTGTAATTATTATCAGTTCTGTGGACAAGGATAGCAAGGTTTCTGAGGCAGAAAATGCTCTTCATCTTATAGCCAGTATTATCCTCACGGATGAAGATGTCAATGCCGTTGCATCAGTTGGTGTAGGATAGGTTGTTGTCAAAATGATTTGGTTACTGATTTCAGGGTCACAAGCAGGATCTCTGATTGGGATGTCTGGCCAGAATATTGAAAAATTAAGGAATGAATCTGGCACCAGTATCATGATTTTGGGTCAAAATCAGTTCCCTTTGTGTGCTTTTGCTCATGATTCTGATCGCATGGTGCAGATATCAGGTGATATTCTAGAAGTACTAAAAGCTGTGGAGGAAATTGGCCGTCTATGGAGGAAAATCCACCGAAAAAAGTTGTTTCAGTCAGGCCGGCATACAATTTTAACCCAAATTAACCGTATATGACCCCAACTCCAAGACACCCACACCCTGCTGATTATATAAACTTTGACCTGATGGTTCCGGAGCCAATGGTTGGTGGTTTGATCGGCAAGTGTGGCTGCAACATTTCAAAAATCAGAACTGAGTGTGAAGCAACGGTCAAGGTTGCTGGTGCAAGGGGTGAATAAGCTCAGAGGCTGATCCATCTTTCTGGTAGCGCACAACAGGAGGGAGTTTCACAAAGAAGATCGGATTCATGAGAGATCGATGGATCAATTGCTGGTAACTGAACTTGGGAAAATACTGGTGAGGTGCAGAATAGAGGTATGTGTTTCAATGCTTGTATTATTAGTTTATTCATCCTTGAATACTGTGCTCTAGGTGTGTTTAAATTGCTTGTGAGTTGCTTGTCGATAGAGGAAATCTAGAGAATATGTTGTTTATGAAGTTCAGCCAAGGGATAGGGAGTCTAATCTTTTCATTGCTCAGTTGGGATTGGTTTGATTATGTTGGATTGTTTAGCCCCTTGCTAACCTTAGTTTAAACCATATGTTGGGTTTGGTTCAGTCCTAATGCTCAGATCAAAACATCCTGTGTTTGGTTTCAACTCATGATTTGGATGTGGTTTGAATCAAACCAGCCCTAACCAGTCCATTCTTCGACCAATCCATCCTTGGTTTGATCTATGTTTAGATCAGCCTATGCTTGGATGAATCCATACCTGAACCTGGTTTGGTTTATTGTGTGAATGTGATCCAGCTTTGAACTTTTATACTTGGTTTAGTTCATGTATGCCTTGGTTCGTAATCTTTGATGGGATGCTTGGGTGTGGATTACTTGATAATATCCGGATTCATGCTTGGTGTAATGTGCTTATTGCTTGCCATATGGCTGTCCATGATGTTGTTTTGTCATATCTCACTCGATGGATATTTCAATTCCATGCTTGGTTAGTCCCATTGATGCTTAGCTTAGATAAGCTAATTTTTTCTCATATAACATGCTTGAATTGTTTTGAATGCTTGGTTTAATGCATATGCCCTACCCTCAAGTGATGCATCCTCCCACTTCATGGGTGTGACAGTTTAGGGATCCCCTTCTCCAACGGTGTGAAACTTTAGGGTGACTCTAGTGAGTCCATTCTTACTAACTTTCTCAAATCCCACGTTGACTGGGGTGGGCCTTGCCTAGGCCATGAGCTCTCTCAACCATTAGGGTTCGTCACATAATTGTTTTCCCCCCTCTCAAAGGAAAATATCAAAAAAGGAGAGAAAAGGAAAAAATACAAAAAAAGGTGTCATGTTTGCATGTTTTCAGGTGATGGTTGGGATCATGTCTGATCTCCAACCTAGCCATTATCTAATTTTGTCTGTAGCCTGAGGGCATTTTGCCTCCCATGTTTGGTAATCGGTGTGCGGACCGATCACTTTCAGAATGTTAGTTTGCCTTGCTGAGTGCAAGAAGTCGAGGTCCGAGTACCTCTTGAGTGATGCCTTGCCGAGTGCGAGCAGCTGAGGTCCGAGTACCTCTTGAGTGATGCCTTGCTGAGTGCAAGGAGTTGAGGTCCGAGCACCTCTTGAGTAATGCCATGTGGGGTCCAACAGCCCATTAACTGTTGGGAACTACGTTTGACCTGATTCTCTAAAGAGATACGTAGGCAGTGGGAAGTGGAGAACTCTGAGTAGTTCACCCTTCGCGCACGGTCACACGTGCTTCCTTTGTCAAGGGAGCACCTCACACACAACCACAACCATGACCACGCACGAACTATGTTTGGCCTGATTCCCGCCGCACAGGGATACGTAGGCGGCTTGATCTCGAGCTCGGTCATCCATTATCTGTTGTATTTTCTGTGTTATTCATTCTTTTAATTCATTATTTGTTTATTCATGATTATTTTTTTTTTAATCCATTCATTTGTTCATTGATCCATTTATTGTCTGTTGACTTGTATTTTATTTTTTCAAGTCTATGTGGCGGTACCCTGAGTTAGAACAACTTAGAAACTTGGTCTAGGGTTTCCCATTTGCCTAGTTAGGTTAAATTGAATGACCTGAACATACATAAGTTTCAAGAATGTAGGAAAGGATAGGACAGAAGGAGACCGGTCCATTGACCGGGCGAGTCGGGTGCCTAACACCTTCCCAACTCGTAACTTGACACTTACCCTTCCCTGGTAAGACTAGAAGCCAATCCATTGAGCATGAGTCATAGTGTCTCTCCAAGTGAGAAACCATTTATAGGTCCTAGACCTTATCTAGGTGGCGACTCCATATTTTACTCCATCCATTGGCGTGGATGGACAAAGTAACCAAGGCAAGAGCCTAATTTTGATTTTGTGAATGATACATATGAAATCCATTGTCCTCACACTAAGCCGTCTAGAAACATTCGCGTTAATTCGTTGGACTTCTTGATAGTTGTGAACCATATGAAATCAAGGTCATTCTGTTTTACTTAAAACTTATAAGAAGTAGCATCTTATAGAAATGTTTTGAGAAGTATTGAGTAAGACGGTCAATGGCTAGCTAATGGATTGAGTTAGACTGTGGCCAATGACTAATGGTTAATCTTGGTCTCTGGCTTGGGATACAACATAGTTTTTGTCTCAAGGCCTGGTTGGTGAGCTCATTGGATACATTTGATTCATTAATTGTTGGGATTTCGTCATTGGATTTGTGCAAAATAACACCTTGAACTAGGTTTGGATATTTATAAATTAAATTAAAAAATAAAAAAAACGTAAACCTGGCTATCTGATGACATTAAATGGATGCTTGTGGTGAAAATTTGCTGTTGGTTCCTTCTCAAGCCCCTGACTACCTTTTGTAAGAGGTACTTAGAAAATGAAAATTATGCATCTGTTTTCCTTTGAAGGTGGAAGTGGAGGTGGAGATGGAGGGTGATGAAGGGTTTTTTTAACATATTTTCCCTCTACCAATCTAGCCCTCTTGCCACATAGATATAGGTGAATGGTCTAGTAATTGACTTGAATTTTCTGTTTTCTTATGTATCCTTTATTATCTTTATATAATGTTTAGTTAGCTGATGGCCAAAATTTATGTACAAGGTAATCTAACTTAATTCTGTAATTTATTTTTGTAAAAGGATTCAGTGATTTTTTCTTGATATTTTTAGTAGTTATGTGATGAGCAATTGATGGATCCAGAGACAAGAATCAGCTGGATTGGATCATTCCTGAATAATACTGAACCAATCCAGCATGCAAAAACCTAAGATAGCTAGTGAATTTGCCAATCTACTTTGTATTCACACCATGGTTGAGTCTCATTTGATCCTTATTTAGATTGGGAGTGGCTAGTCCTTTAAAGTATGTTATTATGGTTTTGATAGGTTGTGTGCCTTTACAAAGTGACTTACATAGTAGACTATGGACCATCAGTGGTCAAATTATTACCAATTCTCAAGTCTGTTTCATTTTAGATATTGCATCTAAAAGTAACTTCCTCAAAGCCTGGTTTTTGATAGGAAAGAGATTTCCCAACTGCAGCACAAGATAATTATTTTGAAAAAGACAGCAGCCCAAGGTAGCAAAGCTGAACAAAAGGCCAAGAAGAAGCAGGTGGAGGATGAGATCTCTCGATTTCCAGCTAAACTCAAAGGAAAACAGTCTCAGGAACTTGCCTCATTAGGCTATAGTAACCGCAATGGCAAGAAAGGTAATCTCGACACTTTAGTCAAAGCCATAGCTGGTGTTTCTGTTGTGACAAAGGGTGACATTTCAAAACCAAGCAGAAGTCTGAAAAGGAGAGAGAATAGAGCACACCAAGAAGCAGCAAGAAAGCAAAGGATACAGGATGAACAGAGCAGCATTGTCAGTGATCGCATGATTGAAAATGAGAAGTTGGAGAGAGCCTGAACCCCTAGCATTGATGGTTAGTGAGATAAAGTCAGATGGACATTGTCTATATCGTGCTGTCGAGGATCAACTGGACTTCTCAGGAGGTTATCCTTACAATTATCAGGAGCTTCGAGCAATGGTGGCCTCTTATATGAGGGAACATGCATCCGATTTCCTGCCTTTTTTCTTATCAGATACTAAGATAGAAGTGGATTCCAATGGTTCTCTTTCAGAGCGATTTGAGAAGTATTGTGAAGAAGTGGAGTCAACCCACATGGGGGGGACAACTAGAACTTGGTGCTTTGACACATTGTCTGAGGAAACATATCTGGATACTTTCAGGTCCCTTTCCAGATGTGGAGATGGGAAAGTAATACTAGTCTAATGGTAGCTGTGGCTTGTGTAATCCCAGTATCATGATATCATATCACAGGCATGCATTTGGGCTTGGTGAGCACTACAACTCTGTCATCCCTAATATGACAAGGTAGATCTTGTATGTTGTAATATATCCTGTTGCAAGATGGCTCCCTCCTTTGCCTGGGTATTGTAAGCTAAATACTGATGCTACTCTTTCATTAGATCCCAATTTTTCTGGTATTGGTTATCTCTTACAACCTTCACAGGGTGTTAGGGAAAATAATGGTTGATGCTAGATCTGGTCGTAGGAAGAGAACTTTGGATGGTTTTTTAGGAGAAGAGCACGTGGCGTACATCTAAGGCACATGGTATGAGAAGGAAAACATAATGAAAAATATTACAAGGAACTTACGTTCGACCCTCTATGCTGACTCAGACAAGATGTGACAGATTAATGTGGGTTGTTGGGCTATTTATGGATGGTCATTAATGCTCATAAATGCTGACAACAACCACAAATGCAAGGCACGCTGATCTGATCAGCCAAGTCACCAGATCAGGGGCCAAATCAGTGCGAAGTCAGACCTTTACTTGGTAAAAGTGCAAGGACAGAAACAGACATCCGGAAGTATGGGGGACATGGCCTAAAAGAGGGGTTGAAGAGGGTTGAGGGGGGTCGAAAGCGATTGACAAGACACCCTAACACTGTCTTGGGGGAGTCGTAGCCATACGGGCCTACTATACTCTAGGTAACTGATGATTAAAGTAGTGATAGGTATGAGGAAGCTTGTTGGTAAAGTTTCCAATTGAATCTATATATGTAACAAGAGGATATCAAATAAAAGATATAGGACTTTAATCCTTGAAGCAGAGAAAAAAAAAACCTCTCATCTATCTTAGAATTTCAAGTGTTTGTCATTATTTTCTGATCAGATTCTTTTGGTGTCTAACTTAGTGGGGAAGGAGATAGTTCTAGTGGGCAATATCTTAGGGAACCTTTGTTTCTAAAGGAACTCCATGTTTCATTGAGAGTTCCATATTGTCTGTCTTGATAAATCCACTTTGCTGGATTCCATCGACAACAGTTTGACGCCTATCGTGGGGCCCTGACATACCTTGTTTACTAAAGTATTTCCTTTCTGTTGAATTAGTAAAAGAAGGAGGAGGAAAAAGAGAGAAAAACCTCCCCAACTTTCTTCATCTTCCCTTATTCCATTTCCTCCAAGCTACTCTGCCTTTTTCTTAACATTGACATATTCCTGCAGATGGCACCAGTAGGAAGAGCCGAAAGTTCCTATAACCTGCGGGAAACTCAAGCCCGACGTGCTGAAGCGAACATAGCTAGGGAACAGGTAGATGTCCCAATGGGTCAGGATCCACAAGATATGTTTTCGGAAGAGCCAACCAATAAAGGAGCAGGTGGTCCCAATCCAGACCCATCACAGTATGTTTCCAGGGAGCAATTTGATAGATTGGCCCAGCAGTTGGCTGCCTTGATAGAATTGTTACAACAACGGCCCTCAGGAGTGCCAGCAGCTTCAGCACCCCCAGTTGATGTCCTAGAGGTTCCTCAGAGATCTCGATAATCCAGACGTTCTACGCCGCATGCTATCCCTCCTAGCCCAGGGAGGGATAGCCTTTCAGTAGATTCGTATCACAGCCGGGGTCGAAGTGATCAGTGGGAAGACCCACAACCTCAATATGTCCCAGAAGTCAACCCTACCGAAATCGTTGAAAGTAGCCAAGAGTCCCTGGGGTTCTCTCGCTGGTCGTCTATCTCACATAGGATGGGGTCGAGACGGGGAGACAGGTGGGCCAGGGCTGGGATGTACACCGAGGCGGATGTGGCACGGGAGGTGCAAAGGAGAAGAAGCCAAGGTTAAAATCTTCCTTGGTCTTGAAGAACCTTCTTGGGTCATGTACATAGATGGAGCTTCCAACCAAGAGGACGCGGGAGCAGGTATTGTCCTCATCAGCCCTAAAGGGTTTAAGGTACCAACATCTGTATTTTTGGTTTCTCAACAACCAATAATGTGGTAGAGTACGAAGCCCTGGTGTCCAGGCTTAAATTGGCCAGAAAGTTGAAGGTCACTCATTTGTTAGTGTATGGGGATTCCCAAGTGATCGTGTGACAAGTCACGGGGGTCTATGAGGCTCGACAAAACCGTCTAGCTAGATACTTAACCCTCGTAATATAGCTCATTGAACCTTTGGAGAAGTTTACAATGGTCAGCATACCTCGTGATCAGAATACGAAAGTAGATTCTCTCTCTCATCTAGGATCCAACGATTTGAGTCGCTTTGATGTGCCGGTTTATGTCGAGCATCTGTCAGATCCTAGCATCGACCCTATAGGGAAAGTCTTACTCATCGATGTCGGGACCTGTTGGATGGATCCTTTACTCACTTATCTATGTGAAAATGTCCTGCTTAAAGACAAGAAGGAAGCCCAGCGTATTCAAACTCATGCAGGGTCGTATGTCATTCACGACGAGGTACTATACAAGAAGTCTCATACCTTTCCATTGCTTCGTTGTGTTCCGCCCTCGAGGGTTGAGTACATTATGGTGGAAGTTCACGACGAAATATGTGGAGCCCACCAATGTGGGCGCACTATGTGCTTTAAGATCATCTGGATGGGATATCATTGGCCCCATATGATGAGCCATTGTGAAAAGTACACCAGAAGTTGTGAAGCGTGTCAGAAGCATGCTCCCATGTCCCATCGCCCATGCGCACAGCTACAAACTATTCCTTCTTCCATTCCCTTCGCAGTCTGGGGTATGGACATTCTGGGGCCATTCCCACAAGCAAAGGAGCAACTACAATATATCTTGGTGGCAATTGATTACTTCACTAAGTGGATCGAGGTCAAAGCAATGGTAAGGGTCACGGCACATAAAGCTAAGGAATTCTTCAAACTTGATGTCCTCTATAGATATGGAATCCCACAAGTACTAGTTACCGACAATGTTCCACAGTTCTCAAGTCGGATCTTTCATGAATTCCACCGTGACCATAAAATTGGGCATAGATTTGCGTCAGTAGCGCACCCAGAAGCTAATGGACAGACAGAAGTCACCAATCGTACTCTGCTGTATGGCCTAGCAAGACGTGTGGAAGAAAAGAGACAAGCATGGGCTCAAGAATTACCCAGTGTGGTATGATCATATCGAACAACCCAACGGACAGCTACAGGGGCCACTCCTTTCAAGTTGGCCTTCGGGTCTGAAGCTATTATTCCGATCTAAGTAGTAAAGAAAAGTTACAGGGTGTTGAACTTCAATGAGGATACTAACAAAGACGTCCTCTTAATGGACCTGGATCTTCTAGAAGATGTTCGCAAAACAGCTCGACTACGCATAGCGGGGTATCAACAGAAAACGGCCAAGTATTACAATTTGAGGGTCAAGGAGAATTTGTTCCAAGTGGTGACTTGGTTTTATGCTCGACGGCTGTCACTATTCCTGCTCAGCAGGGTAAGTTAACCCCAAATTGGGAGGGACCGTACCGTATTGTGAAAGTTACTAGACCCGGGTCATACCATCTGGAGACAATGGATGGGTCGGCCTTACCACGCACTTGGCACTCCAAGAATCTTCGAAGATACTATGTGTAAGGTTCCCTTTCTATTTATTTAATGGAATCTCAACTTACACTACAACTTTTTCAAATGGGTCTCGAAAAAGAAAAGGCCTTCGGGTTTCGAAAAAGAAAAGGCCTATGGGTCTCGAAAAAGAAAAGGCCTCCAGGTTTCGAAAAAGAAAAGGCCTCCGGGTCTCGAAAAAGAAAAGGTCTATGGATCTCAAAAAAGAAAAGGCATATGGGTCTCAAAAAAGAAAAGGCCTTTGGGTCTCGAAAAAGAAAAGGTCTATGGGTCTTGAAAAAGAAAAGGCCTTTGGGTCTCGAAAAAGAAAAGGCCTATGGGTCTCGAAAAAGAAAATGCCTACGGGTCTCGAAAAAGAGAAGGCCTACGGGTCTCGAAAGAGAAAAGGCCCCTGAGTCTCAAAAAAAAAAAGGGGCCTACTATTTTGGTTTTAAATCATTGGCAAAGTACAATCATTTAAAGCCAAGGGGCGTAGGGTGGAATACTTAGAAAAAGTACTTCAAAAAGAGAGAGAGAGAGTATAAGTTGAGCGCAAAGGAAAGTATATTGAATGATATATGATGTGTACATTCTTACAAAAAAAAGGGAAGAGAGAAAAACTTGATATTTGGTTAAGTACATGGTTATGCTCATTCAACCGACGGTGTTTCTGTCGAATGAGTATCGGAAGAAGTCGTGCTGGGGGTTTCTGCCAATGGAAGGGATAAAGGGTCCTCGGAAACCGTTCCAGGAGTATCTAGTAGAGGAATTGCGGATAGTGGAACCACTTCTTGACAAGAAGGTACTATTGCCAAATCTGTACAGGGAGTTGTTGAGGGAAGACTTGAGGGCTGCACGAGTTTATCCCGAATCACCGTACTCATCAGGGGGATGTTGGAAAAATTGAAGGCTAGAAGATGAGCAGACATCTGTGAATGCACGACCAGAAGAGCTTCCCTGATAGCTCGAGCTCTTTCCTTCCTGAAAAGGCCCTCCATGTCTTTAGACTCAAGTAAGGCTCTATGGGTCTTCTCTTTATCTTGTGCCAGAGATGCGTGGGCTTGCGCTAGCTCTTCGGACAAACGGGCTATCGAAGACTGCATGTCGATGCTTCAATCCTGTAGGACAACCAAATCTCCTTTAAGGGCATCCTCCCTGGTGATGGAGTGGGATAACTCAGCCTGCAACCTGCGGTTCTCAGCCGACAAACTGCCCTTCTCCGTTACTAACTCATCCCGGGCCCCCTGTAGAACTCTGACCTCCTCTTCCAGTTGATTGTTAAGATCGGTGGTCGCTTTGAGCTGGTCTATCATGACTTCATTGGATAGCCGCACCTCAGACAATTCCTTCTGGGCAGCCTCGAAGACCTTGGCACGGGCAGTAAAATGTTCATCCAACCTCCTATACCTGGTCTTCTCATCAGACATCCACCTTCGGTTTAGTTCCAAAGATGCTTCGGCAGCACCATTTTATGTCCAGATCCTTGGCCGGTCATCTGCTTCCTTGGCTCGCTCTTCTTCCTCTGAGGCCCTTGTCTCAACATCGTCCCTCTCCTGCTCGACCACCTCTAACTCAGAAGAAAGAGTATCCTTCTCCTCTTTCCAGACCTCCTCGGCTTCAGTATGGCCTGCAACAGCAGCGTCTCGATCACGGGTGGCTTGGTCGTGTTCCACTAGGGCAATGGATAGAAGCCTGCTATTCTGTTGAGCGGAAGTGTGCGCCTCTCTCAACTTGCGTATGGAACTCACCAGCATCTTGTGGTAGTAGTTCGTCCCACACATTAACTATAAAAAAAAAAAAGAGAATAAGAAAAATGCGTGAGAAGTGGATCAAAAAAAGGGGGGGGGGGAAGTTGGAATACTCACTTGGTAGAGGGCCGCACACTGGCCCTAGTCGATACCCTCAAGCTGGGCATGCTTGAAAAGGTCCTCATCAGCAGGAAGACAGGCATGATGGACAACCTCTTGAGCTACCGGACGGTTGAGTAACCCAATGTCTGTGGAAAGTACTCTCCAAGATGGGACGAATACGGTAGGCTCGGCAGTAATGGAACTCGAGCCGGCGACAGAAGAGGTAAAACTAGTCGTAGGAAGGGTCGAAGCTGAACCTGGCGGTAAGGTGAAAGGTGTCACATCCTAGTTCTGCACCAACCAGAATGGTGTGATGAACCGTCTATGATCCAACGGTTCAACTAGGATCTCGAATAGGCCTTGTCCCTTTGCTTAAACCATATACATCCGCAACCATAATCAGAGTAAATAAACAGTAGCGGAAATCTTTAATATTAATGAACTGAGTATCTAACATTGATAACATAAATAAAGTATCCAATTATCTCCAAAAGACTGAGACATAGAATAAAATAAATTAATCAATTACATGTTCTGAATAATCCAACAAATAAATCTAATAAAAAATGCATGAGTTGCACTCGCACAATGAATCATGCAACTCCATCACAACTTCCATATCCATCGCCGCAACATGTCCGTACATCGAAGCATTCACATAATCTTCTACAGTAGGACCTGCATCATCAACTAAAAATATTCGACGTCAAAAGGGTGAGCACACATCATAGCTCAGTGAGCAAACAAAACAATGCAACAAACATATGCATGCATTCAATTCATATCTTTGGTCTGATTCATAAGTTTGCAATGTGCAATAGAAAGGATTGGTGGCCGTCGTACCTTTAATCACGAGTGTGTGAAGTCACCCAATGGATCAAACACCATTTCCGTCCCACATGCACCCATCATGGAATAGAGATAGAGCTAAAGTGCCCAGATCAAACACCGCATAACACTTCCCATGATGCCCTATCCATACCAACATGTAAGCCCCTATTGGCGAGGGCTTGCAAACTGGGCTCGCAACTAACCAGTCCTAATGTCAAACAGTGTATCCAAGGTCTCACCCCAACATCCCTCAATACGTCCATAGAGATAGAGCTAAGGCCCCTCGACAGAGTCAGAGACTACACGGTCCAAGACCACCTCCCCTGATGCCCTACGACGTAATAATTCTGCTAAGGAAATGGCGATACGATGATGTCAGTGGACAAGACTTGAGTACAGATAGAGCTAGAGTCTGATGACCAGGATGAACCACAGTGTTACGTCCTCCCCCTGATGTTCCACTTGCATCAAGCATCAGAGAAGATTACCACACATATTATTCATAATTTTATATATTTGTTTCTCTTATATTTAGTTTATTTAACATATTATATGTCTTATGGTACTCATTTGTGATGATTCCTTATATATATGACATTGGTGGAAAGTATTGGTGATTTATGTTTAAAATGAATTTTTTTTTATATTCTTAATAATGACCTTCTGAATTTCATGCAGGTTTTTAATGTGGAAAGAATTCTAGAAATCAAACGTGATCCAAAAATCTGATCTGGAAAGTTGATTTGAATTGAAACCAGAGAAGGAAGATTATCATACATAAAAGGTTTACTATTGGAAGGATTTGATTAATTGTCAGAAATCTTGAGAAGAATATATACCTCTATGGAATATTACAAAGATTGGCAAATCTAGAAGTGGCATTTGAATTAAAATCGGAACTAATACATCTACTTCCCAAATTTTATGGTCTTACAGGAGAAGATCCTTACAAACATTTGAAGGAATTTCATATGGTATGCTCTAGCATAAAACCACAGGGTATTACAGAGGCACAGATCAAGCTGTGTGCTTTTCCATTCTCTTTAGATGAATATGCTAAAGATTGGTTGTACTACATTCCCTCTGGTACAATCAATTCATGGAATGAGATGAAACATCAATTTTTAGAGAAATATTTCCCTGCATCTAAAGCGGCAAATATAAAGAAAGAGATATGTGGAATTCGACAACACCATGAAGAAACATTATACGAGTATTGGAACGCTTCAAAAAGCTTTGCGCAAGCTGCCCATACCATCAAATTAGTGACCAGCTTCTGATTCAATATTTCTATGAAGGATTGTTACCAATGAAGAGGAGTATGGTGGACGCCGCTAGTAGAGGAGCTTTAGTTGACAAAACTCCAGAAGTCGCGAAAAGGTTAATTTCTAATATGGCGGCAAATTCACAGCAATTTGGTATAAGGATGGAGCAAACATCGAAGAAAGTTAATGAGGTAAGTACATCAAACCTTGAACGTCAGATTTTTTATCTAACTTCTTTGGTGAGATAAATGGATGTAGGAAATTTGTAAACAGTTAAAGCATGTGGCATTTGCTCAGCCACCAGTCATGCTACAGATATGTGTCCCACACTTCAAGAAGATACATCAGTCCAACAAGCAAATGCCATGGGAGGATTTCAAAGGCAACCTCATCAAAGTGTGATCCATACTCAAACTCATACAACCCTGGATGGAGAGATCACCCAAATCTGAGTTATGGGAATCAAGTTGCCTAGAATCATTATCAACCCCCATTCCAACCTAGGCAGCAAGCAAATCAGAGTATGTCACTTGATGAGATTGTTAAGGCACTGGCTAGCAATACACAACAGTTTCAACATGAGACAAGAAACAACATTCAGAATATAGAGAAGCAGATTGGTCAACTTGTGACTTCAGTAAGCAATCTTGAAGCTCAAGGATCTGGAAAGTTACCATCTCATACCATCATAAATCCACGTGAGAATGCAAGCGCCATTACATTACAGAATGGAAGAGAACTTGAGCCCTTCATTACTAAATTTGTAGATTCGGCCAAGTCTATTCAAGAAGAAACAAAAGCCGAAAGCAATGATGTAAATTTGTCCAAGGTAAAATCTCAACCAGTTGTGCATAATTCTACTAATTCTGTTCTTCTCCCTTTTCCCAGCAAACTGTCTAAATCGGAAAAAAAAGAAAAAGAAAAGGAAATTCTTGAGACTTTTCGAAAGGTAGAAGTAAACATACCTCTACTTGATGCCATTAAGCAAGTCTCAAGGTATGCAAAATTTCTCAAAGAATTGTGCACTTCAAAGAGGAAATTGAGGGGTGATGAGAAAATTAGTGTAGGGGAGAACGTATCAACAGTTATTCAGCGTAAGTTACCCCCAAAATGCAAGGATCCAGGTACGTTTATGATTCCATGTGTGATTGGTAATACTAAGTTTGTACGTATCATGTTAGACTAGGTGCATCCATAAATGTTATGCCACATTCAATTTATGCATCTCTAAATTTGGGTCCTTTGAAAAAAACGGATGTAATTATCCAGTTAGCTGACCGTTCTAACGCATACCCTGAGGGAGTGGTTGAGGATGTTTTGGTGCAGGTGAATAAGTTGATTTTTTCTGCTGATTTTTATATTTTGAATATGGAAGACAGTACCTCCCCAAACCCTGCCCCAATTTTACTAGGAAGGCCTTTTCTCAAAACAACTAAAACGAAGATTGATGTCCATGATGGTACCTTACCATGGAGTTTGATAGAGAGATTGTTAAATTCAACATATTTGAGGATATGAGGTACCCTAGTAATGATGTTCAATCTGTGTTTTCTATTGATGTGGTTGATGTGTTTGCACAGGAGATTTTTGAATTGAGCAGTAAGAAAGAAGCGGGTAAGCAAAGGAAGTTGCAATTGCAAGAATTAAAAGAGATACGACTTGAGGCTTACAAGAATTCAAGCATATACAAGGACAAGACTAAGGCGTTTCATGACAAGAGGATTGTGAGGAAGCAATTTGTAATTAGACAGAAAGTCTTGCTTTACAATTCGAGACGTAAAGTGATGCCTGGTAAGTTACATTCTCGTTGGATTGGACCTTTTGAAGTTACTAATGTGTTTCCTTATGGTACAGTTGAAGTTCAAAGTTTCGAAACTAATAAGGTGTTCAAAGTTAATGGGCATAGACTCAAGACATTCTATGAAGGCTTTCATGAGCATACTATGGACAAAGTGCAACTAGGGGATCCCGTTTATTCTGATTGAGGAGTATTGAGTCAAGCTAACGACGTTAAACACAAGCGCTGCTTGGGAGGCAACCCAAGAAATCGGATTTATTTTTCTTATCATTTTTAATTACTTTTCTTTACATTTTTTTCATTATATTTTTAACTTCCATTAGGGACAATGTCAGATTTAAGTGTGGGGGGAGGAATTAGGATTTCTCTTTTGTTTTATTTTTTTTTAAGTTTTGTTTTTAATTTTTGTATGATGTGTTAGAGCAAAAAAAATTAAATTAAATAATGGTTGAATTTAAAAAAAAAAATTTCACTTCAATAGACTAAGAAAATATGTATGCCATGGATTGGAACAATTTGAATGTAAAAAAAAATTACATATATGAATTAGTTGAAACAACTTGCTAAATGAGCTTTGAATAACATTGACAGTTGCATTTAGAGGTAAAGCATGCAGGTTTAGTAGATGAAATCCAACCAAGCGAGCTTTTGAGCCAAACTAGACTGAGACATCTATGTCAGTCTTTATTTTCTTTGAAGAGTGATATTCTCCTATGCTTTTGTATCTCTAGAACTTGCTTTGAATCGTATCAAGATTACATTGATATGTGTAGACATGAAGATGATAAAGGCAAATAGGATTTTACAACCACTTAGCTTAAATGATCAACCTTATATATTTTTTTACCCTTAGTGGATCCACTTTGAGCTTTTAAACTTTATTCTTCATTGAACCCTAAACCATGGCCTTGAATTATTTATTTTTCTCATGTTTTACCAATCTTTGAGCTAGTAGAGCATTGAGAATTATCTAATGGGTTTGAGAGAGATATGTATTGAATAAGTGTGGGGGTGTTATTCTCAAAAGTGATGGTTGTATGTCAAGAAGTGGGATGTAATGGGAGTAAATGGTCCTTGTTATGTTTGAAATGTCATGTTCTTAAAAAAAAAAAATTCAAGTAGCAAAGCATAGTTCTCAAATGAAAAAAAAAAGAATGAAGGAAAAAGAAACTAGAGTTTGGGATGTTTTGTTGAAGAGCTTTATTTATGAGCCCTTATCATTTTGATTGCTCAATTTTTTTTATCTTAATGCTCTATTAATTTCTTGGATTTTAACGTCAGTACATTTTTCTTATCCGTACCCTGAACCTTAGCCCCATTACAATCTTTATAAAGACCTTTTGATTCATGTATGCGTGTATTCTAAGTAATGAAGATTTTGGTGAATAAGCAAGCCTATGGTAGTGCATCTTCATAGGAAGATCTTGATTGAAACAGTTAAACCTTGAATTCTTGAGTAAGTAGAGAGAATCCCAAAAAAAATCTACTAAACATTAGCATGTTCCCTTTTGAATAAGACTGGTATGTTAGATATTGCTCATATTTACTAAGTGATCTTTGACTATGACATATATTGTTCTCTTGATCTCTTGAATTAGTTTTTGATTCATGGTACACATATTCTTTGAATGCTGTGGGATGAAAGTGAAAAAAAAAATTTAGTATTTAGTTTACCCGAGGACGTGCAAGAGCTAAGTGTGGGAAAATTTGATGGATTCATAATTTTATTTATTTATTTGCCTTATATTTAGTTTATTTAACATAGTATATGTCTTATGGTACTCATTTGTGATGATTCCTTATATATATGACATTGGTGGAAAGTATTGGTGATTTATGTTTAAAATGAAAACAAAATTCTGATATTCTTAATAATGACCTTCTGAATTTGATGCAGGTTTTTAATGTGGAAAGAATTCTAGAAATTAAACGTGATCCAAAAATCTGATCTGGAAAGCTGATTTGAATTGAAACCAGAGAAGGAAGATTACCACATAGAAGGTTTACTATCGAAAGGATTTGATTGATTGTCAGAAATCTTGAGAAGAATATATACCTCTATGGAATATTACAAAGATTGACAAATCTAGAGGTGACATTTGGTTAATGATGGAATGATTCTCTATCTAATCTAGGCAAGAAGATTTTGTTTAATCTTTATTTCCATGTAATAAGGTTGTCAATTCTAGACATATCAGTTTTAATATTCTCTACTCTGGCTATTTAAGCAATGTAAAGGCTACGTAATAGAGCATCCAAGAATTATTGAGAAGACAGTTTTATTTCTTTTGTCTTTCTTTTCTATCATGTCTAGCTAAGTTCTTTAGTCGAATCAAAGGAAATTTAATCCGATTAGTAAAATTGTGAGACTGTTCTTAATTTTAATTATTTTTCTATTCAAATATCTGTGTTTCTTGGTTTTTCAAGTTAATGGTTGCATGATTCAGTTTATTAAGAGGCCTATTAATTGATTGAGTTATGTGGTTTATTGCTAACCTGAATCCATAATTCGTAATTATTATGGTGTTCAAGAAAAGTAGCAATTGAGCAGAACAATTATAATCCAAGTTTTTGTTACTTGCTTAAAGAAAACATAGAATGAATTAAATAATCTGATGCTTGTTAGATTATTATTCATCTTTAACTCCCTCTGAGAGTGTAATGCTATCAGTAAATTCATGAGGATTGCTTTAATACCAATTGGTTTATTGATAAAAATTAATTTAAGCCCACCACACAAATTAATTCTTATCAATAAACCAATTGGTATTAAGCAATCCTCATGAATTTACTGATAGCATTACACTCTCGGAGGGAGTTAAAGATGAACAATAATCTAATAAGCATCAGATTATTTAATTCATTCTATGTTTCCTTTAAGCAAGTAACAAAAACTTGGATCATAATTGTTCTGCTCAATTGCTACTTTTCCTGAACACCATAACAATTACGGATTATGGATTCAGGTTAGCAATAAATCATATAACTCAATCAATTAATAGGCCTCTTAATAAACTGAATCATGCAACCATTAACTTAAAAAACCAAGAAACACAGATATTTGAATAGAAAAATAATTAAAATTAAGAACAGTCTCACAATTTTACTAATCGGATTAAATTTCCTTTGATTCGACTAAAGAACTTAGCTAGACATGATAGAAAAGAAAGACAAAAGAAATAAAACTATCTTCTCAATAATTATTGGATGCTCTATTACGTAGCCTTTACATTGCTTAAATAGCCAGAGTAGAGAAAATTAAAACTGGTATATCTAGAATTGACAACCTTATTACATGAAAATAAAAATTAAACAAAATCTTCTTGCTTAGATTAGATAGAGAATCATTCCATCATTAACCAAATGCCACCTCTAGATTTGCCAATCTTTGTAATATTCCATAGAGGTATATATTTTCCTTAAGATTTCTAACAATCAATCAAATCCTTCCAATAGTAAACCTTCTATGTATGGTAATCTTCCTTCTCTGGTTTCAATTCAAATTAGCTTTCCAGATCAGATTTTTGGATCACGTTTGATTTCTAGAATTCTTTCCACATTAAAAACCTACATGAAATTCAGAAGGTCATTATTAAGAATATCAGAATTTTTTTCATTTTAAGCATAAATCACCAATACTTTCCACCAATGTCATATATATAAGGAATCAATTCAAATGAGTACCATAAGACATATAATATGTTAAATAAACTAAATATAAGGGAAATAAATATATAAAATTATGAATCCATCACATACTAACCACACACATACATTCACATGCCTATTCCTAGCATCATCATCATCATCATGTTATAAATAAACTGAATTAAATATGCATGAACAGTAATAACAGGAATATCGGATGACATATAAAAATGCACAATACACGCATACAAGCATAGAATCATGCATGGCATTGGACTCAATAAGTAAAAACAGTTTATTATTAGTCAATTAGTTTAGGTCTTGTTCCCTCACCTTTGGTTGATAATAGATCCTCGTTCTAGCTTTGTAATTCACTCTTAGACCACTTAGAAACCTAACAGATTTATAGATTTTTAAATTAGAATTAATTTCAGCAGTTTAGACCAACAGAAACTGATGGATCGCCGCAGGTGTGGCAGCACCTGTGGTCTCAGTTTCTACGACCACAGGGCGTGGGGTCGCAAGGTGTAGTCGCATATCCTGCAACCACACATGTGACCACACCCTCCCTGGAAACTTTTCGAGGGCATGTGGTCGGACATGTGTGTCTCGTGTGGTCTCACATCATGTGACCACACGTGTGATGATCAATTTTTTCATCCTCAACTCCATTCCTTCATGTTTGGATCCCTTGGCTTATCATCATGGTCCTTCTTATGATTGTTCTATGGCTCAGAACTATTATTTTATACACAATCCATTGTCCACATAATTTCCTCCCATGGATTCTCTTAGAATTTATCCACGAATTGATGATTTGGATTTCACCTAAATCCTATCTCTTTCATGAACTATTCTAGGCTCTCAATTTAACATGGGGAATGTTTTCATACCTTAAGCTTTTTGAAGATTCAGAGTTTTCTCTGAATTTTTTTACTCCTTAGTCTTCCTCTTCAATTCTCCTTCTCTTCCTTCTCTTCTCTTTCTCTCACTTTCAGTTTGAGTTCTAAAAGGGTGAAAGAGGCTAAGGGATGTCCTATTTATAGAGGAAAACCCTCCATAATAAGTCCTACTGAGTTTAGGAAAGAACCCCCTTTGGATTAGGAAGGTTTCCTAAACTCGGTTCTGTCTAGAATCTGTGTGGTCAGAGGTGGGGTCGCAGAACCCGTTGACCACACCCTCTGAAACATGCGACCACATGACCTAAAATCCTATGGTTGCATTATTTTGAAGTGTGGTCGATCACACCTATTTAGGTATGCGACCACACGCTCATAATTGATTGTTTTTGGGTTAAATTTCATACCTGAGCTTATGGTTTTCTCAGGCACTTGGTCTGCTTGGCTCGACCATGATAGGAAGACCTGATACACGGTGGTAAGACCGGTTAGTTCGATACGGGTCTTACAAAAGGCTTGGCTGGGCTTTTCCCTTTGATACCCTTTTCGGTAGGGTGACTAGGGAAAGAAGATTGTACGGGCACAAAGGAGGTGGAGATTTGAGGAAAGGTGGAAGGGGCTAGCAGAGGCAAATCTCCAGAAAGTGGATGAAAAAATGTAACTACAGTGGAGTCTGTAGGAATGGAGGACATACCAGAGGAGACTGGAGGAAAAACTTCCAGGCTCGAGGACGGTGGTGCTGGTGTAACCATGGTGGTTGGTGTTGAGCTTGGAGAAGGACTAACTGCAAAACCTGAATCTACAGTCGGAGGGGGGTGGTAAATGACTTTCGAGGGGATGGTTGTTGTAGAAACAGGCATGGCATCGCCAGAGAGAATCACAGGTATCATGTCGACAGGCGTCTCGATCGGGTGAAGAGAGTGCAATGGCGGAGGGCCTGCTGGAATCCGCTGCAAGATGTCTTGAGGAGTATCCTCAGGAAAAATAAGCCTGGGAGTCTCAGAGGCAAGTTTCCTCCTCTTTGATCTATGCAGGGTCTCTACAACAGTGACCTGATCATCATCATCCTCTGCAAAAAAAAAAAAAAAAAAAAAAAAAAAAAAAAAAATATATATATATATATATATATATATATATATATATATATATATATATATATATATATATATATATATATATATATATATATATATATATATATATATATATAGTTAGAATTGTGATGAGGGATCAATATAACGGAAGAAGGTATAAGGGGATAATACATACCGTCCTCTATGATGTCAATAATCAACGGTAACACGGGCCCCCCGGTCGAAGGGGGAGGGTCGAAAACTTGCACTCCTGATGGTACGTCTGGCTCAGAGCTCCCGATGGGTGGATCAACCAAGGACTCAAGGCCGGGAAGAGGAAGTACTCCTACTGAGGGCAGTGGAGGAATCTCGGTGGGAATGGCAAGAGTTGCGTCCGAGGCTTTTTCAAAGGCCTCCAGTTTTCGAGCCACTAAAGCAATTATTTCCTCCTTTTTCTCGCTGTTGGTGGCAGAACAGATCCATCCCCATAAGGTCATCCCATATGCTGTCATCAAGACCCTCCACTGCATCAAGAACCAGCAGAAAATTATTAGAGATCGAATTGAAATACAAAAATATTAAAGAGAAGGTCAAGTAGGTGCTATCATGGAACTTACTCAGTCCGTACAGGAACAAGAACTTGTTGTTACTCAGGTCTTTGTACTAGACTGCCCTCCCTCTTTCTTCTACCCGTTCGAGGGTCTCTATCTCAAGCAGTGTTAGGAGTGGGGCGACCCCTACTATGGAGGGGTCGATGAACTACCATCAATTTTCGATGGAAAAGGAGTGCATACCCTGAAGAGTATGGCCCCGTTTTATTATGGCCCCAAAGAACTTCTCCTTCCAATGAGGCACTGAGGAGGGGGTGGTTTCGATCATGGGGGAAACTGTTTCCAAGTTCCGACGGAAGAAGTAGTAAATGCCATTCAGCTTGGTTTTATGGGTCGTGGAGTCACGCCAGGTCAAAACTCCAACATCGAACAAAAATTGGAAGAATCTAGGGGGTTGTCGACAGAGAAGGAAGAAAATGATGAAGGGATGAATGTGGGCCCAAGAGTTGGGTGAAAACTGAGTAGGGACCAGACCATAGTAGCCCAGAATCTCAAATACTAGGGGGTGGCAGGGGAAACGAAAATCGAATAAGAACATGTTAAAGTTCACCACCATCCTATGAGAGTAGGGGTGACATGCTTGGTCTTTCGGAACCGGAGCAATTAGCTCAACAGAGTCAGGAACCAGAAATAAATCTCTAAGATCCTAAAGTTTGGGCACTATCATTATGAATCTCATCGTGGAGGCCACACAGTGAGGACCAGCCTCACCGGAGATATCGTGGGAAGAGCTTTCAGAGTTACCACTAGAGCTCTCCCCACCCTGAGTGGATCGCAGAGGGTGTGATCGAAGCAGGGTAGGCTCAGAAGTGCGACTGACAACGGCTTTGTCGCGAGTCATGATAGGTTAACAGAGAAGTAAAACAGGGGAAAGAAGAGCGAAACTTACTCGAATGTGTGAGGACATGGGAAAAAATAATCTTCTTGAAATTTTCAATTGGATTTATCCTCATTTTTAAAATTTAGCTTTCATATAGTTAAAGTTGTCTACCCTCATTACACTCAAACTGGGATCTGGAAAGTTCTCACCTTCAGATCCCATCCACTCATGCCAGTGGAGGGTAAGAAGACTGGAGTCGCCACCTAGATAAGGTCTAGGACCTATAAATGATGTCCCTCAATGGAGGAACACTAATGACTCGCGTAAATGGAACGGCTATCTTGTCTCACCAAAGACGGGTAAGTGCCAAATTATGAGTTGAGAAGGTGTTAGGCACCCAACTCGCCCGGTTAAACCGGTCTCCCTAAATCCTATCCTTTTCCTATAATTTATGAACACTTGGGGCTATCTAAATATAATACAAAGTAGAAGGGGGAATCCTAAATTGATCTCTAATTCTTTACAAACTATGAATAGCATAAGCTGAAACTAAACAGATTAAATAAGAAAATAATTACAAAAATGAATCAAAGAATTAAAAGAATAGCTTAATCATACATCAAAAGAAAGGAAAAAATGATATATAACATATGATCGAGGTCTGGGAAAATCCCAGGCCGCCTACGTATCCCTGTGCGGCCGGAATCAGGCCAAACGTAGTTCGGGCGGGTGTGTACGTACCAAGTGTGTGCAAGAGAAGAGGGACACTTCCAAAATATTGGAACGCATCCCAAGCGATGGATGCTCCCATAATCATGGAACACATCTAATGGTGAGAGATGTCCCCACAACAGTGGGACCCATCTCAATGTTGAGGTACTCCCTATCACAAGGAAGTCTCCTCGACTAGGTAATCCCATAGTACATGGAACTTACCTCAATTTGACCGAGCGTGGAGCGATCAAACTCCCCCGCAGCCTACGTATCCCTCGAGACCTCTGTCTCTCCAGAATCAGGTCAAGCGTAGTTCCCATGGATTGACGAGCCATGGACACGCATGGCAACACTCAGGAAAGGCCAAATGCCTCAGCTCCCCACACACGAGGGTACACTAAATCTCACTCACACCCCACATACGGGATGCCCAGGTGGACCGTCCGTTGGACCACCAATCCTATGCATACATCTACCCAATCGCATATTTTTTCATTAATATATATTTTTGATACAACGATTTTCCACACTCTTGGATCCAATCCTAGGGTTGATGGGCTCATTCTAAATGGGCCCTACAAAGGTCGGGCTTATTGGAACCCCTAAACAGTCACATCACGGGAAGTGTGAATCCTAACATGCATCTATCATGGTGTTTAAATGGATATACTTTGGGGTGGGGACCATATGTTGGCATGAATATCAATTCAAATTAAGCATATATACATGTCATAGTCCAAGCATGATATAACACAAATAAATTAAACTGAAATAAGCATGTGCATGACATAGCATGTGTTATTAAAATCCTACTACAAAAGCTTACAATAAAGCAAGAAGTCATGCCATATTAATCAAATGGGCCCAAGCAGCCCAACTCAGACAAGTCAAACCAAGAGATAGGGGCTGGCCGAAACCCAACTCAAAATGGATCCAAATCAACCTAAAGTCTAGCCTAAACTAAATTAACACAAACTAAACAAACCAGGCCCTGACATAAACCAAAACAATCGCATAAATAAAAATAATAATAAAAAAAATGATGATAATACTAAAATAAAATATACCTGTCGACCGAGATCGCCGGTAAAAAAAAAAGGAGAGGGAAGCTGCTCCTTCCTTCACGGCGGCAGCGGCTGTGCTGTCGCCTCCACGGCGGTGGTGGCTGTGCTGTCGCCCCTTTCTTATCCTTCTTGCTGGATTTTTTTTTTGTTGGAGGAGCAGCAAGGCTGCTCCTTCTCTTTCTGCGGCGGCGGCCTTGCTGTCGCTGCCTCCTTCTTCTGCTTCTCTTTTCTCTTTTTTTTTTTTTTTTTGTTTCTTCCTTGGAGCAGCAGCAGAGCTGCTCCTTCTTCTTCGACGGCGGCGGCTCTGCTGCCTCTGGTTTCTTCTTCTTCTTCTTCTTCTTCTTTTCTCTTCCTTTTTTTTTTCTTCGGAGCAGCAGCAGAGCTGCTCCTCCTTCTTCGACGGTGGCGGCTCTGCTGCCGCTGCTTTCTTCTTCTTCTTCTTCTTCTTCTTCTTCTTCTTCTTCTTCTTCTTCTCTCTTCTTTTTTTTTCTTCGGAGCAGCAGCAGAGCTGCTCCTTCTTCTTCGACGGTGGCGGCTCTGCTGACGCTGCTTTCTTCTCCTTCCCCCCTCTCTCTTTCTTCTCCCTTCTCTTCTTTCTTCTCCCTTCTTTCTTCCTTCCTTCTTCTCCTCCTTTCTTCTTTCTTCTTCCTTCTTCTCCTTTCTTCTTTCTTCTTTCTTCTTTCTCTCTATTTTTTTTCTCTATTTTTTTTTCTCTCTTTTCTCGGAGCAGCAGCAGCAGCTGCTCCTTCTTATACTACCAAAAAAAAGAGGGGAGGGGGTTTTTGAGGCCGGGAGACTGGCGGTTTTGAGGGAGGAATTTCGGGAAAGAGGGATGAGGTGTCGACCTCCCTCTTCCCTGCAACTCTCACCCTCACCGCCTCTCTCCATCTTCTCTGCTCTCCCTCTCTTCTCTCTCTCTCCCCCCGATTTCTGTTTTTTTCTTTCCCCCTCCCCTTTTTTTTTTTTTTTGTTTTCTTTTGGGCTCTGATCCCCTCTTTTGGGGATCAGACGGATTTGCCTTTTTTTATTTTTGTTTTTGGGCTCTGATCCCCTCTTTTGGGGATCAGACAGATTTTTTTTTTTTTTGGTTATTTTATATATATATTTTTTTTCTTCTTTTTTTTTCATCATTCATTTCATTTTTTTCTTTTATACCTAAACTGCCCCCACCCCCCTTTTTTTATTATCATAATTGTTATATTTTTATTTTCTTATTATTTGTTTTTCTAACATTTTTCTTTTTTTATATTTTTATTATATATATATATTTATTTATATATTATATATATATATATATATATATATATATATATATATATATATATATATATATATATATATATATATATATATATATATATATATATATATATATATATATATATATATATATATATATATATATTTTTTTTTTTTTTTTTTTTTTTTTTTTTATACACCCCTCTCATTGCGTATGGTACCCAATGAGAGCGGGGATCCCCGCAGTGGCAAAAAACTGGGTGCTGACAGAATGATAATTGGATCACTAGAGATCTCTATAGAGAGAAGATGTCGGCAACAGGATCGGGTAAGCTGAACCAGAGAACTTCAGAAGAGAATGCCCCCGTGAAGGATGAGAAAATTCCAAGAGCAGGAGGTGCGTGAGGAAGAAGATGAAAGGAAATGGCAAGATTTTATAAGTTTGCTGGCAGGTGGGTCATCGTCTGGCAGTCATGATAATTTTTGAGCCTTGTGCCTATCAGACTAGATGTGGATGTGACGTTTTAGTAGGGAATTGACCCGTGGATTGATGCGATGATTGCAAAGAGGTGGGATGTACACACTGTTCAAAAGCAATGGCTCAATAGAAACGGGAACGACACCAGGAGTGTTCAAAAAGGACTAACTTCAATTATGGCAAAACGTTACAAGCATCATGTCAGGGATGCAGGCGTTCAAGTTTCAAAAAAGAAGGGAGAGAAGATAGAGATTATCATGGCAGAGAGAAATCGGCGGAAACTCATCCACATGTTCAGGAGAGGATATTTTCCCATAAAACGTGTCTCCTCCGGTCGAAACGACGCATAAGGAGACAAGGGGGTTCTGTTAGGAAAAATAATTGTTGATGCTAGATTTGGCCGTAGGAAGAGAACTTCGGATGATCTTTTCGGAGAAGAGCATGTGGCGTACATCTAAAGCACATGGTATGAGAAGGAAGACATAATGAGAAATATTACAAGGAACCTACATTCGACACTCTATGCTGACTCAGACAAGATGTGACAGATTGATATGGGTTGTTAGGCTATTTATGGATGGTCATTAATGCTCATAAATGCTGACAACAACCATAAATACAAGGCACGCTAATCTGATTAACCAAGTCACCAGATCAGGGGCCAAATCAACACGAAGTCAGACATTTACTTGGTAAAAGTGCAAGGACAGAAACAGACATCCGGAAATATGGGGGACATGGCCTAAAAGAGGGGTCGAAGAGGGTCGAGGGGGGTCGAAAGCGATTGACAAGACACCCTAACACTGTCTTGGGGGAGTCGTAGCCATACGGGGCTACTATACTCTAGGTAACTGATGATTAAAGTAGTGATAGGTATGAGGAAGCTTGTTGGTAAAGTTTCCAATTGAATCTATATATGTAACAAGAGGATATCAAATAAAAGATATAGGACTTTAATCCTTGAAGCAAAGAAAAAAAAACCTCTCGTCTTAGAATTTCAAGTGTTTGTCATTATTTTCTGATCAGATTCTTTTGGTCTCTAACTTAGTGGGGAAGGAGATAGTTCTAGTGGGCAATATCTCAGGGACCTTTGTTTCTAAAGGAACTCCAATGTTTTATTAAGAGTTTCATATTGTCTGTCTTGATAAATCCACTTTGCCGGATTCCATCGACAACACAGGGTGATCCAATTTTAGCTATTTCATGGGAGATTCCCTTCTCTACAAATGCGGTCGAGGAAGCCCTGGAAATCCGAGCTGGCCCTCTTGATGCTTTTGCTGTTGGTTACAACTGCTTGATCATTGAATCTGACTGTTTGGAGGTTGACAATATGATTTCTTCCACTGATGTCTCTGGGGAGGGATATGTGCAAGATGTTGTTGATATTTTGTTAACAGTCAAGGACAAAGATGATGTATTTAAACATATTTCAAGGGAGACAAATGCCATTTCTCATTCCCTTGCAAGGAGGACTAGGACATATTCAGGGAAGGTTTCATGGTCCACATCCACTCCTTAGATCTTTGATCTGTGTAAGATCGACTCCTTGGTTGTTTCCTGCTTTTAAACAATAGATCATGTTTCTACCAAAAAAAAAAAAGTTGTAATATAACCTGGAAACGTGGATATTTACTTGTTTATTTACTTATACCATGTCTATCTTCCTCAACTTTCTATGGACGTGGATTCATATTCAGCTTTGAGTTAAAATGATAAAGTTTTGCTTTTTTATATCATACTTAATTTTTCCGAACTCATGTTTTGTTTAACGACTTGTAATTACACATTCTTAAGTTCTCAATAAGCAGATCCGAGGATGTAATCAACTTCTAAAGTGTAAACCCCTTGGATTCAATTTGTTCATACACATTAAATGGGCATGTGATGGTATTTTGGTATCTAATGTTAAGTCTTAGAAAAGTTGCATTTTTTTTGTCTTATCATTCTTTTCCTTTAATTAGTAGCCTTACAACAAAATCTCTAAAGAGTTAATCTGGCAAGTATTAGAGAACAGAAGTATTTCAAGTAAATATGTGGACATAGTCAAAGATATGTATTAGTGTGGTAACTACTATAAGAACTGTGGGGTGTCAAGGTTATGAGTTCTCAATTACAATTGGGTTACATCAAAGATCAACTTTAAATTTTTATTTGTTTGTGTTTATCATGGATGATTTAACCAGAGACATTCAGGATGAGGTTTCTTGTTGTATGTTTTTTTGTTGATGATATTGTTTTGATGGATGAGACAAAAGCAAAGATTAATACCAAGTTAGAATTATGGAGATTAATCTTGGAATCAAAAGGCTTTAAGATAAATAGAACGGAGAAGCACCCCTTTTTGGAGTGTTCTTTTGCTTAAAAAGTGTGGCTTTCATTTCTGGGATCATTCAAGATTCCTTGGCCAAATGCATTGACAATGACTTACAAGCGGCAACGAGATGTTATCTAGTTCTATTACAAACTGGAGATGATCCGAATAAACTCATGTCATTACGAAGGAAAAGGTAGGCACTTGAAGGAGATTATGGTGATGTGAAGCTTCTTTTTCAATGATGACGTAGTGGATGACCGGGTCCTCTCAAGACTACTAATAGGCACAAACATCATTCATTTTGCATGTTAACATTATAGAAATCAAATGGCTAAAACCAAAAGCAGGGTGTATTAAACTCAATGTCGATGGATACTCTTTGGGAAACCCAAATCCTGCTAGTGCTGCTGGTGTTTTACGAGACGAAAAGGGTGAACCGCTAGGTAGTTTTTCTATCTACTTGGGGATTCAAACAAACTACACAACGGCTTTGTTTGGTTGCAAGGAGAATTGAAGGGAAGAGAAGTGAAATTTTTATACTTTAAGTAGAAATTTTTGTAATAATTACAGCACATGCTATCACATTTCTATCTAACTAATTCCAAATTATTCCACATTTATTTATTAATTTACACTTTACTTTGCATCGAAATCCCTCTCATTTGAAAAGGAAAATAAATTTTATATCTTATAAGTATCATTACATTACTAAACATGTCAAGAAAAGTAAAATAACTTTTACATCTTATACAATCATATTGTGTTACCACTATGAAAGTTTTCATTTAAAGTATAAAATTTTCACTTTCCTTCCCTTCAATTCCCCTTGCAACCAAACAAAGCCAGCATTTTGAGACTTTATCATAGGTTTGTCCATTGCAAAAGGAGTACAAAGAATGTGAACTAGAGTGTGATTCTCCTGCGGAAGTAAGTGGTTTTGTCAACCGTACGACGGAGGATCTCTCACCTTATAGAGAAGTCAATGTGATGGTAGGCAGCAACCCTTTAAGTTTCTTCCTCTTGGCCTCCAAACTTTGTCGATGATGTGATTGCCTTGATCGGTCTCAGTACCGATTTGATAGTTGAAACCTGGAACTTCCTTTTTTTTAACTGCTCACTTTTGTAATTGGTTGTTTGCTCTGGGTTGGGATCTTTGCTGATGGTCATGCCGAAGGTAAACTCCTAAGCTTAGCCTTGAGTTTCTGTAGATGGCAATGCTGAAGGTGAAATCAAGTCCCTTATCATTTTGTTCTTTTGTCTAGGGATGCCTAGACGCTAATCCTGTCCATACTTTTCCTTTATTAATACAATTCTTTGCTGACCTTTAGGCTTTGTTTCGTTGTAAGGGGAATTGATGGGAAGAGAAGTGAAATTTTTTAACTCTAAAAGGAAACTTTTGTAATGATTACAGCACATGCTATCACATTACTGTGTAACTAATTTCAAATCATTTCATATCTAGTTATTTAATTTACATTTTACTTTGCATCCAAATTTTTTGCATTTGAAAAGGAAAATAAATTTTACATCTTACAATTATCATTACTAAATATGTTAAGAAATTTAGGTAGTTTATACATTTATGTTATGTTACAATTATAAAAGTTTCCTTTTAAGGTTAAAAAAATTTCACTTTCCTTCCTTTTAATTCCCCTTGCAACCAAACAAATATTTAGGGAAAAAAAAAAAAGAGGTGTGTTATATTAGTCACACTATAATAGATAATAAGGTAGTGAAATTTAATGAGAAGAAGATTCTACAAAATGATTATTTTAGGTATTTATGCTCAATCATATATAAATAAGGTGATATAGAAGATGATGTTTCATAGATAATTAAAATATGATGGATATTTTGGAGAGATGTATCTGTAATGTTGTGTGATCAACGTATTGCTTTAAAACTTAAACGAAATTTTTATAAGACAATCATTCGACCGGTTATAATGTATAGTACGGATTGTTGGGCAGTTAAATAGAGAAATTCAGTATAGTTAAGATGATGACATTGAGATGGATGTATGGCAAAACTAAGAAGGATAAAACAAGGAATGACCTTATTAGAGGTGATTTAGGATTGAGAGTAGCTTTGATAAATGATAAGCTACAAGATTTTCATTTGAGATAGCATGACCATGTTGACCATGTTCAATGGAGGCTTTTAAATGCCCTATTACGGAGGGATGATTTGATTAAGATTGAAGACTATAAGAGAAAAGGGTAGACCTAAAATGACTTTAGGAAAGGTGATGAGGAAAGGTATACATAGCTTAAGCCTTGCATCAAATATTAAGTGTGACTCAGAATAAAGCTGATTGAAGGGCGAAAATCAATGTTGCCAACCCCGTTTAATTGGAATAAGGCTTTGTTGTATTATGTGCTAAAAATTGCCCTTTCAATAGAAGGGACTTGGTCCATTGGTTGGGTTAGATGTGCATCAAAGCGTGGTCTGAGAGGATAAGTGAAGTGAAATGCAACAATAGAATTTTTTTTAACTTATCATAACAAATCCATTGGCTTGCTTAAACTATACCCAGGCCGAACCAAAAGTAAGTTGTGTCAAATCCACCATGTATACAAACTATTGAATCATTTTCTCAATTTAATTCTTGAGTCATGGCGGATGGGGCTGATTAGGCATATTCAAATCGTCTCCTCCCTGTACTTCAGGGAGGAGTGGCGGCGACCCCAGTGGATGATCACCACGTGAGGGTCTGATGAATCCGACCCCTCCGTTCGAGCCGACACTCCCTTGTCGGCTCAGCTTGTCGGCTCGAACGGAGGGGTTGGATTCATCCAACCTCCACGTGGCAACCATCCATTGGGGTCGCCACCCCTCCTCCCGAATCTCAGGGAGGAGACGATGTGGATCCCCCCCGACTCTATACGTCTAAAAGGGGTCTAAGAGAGTGGTCCAAGGTTCTGGAACTGAAAGAATCATAAACCACTTTTCAAAGAAAAAGATCCTCTCCTGTCGTCTCATCCTTCCAATCGTGATCCAGTGGTTGGGTATGTGCACCGAATGATCTTCTACTAGGATCACAGTTAGAAAGGGAAGGTGACTGGAGAGGATCCAAATCCAACTTTTCTACTGATTTTCACTTCTGCTCCTGCCCATTTGTTGGTCCTCATCAACTGCTTATATTTTTATTAAAAAAAGACCGGAAGTTCTCTGTCTGTAGAGCAGAGAAGTAGTGAACCCCCCCCCCCCCCCACCCCCACCCCCACCCCCACCCCCCGCCCCAATAAAAAAAAAAGTTATTATAAAACACCACGATGAAACCTTGCAGCACCATCAAGCAATGCTTCCATGATGTTGGGCATTGGCATTATCTTACCTGCTGGTTTGTGATACAAACCTAGGTCTCATCTATCAAAACCGGTTTATCAAGGGGGCAAGAGCATATCAACTTCCAATTAGTCTCATTCAGAACCAATGTGGGACCAAAGCCCGTAACAGTTTGCCTACAAAGTTTACAAAGATTGTTAGAGCCCAACAGATGGAGAGATTGCCAGATATAGAAATGAAGTGGAGAAACCACTACCATCACCTCTGTTGTTGTTGTCACCATCATGATTTGCATTGCGGCCTATCACCAAAAACCATCCACTGATGGGAGTTAAGCAACTACAAGTTCCACAATTTTGTTGCAGCTAATGATGGGAATCAGCAAACGAGATTTGGGGATAGAGAAGACGAGGAAGGAGATTAACATATGACAATTACTTTTTCTAGATGTGTAGCTTTGAATTCTTTTTGCTTTTTCTGGAGAGAGAGAGAGAGAGAGAGAGAGAGAGAGAGAGAGAGTGTGTGTGTGTGTGTGTGTGTTTCATGATATTGTACTATGTTTCGGAAGACGAGAGTGTGTTTCATGACATTGTACTTTGTTTTGGAAGACAAGGATTACACAAGGTTGACATAATTCTGCTACTGAAGACTTATGCACAAGCTGATTCTCTATCTAGCTGGAAAAAAGGATTCTTGAATCAAAACCATTGTCAACATGCCAGATTCAATCCTTGGTTAGCTTACGTAACACATTGCTTTTTAAAGTGGGCTAAATGTATGTACTTGAAATAACTACAGTTCGTTCGCTCATGCGTTGCACTACTGCACGGCCTGGCATACCTCCACAGTTTGTTAGGAATGACATCTTGCTCAATCAGGAAAATTGGTTCCATTGGTACAGCTCTTACATGAATATATCAGCTACAATACACGATACACAATTGAACCAGCTATAGTCTCAATAACTAACCGATTCATACGTAAGAGCAGCAGCAGATACGATCTCCCTTTGGGCCCTGCAACAACATTACATCAGCAGCTGCACTCCGAGTTAAAAAATCGAAAGCCACAATGGACTCTGCAATTATTCTGGTCACAAATAGGGGATAACAGGCTACATTTTTTTCATAGCTGATCAAGGCCTTAAAAGTAACACAAATATTTAAATAGCAATCACATACATATAAGCTTGGATAAATAAAACCTGATCCACATTCACCCTAATGGCAGGGTACATGTCCGACGTTGGACCTATAGGGAATGTATCCAAAGCAAGAAAAAGCACAAAATTTGTGGCCATATGTAATTTTATGGACAAATATACCAGACAATCCTGTCCATTTTAGGGCCTCGCATTCTTAAAGAATATCATGGGCTTATAACTACAGTTACTGTTGTGGGGCACTCACAAGCATTGTTCAAGTGGATCAGTCGGATAGGCTGATTCGTATCGGTTTTGGCCCTGATCGATTCTCAATCCGATCCTAGTTTAATACTACTATATACAGTATCGGCCATGTGTTAGCTTTCCATTGGAGCCGTACACCAATCTGATCCGGATCGGATCTGTTTTGGACAAGTCTGATACCTGGATTTAGAACCTTGCTCACCAGGGGTAGCATCTGAAAATACAATTCCGGCCTGCCCAGGTTCAAGCAAGCTCCTTCACACTTATGACCGAATTTTTGTTCAATCTGACCACTAATCCTGTTTATAGGCACCCTTACTAATATTACCCATCCGTGTTCAAGTGCAGTCCACATGCTGGAATAAGCATGGCATAGGGAAATTTTGTATTGTCAAAGTGCTGATACTTGACTACTGATTAGATCCTTTCGTAGGTAAGACTGCATATGCTAGTAAAATTTTGGTTCAGTTTCCAACTTCCTTGCACTGAACAGCCACAATTTTCTCTCCTTTCCCCACCTTCAGATAGTTTTAAATATTACCGAGAAAGATTAATCTTTAGAGGACAACATGGTGAAAATTGACAATTGTGATAAAGAAGTATAAATAACTTACCCAAACCCATGGATGTAAGCTTGTCTTGGTACAGTAAGTTACGTTCCTGAGAATTCTCTTGTTTGCCCAGGGTTGAGTTAATTTTCTCTACAGCTGCTTGCAGATCCTACAAGAATTGATGTTCAATTGGTTAAAAGCTTGGAACAAATCAAGAAATAGAACCCCAAGAAGGCAACACAAAATTTTGAAATAAATTTTCTTAGATGTAAACAGAGAATGAATTATAACAGTTAAGGTGCAATTTCAGCTTTGGAATCATAAGGCTCAAAGCAAATACACATTTCATTAAAGAAATCACAAGCAGTTGCATATGTATCACTCCAAACTAAAGGTTGCTTTCCCATACAACTAGATTCTGTACAAGCAGAGACAAATCATAACATCCCAACAAGAAACATACAAGTAAGAAAAGCACAATTTTAGCCATTCAACCAAAGTTCTAGAAGAAGTGGAAGATTGGAATCCATCCCTCAAACCAATTTGAAATTTTTCACAACTATAAATTTAGTTTCAAAATCTGATTGAAATATATCCTATTATTTTAGACAAAAGTTTTTTCTGCACTGCCCATCAGCTAACGGACTTCAAGGTCTGGAGTCATCCGTCCTCAAAAAGACACAAAAACCCAAACTTTCCTGCATTTGAAGTTCCTATAATGCCCCTTATCCCATTCAAGAGCTATTATGATTCCCTTTTTTCTGCTCCATTACCCCTAAGAACCTCTCCACATTATTTTAATATGCCAAAATTCTAGATTATTAAAACAGACTTTCTTTTTTTTTTTGGGGGGTGGGATTTTGAATCCAAAATACTATTCTTTCTCGATTTTGGAAAAAAATAAAAAAATAAAACCTAAAAATCCTGAGATTTTGACTTCACAAAAATCTAAAACCATGCACTAAACAACAGATTTTGGAATTTCGTTTCTTTCTCGATTTTGGCAAAAATAAAAAAATAAAACCTAAAAATCCTGAGATTTTGACTTCACAAAATCTAAAACCATGCACTAAACAACAGATTTTGGAATTTTGTTTCTAAAGAATGAGTGATTTAAGAGCTTTGAGTTTGGAAAAATAAATAAAAATATTTCAGGGATGCAGCAATCAAGAACCAACATTCATTTCATCAACAGCTTGTGTTTTGTAATTTGCAAGGGTCAGAGTGACATACATTCCCTAATTTCGGTGTAATGTGATTTCATTTCCATGGAATGTCCTTTATTACAAGCTAACAGAAATCAAAACAGACAAGGACAACAGAATATCCATACCTCCCATGATGCTAGACTTTTGATATACGAAGGAAGATTCTCATAGTCATCCTCTGATATATTGATTGCCGTATTAGCACCTCCGAGTGATTTAGGGTCATCTACCTCTTGCCCTACAATCCATAATAGATGACAGTATCATCGATGACCATTAGATCATTGTAACCAGCATTGGACCTGAAACTGATGAATTAATAAACTCTAACTTCATTCCTACCTAGTATGTCTTTGGCATACTGACACGACCCCTTTGTTTCATTTGTTCCACCGGAAAGGTTACTAAGAAAAATGAAAGAACAATGCAGGTGAAATCAATGATTGCGAAAAATCAATATCATTAACTAGGAAAAACCTTTTGAAACGTACTTCATTGGATTTCGCATAGATATCTCTTGGATGCCATTCTTATCATTAGCTGCAATGACAGGGAAAGGACAATGAAGCATGCATGGGAAGTAAAAGGGTAATATAGTTGAGCAAAACAAAGATGTGCAATTGTATCTAATCCATAGTTGAAATGGTTATTTCTAAATTGCAACCATGACAACATTGAGTCAATATTTGGTAAGCCACCAGAAGAACTACTAATTTGAAGATAAGAGATAAAGTGGACTAACCTTCAGAGGCTAAAGTGGCCAGACAGACATCTGAAAAGCCAAGCTTGTGTAAGCTTAAAGAGTCCTCAAATCTTATAAATGTCAAGAAAGATATAAGGTCACTTTGTTTTATAAAATAACGATGTGAGATCGGTTCATGGTGAAACTAAACAAAAATTCCTCGTGATCTCTGTGTAAGTGAGCAAAATGCAAATAAGGTGGTAGCCGTCATCCCTCAACTGCAATTCTGAAGTATGTAAGCACGAGGAAAAGAAAATAAAAAGATTGGAGCGAAAAAGGATACAGAGGATCCTCTTCAAGCCTCTTCATGATAGAACCCGCAGCAGAAAATTCTCCACGAGAGACAGAAGGTAGCTCCAATCCGTCCTGCAACTTCATTAATTTCGGGTCTAAACCAGAAGGCGTCGTTGAATCTTCGTCTTCATCATCAACTTCGACAACTACGACAAGTATAATTGGGGTTTTGGGGGAGGGGATTCAGAGATTGAACAGAAAAAGGCATATTCTGAACTTCTAATCCTTTCCTAAATTAAAAAAAAATGGGGAGAGTACCAGGGACATATCCAAAGCTCTTAAGACGATCTTCAAGTTGAATGAGATCGTTCTGATTCTTCTTGTAAACTTCGTTGCAGTGACCCAAGAGCTCTTCGAAAGATACAGTGCCAAACGCCATTGAATCAAGCAAGTTGAGATCACTGCTCGCAGTCGAAACTCGGCGGTTGAGGGATTGTATGAACGTTGAAGATGCCGAATCTGAAACCAGAATAACGTTTTATCAGTATCCGAAGACAGGGAAAAGAAACAAATCTCTCTCTCTCTCTCTCTCTCTCTCTCTCTCTCTTGATTACCCAAAGGGATGGGTCGTCTTTCAACGGATTGCTTAAGAGCATCGCAATTAGTTTGAAGGTGTTTGCAGAAGGAGGATAGGGCTTTGCAAAAGACTGAAACAGAATCTTCCGCCATTACTGATCTAATTTTCTATCCCGATCTGTTCTTCTACTACTCTTCGTCGTCGGTCGGTCTTCTTCACTGTTCTGGTTCCGAAGTTTTGCCGCTCTTTTGATCGATTTGGCTTGATTTTGAAACATCGGGAAAAAGAAACTAAGTAATCTATTTTTTATAAAATTCACAAATAACAGCTGCGCCTGTAGCTCAGTGGATAGAGCGTCTGTTTCCTAAGCAGAAAGTCGTAGGTTCGACCCCTACCTGGCGCGGATTAATTTTTTTATTTTTTTGATCCATTTATGAAAATAATGACCTCTTTTTGCTTTTCATGTTTTTTCTAATTTTGCACAACCATACAGTGAAGAGACTCACTATAGAAAAGAGCTCAAGACCTCTCTTTTTTTTATCTTTTGGTTTTTTTTTTTTTAACATTTGCAAAATCTAAAACATGTAAGAAAAACAAAAATAAAAATGATATAAAAAAGGCCCTTAAGGCTAATTATTGGGTTTTTGGATAATTAATTCTACATTTTCCCCTCTAGTAACCATTTAGTATTGGGTTTTTCCCATGGTACCTGTGAGGTAACAAATAACTTGGTACCTCTTTTATTTAGCCCCATTTTTAGATATCTCCAGTGAACCAAGGTTCACATGTTGATTGATTATTCAGTCTTTGGCCTGCGTTGGAAATGGAGATACTGGAAGGTACATTTCAAGATATTTTTGTACGCTTACTAGAGAAGTAATATCCTAGAAAAGTGTGAAACGACCAATGATTGTATCCTTTACAGTGGAAGCAGAAGTAGTGACATGTTATGAAGCAGTCTCTCATGTGTCGTGAGTGCAGTTTTCGTCACAAACCTCTAGGTTATTCTGTCTATAGAAATGTCAATACGGATATTTTGTGACAATAATACAATAATTAGGTTCTCTAACAACACGTGCTTTGTGAATTGGTATAGACATATAGAGATTAAGTACCTTGTTGTGAACAAGAATGTTCAGAATCATTGTGTTTCGATAGAATTTTTTTATACTAAAGAAATAATAATCAACATGGGTTTACCAAACACATTTCAGCTCCCAAATGGCTCCCTAGGAGTCCAAATCAAAAGCAGAGTGGGAGCAGAGTATTACCAAACAAGGCCTAAGGGGCTCCCACCTAATGTTTAGGCTATGTGGAGTGTATGGACTTATGTAGTTATTATTGTATATGATTGTTATTTGGAATGTTGTAACATTAAGTTGATGATTTCTGAACCTTAAGTTTTATGTCATTTATTACGTTTTGTACAAATTAAGTTATTGAAATGGCAGACGCCCATTTAAGTTCGAAGGACAATAAGTAATGTACTTTCAAATTGACTTTAGGGTTGATTCAGAATTGAACATTAGGATATATTTTCTCTAAAGTTTGGAACTAGACACATTGGGATTTATTTTGTATATGACAGTTCATTAATTATAATATATGGAAGGGAGTGATCGATATACTAGATATGTACTGTCATGATTCATGAGTTGAAGTTTTCATTTTGAATGATTAAAGAACTAATGTTCATGCATAGCCATAGAACTAATACAATGCAAGACATTCACCTACGTGACAATATGGATCAAGTGGGAGAACGTAAACTGATGTGGCAACTGAGCCACATCAACATAAGAACACTACAACAATAGGCATTTTTTGCTACAGAAATTGGCTACGGTAAATTTTCCGTTGCCTAATATAATATTTAGCAACGAATTCTAAATTGCGTAGTGGTAAATAAGTCTTAAGCTACGATTATTTTATTTCGTAACGTATACCATTTATTTCTACGAAAACATTTTTCCGTGACCAAAAATATCATTTTATACTATGTAAGATATATTTCCGTTGTGGAATATACATTTCGTATATATAACAACGGAAAATATTTTCCCGTGCTCAAAAATACATTTATATCTACGAAAAAAGTTTTCCATGGCCAAAAATATCATTTTATACCACGAAAGATATATTTCAGTTGTGAAATATACATTTCCGACAATAGTACTATGTTTTCCGTAAGGAAATAATTTACCCAAAACACGATATATTATATATAACAACGGAAAATATTTTTCCGTGGTAAAAATACATTTATCTCTATAGAAACATTTTTCCATGGTAAAAAATATCATTTTATATTACAGAACACAAATGTCCGTTGTGGAATATACATGTACCACTAAGGTGCTATATTGTCCCTAGTGGAATATATGTTTACACCATGGTAAACTGGTTTACGTGGTCAAAGATAGAAAGATAATTTTAAAACCAATTTATTGGTTTTTTCCTTTTTTATTTTTTTATATTTTTTGGATAGGTTTTTCCCTCATTTTCCCTGTTTTCTCCCGCCTGCATTCTCCCTCGCTCTCTCTGATATTTTCCCTCGTCAACCCCTCTCTCCCTCTCCGATCGCTCTACCCCACCCCACTCTTTAGCAACCATTCTAGCTACCAATACCCTTCCACTCCACCAGCCACCTACAAACCCTGCGCAGGAATTTAGATTTCCATGGTTAAAAATTAAAAATCAAAGATTTTAAAGAGGGGACTTAAATTTGTGTGGGAAAAAAAAATTTGGCCACGGGAATTAAAGTTCTGTGGCCACAAATAATTTTAGCCACGGATATTAGATTCCCATGGATAAAACTCAACGAAAGTATTAGGAATTTAAGGGGATATTTTGTTTCGGCAACGGGAACCTTAATCCCGTGGTCGAAACAGATATTTTCCCACGAAATTTGGTTCCCGTGGCCAAAATTAATAGGGTTCCCGCAGCCTTATTTTCTTCCCTCCCATTCCCATCCCGTCTCACCAACCCGCCACGTCCCTTGGATTTCGCGTCTTTTCCTCTCCCAGCACTCTTCTAAGAGTTTGCACACGTTTTCCTTAGAGCTCTCTAAGCTTTTCCTCTCCCAGCGGTTTTCCTCTCCCAGTGGTTAGTGAGAGCTCTCTAAGCTTTTCCTCTCCCAGCAGTCAGTGAGGGCTCTCTAAGCTTTTCCTCTCCCATTTCTCTCCTCTCAGCTCTCACCGAACAGTGTTTTAGAGATTTTGCATCTCTGTTTCTGCTTTTCCTCACTGTATCATGTAGCATATCAGTGATAGAGGTTGCAATGTGGGTTTCGGTTTCAAGAAGCTTTGAGAAGAACCAAAGCAGAAATCTCGATCGAATCCCTTGGAATCTTCTCGGTGCAGAGTCTCCATCGTTTTCACCTGCAGGTTCGTTCCTTTTGCTTTTCCTCTCACTATACAAATCCTTCATAAACTTGTACAATCAGATCGGATGTTATTTGACCTTCATTACGGTGGACATGCTATGTGGAATCCACATTTTATTTGCTTAAAGGATTCCTTGATGTGTCTAGAAAGTAGCATTTCAACGTTGCCTAATGTGTTTATGATGAATTCACCTGCTGATTTCCTCCATATTCTGATTTCCTTCATATTACTGCTATTCGAGGATCATTTTTGGGTTTAATAGGTTCGAGGATCATTTTTGGGTTTAATAGTTCATATCGTTGTCACCTATACATTTCCAAACCTTCCATGGTCAAAATAATTTTGATTAGGTCTTATTTTGACCTTCATTGCACCGTCAATACATCAATAGTATGTTCTCTTCAAATTTAAAGGGTAAGTAGAACCCATTAATGTTTTTTTGTATATTGGCAATCCTACCTGGACTTACATGATATAAAATATATTCTATTCTATTTTGATCCCTATCATCCATTGGTATAAAGGGACATCTTAGTCATAAGGTAAGCAGAACCCCATGATTTGGGCTACTGCCATTCTAATGCATAAAAGAGTCTCTTCTTTCAAATTCTAGAAAAAAGGAAAAAAAATTAAAAAAAAAAACTTCAATTGAATTTTTGGAATATTTCCACATTAAAATTGAAGTTTTGTATATTATGTTTAGAAATATATGGTTTCAGTCGATGTTGACCAAAGTTCTCTAAAACTGACAAGCTCTGTGAATAAGGAAGCCAGATGAAAATGTGTTGATTGTGTTGGAGGAAGAAATTGTAAGATATTTTTATGGGCTTAATTAATTATAAGGTTAGTTGATTCAGTGGGAGTCTAATTACGGGTAAACCGGTATAAGTATGATTGGAGATGGACCAACCTGGTCCACTGTGGGACTGGTCCAAGGTTGGGGGTGGTATTATAAATACCAATGGTTAGAGTCCCCACAGTCACGGTGTTATTTTCTTCTCATGTTCTCATACGCAGAGAGAAGGTCAAGGGATCCCGACAGGCTGTGGAAGACTTTGATCCAAGCATTCCAACATTCCAAGCATTCAAATCAAAGAAGGTAAACGGTTGAAAATCAATCTACAGCAAGAGGTATGTCTCTAATCATCTCTTTTCAATACTCATTGTATTCTAGTAAATCTGTGTAGTGTGTTTGTCAGGGTTCATGGAAAATCTTATAGGAAAACCCAAAGAGGATCTATCTAAAATGCTTATAGTGGTATCAGAGTCACCTACACAGATCTAGAATCATGGGAAAGCATTGTTAAAACTTTATGTTTGAATGAAGTCAAAAAAGGGGAGAGATTTTTCTCTCAAAATTCTCTTCGAACCTGTCTAGGGTTTGGACCTTGAATTTTTTTTTTCGGACCATTAAAAAGCAAAATAAATTATACAGGATTGTAGGACTCGGAGAGATGGAGCCGGTGACATAAAGCTGGTCGTCGGAATCTACCCCACGCACCCTTACGCGCCGCCTGAAAAGGCGAGTGAGATCCACGTGCAGGGTTGGAAAAGTTAAAAAAAAAAAAAAAAAACTATGACGGCGCTGAGTCATCGCCGGGTCGACTCGGCGCTAACTCGTGAACCCTAACGGGTTGGCTGGGCTGACTCGGGCCGAGCCTACCCAGCCCTAGCTCGCCAGGCCCAGACTAGTCGGGCCAGGGCTGGCCCAGCCCAGGCCCAGTCCGGACAGGGGGGTAAACCCAGCCAGGCCAAATAAGTAACCCGACCCGCCGACCTGGGATTTTGACCCGATAACCTGAGATTTGACCCGATGACCCGGATTGTGGATTGGTTGGGCCGGTGGCTGGACCGCCGATTTACGGTTCGGTTTAGGTCCAGACCGTTTTGGTTTGGGCTGGACCAAATCATTAAAAAAAAAGGTTCTATTTTGTGGGTTCGGTCTGCCCATAGCCGAACCCGGACAAACTGAACCGAACCGGATGAACCGGTCCTAGCCAGTTTAGGATTCAAGAATGTTTAAGCCAACTTTGAATGGCGATTGTGAGAGCTAGGAGCGTCGGATTTTGACGCGGTTTTTTGCGTTGGTTTCGTATTTTGATGCTCTACAGTTTGGTACATAGTTTGATATATTTTGCTGATTTGGGAAATTTATTTTTGATTAAAAGGTGCCCTAAATTAATCCGATTTGTAGTTTTCTGCTTATTTATCAGTTATTTTTGTACCAGATGCATGTAGAAGGTTATGTGTGCATGAAATTTTATTTATTGACCCACAATGTGCTGCAAAGTAGGGTTTGGGGATATCATTGTGGAATTGGGTGGAACCCACCAAAGTGGTACACCTAGTTTCATCATGATGTCTTCAAATTCAAAGTTCATGTATTTATAAATGCTTGTGTAAGGGCGATGTACACCCAAAGGTGGCATTGTCAAGTTTTAATCAAATTAAGGTTTGTGGGTGTCATGTGAAGATTGGGTGGAATCCGCCAAAGTGGTACACTCAGTTCCATCATGTTAGTCCTCAAATCCCAAATTTGTACATTTACATATACAATAAATGATATATTTTAATCCACTATTCTTTATGGTGTGAAAAACAGCTAAGAAAGTCAGTGTTAACCCAAAGGTGGTATTGTCAAAGTTAAAGGTATGTTCATGCACATGAATTGAAAGGGTTTTGACTTTAGGAAGTCTCATTAACCCAAAGGTGGTGGGATTTTCGAGAGTCATTATTCTTTCGCAGTTATTACACAGAAATTGAGAAGACCACTGCATATTTATCCCAAAGGAGAATGTGTAGTTGGTTAACTCTTGGAAAAGGATATTTATTTGCATTGAAAGGGTTTTGACTTTAGGGAGTCTCATTAACCCAAAGGTGGTGGGATTTTCGAGAGTCATTATTCTTTCGCAGTTATTGCACAGAAATTGAGAAGACCACTGCATGTTTATCCAAAGGAGAATGTGTAGTTGGTTAACTCTTGGAAAATGATATTTATTTGCATGAAAGGGTTTTGACTTTAGGGAGTCTATTAACCCAAAGGTGGTGGGATTTTTGAGAATCATTATTCTTTCGCAGTTATTGCACAGAAACTGAGAAGACCACTGCATATTTATCCCAAAGGAGAATGTGTAGTTGGTTAACTCTTGAAAAAAGATATTTATTTGCATGAAAATTTTATATGGTTAATGCAAGTAAAGTGTATATGTATGAATCTTCAGTTGTTTGATACTATATTTAAACTCATACACTGATGTGTTCATCCAAGTATGATTGTCCCAAAGAATGTTTTGATATCTATCTTTTCTCTTCCTGGGACAAAGAATAAAATTTATTATGAAAAGGTTGGAGACTAGTCTAGGATCGTTTGACCTAGATGTATCTTTCATAGTGGTTTACATAAGTTGTGAGGTATTCTACTATTGAGGTTATGTGTAGCAGTATTAAGATGAGAAATATTGCAAAGGGATTATCTAAGAAAAATCCAAAGGATAAGAATAATATTTTAGAAGGGGTCGGAAGATAGTTTATTAACCTATTTCTCTAGTACCAGTTATGCTGGAAATGGTAATGTGAGAAAGTATTTTTGGGAGCTGTTAACTATCATTGAAAAGCTCAAGGACAATGAGACCAATGTAATTGATATATTAAATATATTCCATTCCTTGCTAGAATATATATATATTCAGATCTAGGTGGCTTACATTACCAAATGGGAGAAATAGCTAGTAATAAGATTGTTGTTGGGTAACTCTAAGATGGATTACTCATAGATGGGTAGATTGACAAAAGATAGGTGGTTTTACCAAGTACTGTTAAGCCAGATAAGCATATCTAGAAAGAGATAATGGTTATAGGACTCCCTAGGTTTTGGGGTAGGAGGGTCTTGAAGACTGTTGGCTTGGATATTGTAAAGTTTCTTTTACATTCAAATGTTTTTTCTGCTTTTAATTTTACTTTGTTTTATGTTTATTGTTTGACTTAGCATATTGTTCCCATATTAAAATGTAATGATATTATTTGAAATATCGGAATGTAAAGTTTTTCTTTTCAATTAAATTGAAAGAAATTATGCCTATGATGTTGTAAGGTAAATGATTGCATGTAATGTTGATTGTATTTGTTATGTAATGTGGTGAATAATTTTTCATGTTTGACTGTGCAATCTTAGGTTTGACTAGTTGTACCAGTCATAGTTGATCTCTAAGGCAATGTAGAGACAGGTTGAAAAGGTTTTCTTGGAATGGTTGAAAATGTTTTATCTGTGGGAGTCTTTAGATTCTCTTAGTCAGTGGGAGTGTTTAGATCTGCTTGGTTAGTGGGAGATCTGGTAATTGATTGTTTATCTGTAATTGATTGTTCTGTCTGTGGTTTAATGGGCAGGATTATTGGTGAGCATTTATTGCTTGTATGTATTTTTGATTATTTAAGACTTGTCAAAATTGCAAGGCAGTATTTAGCCAAAGAAGGCGGCATTTAGCCAAAGAAGGCGGTATTTAGCCAAAGAAGGCGGTAAGCCAAAGTAAGATATTAGTCCAAATTGGAGGCGGTTTGCCTATATAAAGTTGGATAATATCAAAGTGCGTTGACCTATAAGGATTTTAAGGTAACGGGATCGTGGTAATTCGATCATTGGACTCAAGTATTCATCTCAAAGTGATTTATGTTATTAAATAAACCTTTGTATGTGACTGACAGTAGGGGGTACACCGGATGTGTAGGAGTACTTTCCGCTGTTGTTCGACATTGGTAGGCTTGATAACTAAATCAAAGTAAAGGATGGTTTTGGTGTAATTAGATTCCATGGCCACATTGGATCAATGGTGAATTTATAATTAATATAGCCCAAGTGGGAGATTGTAAGATATTTTTATGGGCTTAATTAATTATAAGGTTAGTTAATTCAGTGGGAGTCTAGTTACGGGTAAACCGGTATAAGTATGATTGGAGATGGACCAACCTGGTCCACTGTGGGACTGGTCCAGGGTTGGGGGTGGTATTACAAATACCAATGGTTAGAGTCCCCACAGCCACGGTGTTATTTTCTTCTCCTGTTCCCATACGCAGAGAGAAGGTCAAGGGATCCCGACAGGTTGTGGAAGACTTTGATCCAAGCATTCGAACATTCCAAGCATTCAAATCAAAGAAGGTAAACGGTCGAAAATCAATCTACAGCAAGAGGTATGTCTCTAATCATCTCTTTTCAATACCCATTGTATTCTAGTAATCTGTGTAGTGTGTTTGTCAGGGTTCATGGGAAATCCCATAGGAAAACCTAAAAAGGATCTATCTAAAATGCTTACAGTAAGTAGAATGACTTAATTTTTGTATAGAAATTATATAGTTTCAGTCGAAGTTGACTGAATTTCTCTGCAACTGACAAGCTCTGTGATTAAGGAAGTCAGATAAATAATGTTGCTTTTGTTGGAGGAAGAAGTGAGTAAAATGACTTAAGTTGATTTCTATAGGCTTTTGCATCCATGTCTAGTCAAGGACCCATGCATGATTTTAGGAAAGCTCAATTCTTGAATGATGGCATCGAAACTTCTTCTTAAGGACTAGGACACTTTTGAGAAGCTTGCTTACAACAAGAAATAGATTCAAAGGACAAATAGGAGGAAAACCACTTCTTGTTTTGATAGATTTCCAAATCTGGGGGAGTTGTGGCCTTCTAACATGGGCCACAACACTGTGTAGAGGTTTTTTGGATGTTCAGCTGCCTCTTCTCTGCTTCTGTAAGACCCTTATCCTGAAGGAGTTTTGCTTGAAGCTCTTAAATTCCCAGTGAATTTGGCCACTAACTATAGGATTTATGTTTTAGCCATTCTATAATTAAAGTCAGATTTTAGTGTAGCTGGAAAATGAGAGGAGAGATTGCTAACTTGAACAAGAGTGGTTTCTAAATTGTATTTGAGAGGTTTAAGAGTCGAGATTATTATTGAAAATCTTTATTTTCCTTGTCACTTTAGTTTTGAATTTCATTGGCAGTTGTAATAGAAATGGTCATTTGCAGTTGTAATAGAAATGGGAGAAGTGACATCTTGAGTTTAATTACTTCGTGTTTTCTTTTATGCCTATGGTTGTTTCTGACAGTTTGGGATTGATCAAATTTGTTTATTTGTTTGTTGTGTATGTGTGTATATGTTTTGGAGACAACGGATGCAAACTGGGTTCACTCCAGCAAGCATTTCTCGTGCAAATTCCTCATCAGTTCTCCAAGCGAACTTATCCTCTGCATTATTATCATGAAAATATGATAAAAGGATTTTCTTTTTTGTTCATCATATTAAATATTAAACATGTAATACACACATTCAACTAGATTGTGACATGGTGTCATTGGCAGAATGTGCATGTCAATGCATACCGTTGATCACTTGGGGCATAGGAAATTTGAGGAGTCTTTCACCATCCGAGCGTACGAGTTCCTTTAGCAGATCCCAGGGGATTGCGTCTTTAACTTTATCAAATCTTGGGCCATTAGGGAGTTGGATCCCTCCCTCATAGAGGTTTAATACATCTTGGAAGGTTGTGAACTCCTTAGGAGTGATATCACAGTAAGCTGTTAGTTCTGGGAGAAGGAACTGAACCACGGCTTTCAAAGCATATGCAAGAAAATCTGACATCTTCAAATGACCAAACCGTTCATCTCTTGGAACGTAAACGTCTAGAATCATGGCCAGTGGTATTCTGCTCTCAGTGTTAGGATCTGCTCAAATGACACTAAGTTAGTAAGAAGTATCTTTCTCACACAAAAGATTCAGTCATTTAGATCAAGGCTTTCTCTCTAAATAAGTTCGAAATTATTTTCTGTAAATTACCAACTACAAAAAATAAATAAATAAAAATCTTGAGTTTCCTATCAAGAACTGGTTTTGAAGGTAATTAGGGGATCATTAACCTGTCTTCGAAGGATTGCGACCAGTTCTTCCCCTGCGTGGGTAAGGATATTCAGCTGAACCTCCAAGAACAGGGCGTTCATATTTGGTTCCCTTATCAGGGTTCCCCAGATCATTATAGAAAGCATAGTCATAGACTCGATCCCATTCCTTGAGCTCTTCCTTCCCATTTCCTCTTAGATTCACAAGCTCTTCTTCCCTGTACTTGCGTAGAGGCTCAGGTGTATCACTTGGTAGGTAGGTCTGTAATAAAATTCATATACATCAATCCCCCTCAAGCTGTGGAACTCCAAAATTAGATGTTTTGATTCCAATATCTACTCTGGTTTTCAATAAGTTCACATTTAAAGGTCATTATAATCCGATAGTTCAATAGAGTAATTACCTGGTTAGCGAAGAAAAAACAATTATAGTTGTAACGGTGAGATGGGTAAACCCAAGAATTGCAGACAAAGTGGATACGACCTATCCCTGGGACATCTTCAAGTGTGACAGTCTTGAGGTAGAATTGACTGTGGTGCATGTTCTTAATGATGAAAGCTCCAGGTATTCCTATGGTTTCATCCCAGTTGAACGTGACCCTGTATGTATTAGATGCTCCAGCGGTCAATGGGGTAATTGTGTGATCCATTGCTCCAAGAATGCAGATGCTCCAACCTTCCCCTGCATTTCGTTTCTGCAATGATTCAAATTAAATTTTCGTTTCAGTAATTGACTTAGCTTGTGTTTCGAGAAGCTACAATGGAAAAAGAAATTATTTTATGTCATGGAATTCAGAATGAGGTACTACAGTTCTTTGTGTGTCTATTCTGAGGCACTACAGTTCTTTGTGTGTCTATTCTGAGGTACTACAGTTCTTTGTGTGTCTATTGTGAGTCTACTGGCTAATATATAACAAGTGGGGACGGTGAAGAAGCCTCTTAACATTTTTTTGGATAATAATTTTAAAGCCCAAAATATGATTAGGTAGGGAGCAATTAAACAGGGAAGTATGCAGGAAATAACTGAATCTGACAAGATCACTAAACAATGAATGATTTATTGCAGATCCAGTTTGCCAGAGTTAAAATCTCACGTGGACGTACCTGAATTGGTTGGTACTACTATTTAATCTCATGCATTCGTTTTTATAAATTTATTCTTATGCATTCATTCTTTTATTGACAACTGTACTTTTAATTTTCAGGCATCTGAAGAGATAAAGAAAGTTTATGATGAAGAGGAGATAGATAGGAAGATTGAGTTTATGTTTTCGAACTTTGATTCTATATATGTATAACTTTGTTTGATTGTATATATGTATTTGACTTTGTTGACTGGGTTTTCTTATTTATATGCAATTTTTACTGATTAATAGGATAGGGAGGGTAGTAGAGAAATGTAATTAAAAAAAAAAAGGATTTTCCCAACAGAAAATTTGGTCCATAGCGTAATGTTTATTATAAACCGCGGAATATAAGTTTCCCTTGGTAAATGTATATTATAGACAACAGAACGTTTTCCGTTGTGTAAAATCAATATTATAGACAACAGACTGTTTTTATGTTGTGTAAAATGGTTATTATAAACCATGATATATCAGTTTCTATTGTGGAATGTATATATTATAGACAACGGAACTTTTTCCGTTGTCTAAAATCTACATTATAGACAACAAAATATCTTTTCTGTTGTGGAAAATATATACACCCATTGTAATCAGTTTTCCATGGGGAAAATTCGCTACGGAATTTTTGACAACGGAACGACAATGGAAATTTTACTGTAGGTGTTTAGTTTTGCCAACGAAAAATTGTTTTACACAACGGAAAATTTTCGTAGCAAAAAATGCATATTGTTGTAGTGACGAAGGTGCGTTGACTAATTTCGCACTAACTCCCCTCACCAATATGATGGTTGTAGATTTTTTTTTTTCTAAAACTTAGCAAACTAAATTAATAAAAATAATGAAAAAATAATACAAGTCACTTATTGGAAATACTCCACCTTCGACATTGCCATCAGCAGAGCCCAATAAGGACCAAAAGTAGCATGCCCTTGTAAATACAATCCCCACCTTTGGTATTGCCATTAGCAGGGATAGGCTTAGGACAAATGTATAAACTAATCAAATCTATAATGAGATTTTATTGGAAAAAGCATCCTAGAAGAATTTTAATATTAAATCTAATATCATATCAAGACTAAAAATTTATTACAAATGTTATATCACTTGTTTAATCTAAAAAATTAAGTAGAATGACATATCTTTTTTGATGATTTGAAAGTATATTTTATTAAAGAATTCTGGATGATTATATAACGAAGCCACTTGATATTCAAAAATCTCACAAGCAATCTAGTTGCTCACCCCAGCTGGATAGGTATACCATAACTTGGTATTTCGAGCTTTTTTTCCTCCCCTTGCCTGTGTGACCTTAGGATGTTTTATATCTCTAGGATAGAAATGACCAGTCATAAAGTCTAACCCTAAGTAAGATGCTAGCCTCCTAATGTCATATCCAGATTGCCTATTGGAATACCTTGACAATTACCAAAAGTGTCCCTAGATAATAAATGGGGACCAGAAATACAAAACTACTCTTTTTCATAAAACCAAAAGATTTCATCGATTTTACAAATTGAAAATAAATAATATTTTATATTTATAAATAAAAATATTTGGATGCAAAATCAAACACAATAAATTTGTTCAAATTGGCAATTTGTAGGTATGCATACACTCTTATAATTGTCAAGTTACTGGCAATGGAACATTAGGCACTACGATCACCACTCAATGTACATGAGGTATTTTCATGAATGATTTCACATACCGTATGTACACTGACCGTCGAGAAACTAGTCCCCATGTCTCCAATAGTCTAAGCAATTTTGACTTGCACCTCTCAAACCCATCATGGTCCAATCAATGCCTATGTAAACACATAGCGCATCATGATAGGTGGAGTCAAGCCGAATACTACAAAGTGTCCCATTTAAATAATCATCCATAAAACCAGTCCATTAATACAATAGACCAAAAACAATAGTACCATATAATCAATTATAAACCATAAAATATGCAAGCCACATGTCACATATATATATATATATATATATATATATATATATATATATATATATATATATTAAAATAAAGATATAAATGTCCAAAGACAATACATAAAAACAACACAATAAATTTGTGTTGGGCCACACAATTCCAACAGATTTGTGTAAAACATCCCACACTACCTCTCTGGCTACGAAATCTGGGTCTCAAAAGCAGATCTTTTTGCCAATCCATCTGCTACAATGTTAATCTCTACAACAATGGGTGTATCTCAATACAAAGCCTACACAAGCAAGAGATAGTACTCTCCATTCCTACATGAACATCCATGGTATTTTTTGGTGTCTCAATGATGAGATTGTAGAGCCTGAATCACTTTCAATTCAGATCTTTGTTAATCCCAGTCTTCTTGCTTCCTGCATCCCCCTATTACCCCTTTAAATTCCGCCATGATGTTCATGTTTACTCCCATGTACTGAGCAAAAGCTGCTAGAACACAGCCACAGTTGTCCCTGCTGATGACTCCTGCTGATGCCTCTCTTGGATTTTTTAGGCTGCATCCATCTACATTGACTTTACACCATTGTATTGGTAGAGGTCTCCAATACAGTTGTATAATCTTACTCTGTTGGAATATATATATATATGTGGGCTTAATTAATTACTAGGCCCATTGATCAGTGGGAGTCTATCACTAGGTTAGACTAGTTCGGCCTGCTTCGTTTCAAGATAAAGAGATATAGGCAATCCCTATTATAGTGTGGGACTGGTTAGGGTTTGTGATAGTATTATATATATTAGGTCATGAGTCTCTAAAGCCATAGTTGTTTTCTTCTCTCTATACCCACAAACAGTGAGAAAGACGTGGAACCTCTACAAGTTGTGGAAGACCGTGATCAAAGCTCCAACACAATTCTTGGAGAATAACGGCGAAAATCAATCTTCTACTCTCAGGTATGTCTCTATTATTATTGATTACATTGAACATCATTGTATTCTAGATCTTTGTATGTATATTAGGGTTTAGGATGAAACCCTATAAACTAGAAAAAGTCTAACAATTGATATCAGAGCCATTCCATACAGACCTAGGATCGATGGTTAATGATTGTAGAGACTGTAGGTATGATTGGTTTGAAAGTGAGAAATTTTTCTTTTCAATTCTTTGTACAAACCTGTCTAGGTTTCAGACCTTAGAAAACTTTTTTAACTGGTGAAAACTAAATCAAACTATATAGGCTTGTGGGGCTTTGAAAGACGAAGCCACCGGTATAAAGAAATTCGCCGACAGTGATCTGACGCGCCTTCACGCGCTGGTGGAAAAGGCGCGTGAGATCCACATGCCGGCTAGGTTTTGAAGGAACTAAAAAAAAAGTGTAGCGGCTGACCCGGTCATCGCCGGGTCAACTCAGTAACCCTAACGGGTTATCCAGACCTCAGACCGAGTTGACTCGGTCTGACCCGTTGACACATGTGGGTAACCCACCTGGGACCCGACTGGCATTTGACCTGCCCCAGTTAACGACCTGTGAATTCGGTCAATGACCTGAGTTGACTGACCCGGTGCCCTACCAAATTGACCCGGATACCAACCTGAGAACCAGAAGTGTTGCCCCGTTTACCCAAAATCTTGGACCGGGTTGGACCTCTATTGAATCGATGGGTGGTTCGACAAACCAACTCTCTGGTTCAACCTACCAAACCAAGCATATTAAAGTGGCATATAGAACTTCTAGAACAAAGTGGACTCTAGATGAATTGATAGCTGCTTGTATTGAAGATGAAGAAAGTGACAAAAAAGGGACTATCGAATCCATTAATGCTACGTTCTACAAGAACAACTCTGATAAGGACACTAGACAGTAAGGATTTGGACCTCACAAAAGAGGAAAATATTTTTCTGATAAAGCAAAGAAACCCTACGACAAGGAAAAAGATGATAAAGAGCAGCATGAAGAAAAGGACCTGAGCAACATCAAATGTTTTTGGTGTCAAAAGAGAAGACATATGAAGAGGGATTGCAAGAGCAAAAAGCGTTGGCTGGAGAAGAAAAATAATTTTGAAAACTCTAAGGAAGATGATGCACAAAAGGAATGAAGGCTTCATCTTCATGAAATACAAGTTTAGTTAGGAGTCAGATACATTAATAGTTAAAAGTTATTTAAAAATTCAGTTTGATATTTTGAATCTTCAGTTTTTGTTTTCTCCATAAAGGATAGTTTGTTTCCAGTTTAAGTATTACCAAGACATGATTCTATTCAATTTTATTTAAATAAGATTTTATTTTATCTTAAGGCGTCTTTATGCAATAAATATTTTTGTGTTAAAATCTGAAATATAATAGTGATTGAATGTTTGGGTGATTTTAAGATCTTCAAAGATAAAGAATGATTCACTAATGGAAGCCTTTAGTGACTTATGAATGATACAGTAGTCACGAATTATTTTGATGTGCTTAATCAATGGGAGTTTTCATTCATATATGGTACTATGGTTGTTTGTATTGTTGGCGATTTGATTCATGATTCAGGCTGTATTTAGTCAAAGATAAAATGGGCAGTATTTAGCCGAACACCAGGCAATATTTAGCCAAAGATCAAACAAGGTAGTATTCAGCTATATATAAAAAGTGGTATTCAGCCAGGATAAGAGGCAGTATTCAACCAAAGATTAAGGGCGGTATTCAACCAAACAAACTATGACGTTGTGTCAAAGTGAGATATTAATCCAAGTTAGAGGCAGTTTGCCATAAAAGGATAATATCAAGTATAAAAGTTTGAGGTAACTCGATCGAAGGTAATTCGATCAAAGATGACTCATTATCTCATGGCGATTCATGCTGTTAAGTAGGTTTTTGTATGTGGCTGATGGAAAGTAATACATCATTTGTGTTGAAGTATTTTCCGCTGTTGCTCGACATTGACAAGCTTAATAGCTAGATCAAAGTAGGTGATGATTTATTGTTTGAATGGATTCCATGGCCACACTATTCAATGGTGACATTGTAATTAATCTAACCCAAGTGGGAGAATATTGGAATATATATATATATATATATATATGTGGGCTTAATTAATTATTAGGCCCATTGATCAGTGGGAGTCTATGTCACTAGGTTAGACTAGTTCGATCTAGTTTGTCACAAGATAAAGAGATAGACAATCTCTATTACAGTGTGGGACTGGTTAGGGTTTGTGACAATATTATATATACTAGGTCATGAGTCCCTGCAGTCATAGTTGTTTTCTTCTCTCTGTACCCACGAGCAGTGAGAAAGGTTTGGAACCTCTACAAGCTGTGGAAGACTGTGTTCAAAAGCTCCAACACCATTCTTGGAGAATAACAGTGAAAATCAATCTTTTACTCTCAGGTATGTCTCTATTATTATTGATTACATTGAACATCATTGTATTATAGATCTCTGTATAAATATTAGGATTTAAGGTAAAACCCTATAAAGTCAAAAAAATCTAACATACTCCTCTTCCCCACCTTTGTCTGGAACTGAAGGTCTCTACCTAGTTGTAGATCTCGTGTTGACTGTACCGAACAAGGATATATCACAAATAAATCTCGACATCCTTGTTTCACCCACGTTGTAATCACAGTAATGGATGATAGCCTGGCATTCCTATAACGGCAATCATTCATGTACCGCCATATATAGGATAATACAATGAACAATAACTGTTTCCAGATCACTTGAGTGGTACTACACGGCCCTTCCTCTTCCACCATTGCTAGAGCTCGTCAGTTGATTGCATTGTCCTCCACTGAAGGCCGAAGATCCCTACTACTTCCTTCCACACCTTTTCAGCAACCTCGCAATTTGTGAAGATATGATCAAACGTCTCCAGGTTTTTTAAGCACACATGACACCTGGATGACAATGTTATCTGCTTCCGTGGGATCATATCATCAGTTGGCATTCTTCTCTTCTGTGACACCATCGCCATGCAAATAGTGAGTCTCTTGAGGCCATTTTCTCCATGAAATCATGTTACACAGATTCGTCATCTTCCACCGAGAGATCCCTCCGGCCCTTGCAGTGGCGTAGCAAAGGCCGTGAAACACCAAGGCCGTGAGTTTATTGAAACACCAAAAGAGAGAGAGAGAGAGAGAGAGAGAGAGAGAGAGAGAGAGAGAGAGAGAGGGAGGGGAGAAGACTAGTTATGAGGGGCAATTTAGAGATTTTGGAAATACCAGGGGAGAAAGAGAGGTAGGAATTTACTTTTTGGGGAATCAGAAAAGATGTTCAAGATAAAAAAAAGTTTGAATAAATATAAGGATAAGGGAGTAATAAAAATTTTCCCTTACATTTATTGGTTATTATATTATTTCTACTTATTGCCTTGAAGCCTTTTAATAGCTATTTATGTGGTTTCTATTGGGTATTTCAGTTACTAGTTTCTTTATTCTTTTGAAATCTTCCCCTCCCTATATCTAGGGTGGTGATGCAACAATCACTATGCTAAAGCTAGCCAATATCTAGTCTTTGTTATTTTTCTAATTGTCCAAGAAATTTATTCTGTCATGTGGGAAAATGATGTGTTTATTTTGACTGCTGAATAAATTGAACATGTTCTAATGTAGCCAAATGTCTAATTTTAGAGTCTAATTCAATCATAAATACTCTCCTTTGTATTGACATTCATCCCATGCATGTCTACCAGTACTTCAAACATTAACAGGACACTTTCTCAATTCAAAGCAGGGTATATATGGTTTAGCTCAAAAAGACCAAAAAAATTACCTGGTATTTGTGCCTTTCAGTCTGACCCCCTTAGAAGAGCAATTCCCTTTGTATAAATATAATTTGTGCATCCATGCAGTGGTGCAGATGATACAGAAAATGGGTTACTTCCTTGGCATGGGTCTAGGAAGGAAAATATCAACAAAGGATAACCTTGGTCCCAAACCTTCACTGTTGCAGACAAGTAGGCTGCCAGTGTATGAGCCAAGTATTCCTCTAACCCCTGTGAACATCCTATGACTATAGTTGGATGATGAAGAACATGTGACATTTAAACCACAGCCAAATCCACATAAGGGTGAGAAGTTCACTGGAAAAGGAGATGGAGCAGTTTACTCTTAAGCATATGGTGTATGCTTTTTAGAGACATCACATTTCATTGTTACATGGATAACTATCTTTTGTTTCGCTCTTTAAAAGATTAGCAACTACATAATTTGCTCTTTCTTAAGGAAATCAGCATTCAGCAGCGATACAATATGTGAATTTGGCTGGACATTCATTGGTTGAAAAATCAAACTCAATAAATCTGTGGAGTTATATATATAGAAAGTAATTTATACTAGAGGTACTCAACGTTCTGAGAAATCATACCAGAGGTATCTTACATTTCAAAAATCATACCAGAGGTACCTCTTCTCATATTTTCAACATTAACCTTATTTAACTTTGGCATTATCTAAGTTAACCATTAGATCTACCTCAAATTTTCAGGGACTAATTGTTTCTTATTGAACTACCCTTATTTGATGCATGATTGTTGGTATACCCTCCAGAAAAATAGTAAGTTGGGTGTGGAGTTTTCATCTGAGGTGTGTACCATAGTCGAGATTTGTGACTTGGTGATGAGCAACCGATGGCAAGAAAAGGTCACAGGAGAGGACAAGGGCAGGAGATGGGGTGGGCAATTGAGACAACGATGAGTACATGGGAATCCAAGTGGTGAATCATTGTAGCAACTAGATAGTGAGAGAGTGAACCAAAGAGGACAAAAAAAATTATGCTAAACAAGGTCAAATTTGAAAGTATAAAAATAAAAAATACCCCAAGTGTAATATTTTTGAAATATCAAGTACTTCTGGTATAATTTCTTAAAACTTCAGGTACCTCAGGTATGATTTTTAAAACATGAAGTACCTCTGATATAATTTTCTAAAACGTCAAATACTTTTGGTATAATTTAAGTCTTATTTTAGGACACCGTTTTTCTTTGTTCATCTAATTGCTCCATGAGACTTTAATTACTAACTTACAAGGGGAGGAGAGGGGAAAGGAGTGCCAAGGCAACTGAAGACCAAGAATCAAATCCATGACCTTGTGGATGCCTACAATATTGACAAGACACCAATCAAGTGCTATGGACAGCACACATGACAGCTCCAATGGGGCCAAAAAAACGCATCCCTCCTTTTCCCCTTCTTTTATCAATCATCTGCAACACAGAAGGCCAGAGGACACCACAGCCAGTACTAAAAACACAAGAAATAATTGCAGCTCCGCCATGGTGGCTTTGTTGGACCTAAACCCCTAAAAGACTCGAAAATACATAGAGATTAGCAACTTCCTTTTCACTGTTATCTGTTGGATATTTCAATTTATCTCACTTTTGGGAGTACATGAATAGCTTATGCACCCCCAGCCCCATCCCCTCTTTTTGAACGGAATTCTCACTCTTTGGAGGAAAAAAAAAATTTTGATTTGATTTTCATATTTCTATTTCGTTTTAAGAATGCAACAAAATAGGACTATTCCCAGGGTATGGAGCTGTCATGCTCCATCTGACTTGCTACCAAGGGGGAAAACCAACAAAATTTTGCCAAGTATATATTTACAAACTTTGACACAACCTCTAATTTCTTTTTTCCATCCTTCAAATGAGTTCTCCTCTCAGAGCACTGGCAGCCCTTTGAATGGCTCTAGCAACCCTCCATATCTCATGTTGAATTGCTGGTAGACCATCTTTCGTTGGCATTCTTGTAGCCTGAGTGATAGCATTGGCAACTCCAGGAAAGAAAACCAGCTTGCTTTCATTATCATTGATAGGTCCATACACCTGTCATTTAACATGTTAATTAACAGCACAGCAGTATACATTTTGCACCCCCTAGTTCTAAAGGGCATAGGTTTACTCATTGATGAGAAGGTGACAATTAAAATGGTGCAACCCCACATAGCAGCACAAATTTTATAACAGGTATGAAGCCATCAGTTGACAAGTTAAAAGGCATTTTGCAAAGAAAGATCCTCATTAACTGCATTGCATAGGCTGAGCTCAAGACTCTAGAAGGCTAACTTCTACAGGTAATTCAGACAATCCTATACACAGCATCATCTTACATGTTTGGTCAGTACTTTAAGTGGACTACCTGAGGTTTAACCAAGAATTTCTATCAAGGAAATTTAATTCACTTAGCAAACCATTCAATTATATTTAGCTGGAGATATGGAATCAGCTTTGGACAAAGTTTGATGTAAACTGCTGAATATTTTGGTTACAGAAACCAAAATCTAAAACACATTACGATGTTTCAGTTGAAATTGTCCAGAATCATAGAAAAAAACAAAAGAAGTATTTATGATATGGTCAAAAACAAAACTGAAACCACCGAACAACAATTACAGGGCAGACCAAAATTACTTTCAAAATTGAAATTTAATACCTGATTGTCAAAAATTTCAAAGGGATAATTATTTTCATAAAAAGGAAGTTAGGAACAGCAGACTGGTAGGGAATTCTTTACCAAATGCTTGAACCATGGGCGTCCTTGAAGACCCTCTGCATCCAGGAAGGCCCTCTCAGCAAGCATTAGACGGTCATTCAATGAATGCCTCTTCAGCTCCAACAGGTCATCTGTAGTCTCTTGCTCTCTCAATTTCTGCAGTTTTCCGAAACCCACATGCATCACAAAGGGTAGAATCCAAATAAAACGGAGGGGATCCAAATAAAACGGAGGGGGTTCTAAATAATTTGCATGGAAAGTTTCTAGTTTCACCTTTGCTTCCTCTTCCATTTGTTTAGCAACAGCTGCAAGATCTTGAATTGATGTAGTTATGGCATGTAGAGATGTGCTATTGCCTAACAAATTTCTCAAAGAACTTGCATGCTCCTGAAGCAATTTCCAAGATTAGTTCACACAATAATAAAGGAGTAAATGCAGTTAAAAAGCTTCCCAATATTAGCTTATGCAGTTGGGGTGCACCATTTTTTTTGGCTACACTCTACGCATCATAGAGTGAAATGGAGCTGAAGTCAGTTTGGGCCTTTGGAGTAAAAATTGAGATATACATGGAGCCCCGCTGAAAAAATGATAATAAAGTCCTGCAATCCTGGCTAGTCATGCAGTTTCTAGATAGATGTTTGCTACATTGTAAGACCGTTACCAACACCTCTCCCCCACATACCCACCCCCCCCACAAAAAAAAAAGGGGGTATAGACGAAAAGGGTGTGATGCAACATTTGGGAGCCTTAAAATTTCTGTTAAGCTCTGTAAGCAGGCCAAAAAATACAAGGCAAATTATCCATAATAGAATTTTCTCTGCTAATTGAGTCGATTTCAGCTGCCTAGGATTCAAGGAATGAATGATCCCATGCCTTTCCACTTGCTGTGTGTGTATGACAATTGGGGAGAGGGAGAGAGAGAGAGGGTGGGGCCCATAATTTTTACCAATGATTGAACCAACCACTTGACTGTAACAGCTGCTTCTTGACAGTCAGAAATACAGGAAAATGGGTTCTAACAGCTAAATTTCCTAGGAGTGGTCTGCTTCTTGATTATAATAGCTCTGCCAAGGTGTGCTTTTATTAGATGTGAATGACTACAAGTTAATAATTGATTTGGGAGACAAAAAAAATGGCCAGATGGTTCAATTATCCAGGTCAAACGGTTCTGGACAGTTCAGATGGTCCAATCATGGTTCTTCTGTCCAGTTCACAAATTGCCTTGGTCCAATATGAGGGCCAACCCAAAACATGCCCGAGCAATGCCAAGCAGTTCGACTGTCCAGTTCAGTCTGGTTTTCAAACATTGTAATGGACAAATAATATAGGACAGAAAAAAAAAAAAAAAAAAAAAAAAGAAACCACCAACGATGAGAGTCTCTGCAGAAGAGAGGGGGGGGGGGTGGGTAGGGGTGGGTGTGGAGTAAATAAGTAAAGGACCATACACAAGCCCCACCTAAGCCAGAACTGAAACAGTCTCATAAGTTGTGTTGAGCAAAACCTAGGGTAGGGTTGGGCTAAAGTTTGCACCATGGGTTGAGCTGGAGCTGACCCCCAAGCCCACTAATAATGCAGCCCTACTACACATGTGACCACACATACTACTCTGACTTTCAACGTTTTATTTTTCAAGCTTGGCAACATTGCACATTTTTTCATCACTAGTCCCTAACTAATTGACCATACAATTACTTAATCATGATTTAGCTAAAAATAACAGACATACAATAGAATTGGCAGGTTCCCTTTTAATGGGAATAACCAACATTCCAACTTTTGAAAGTAATAATTTCCAGAACTAATAAATTAAAGGGACCCTAAATTAAACATATGGGTGAATACCTGCAACTGGGCAGCATATGAGAGGTAGTTAAAAGGTAGGATTGGATCACCAGCCAGTTGAAGAGCTAAAAGTCCCCAAATTCCAGCAACTAATGCAGCATTAAAAAGAAAAAGAAAAAGAGGAGGTAGGATAACCGTATTATTAACATGCATTTAACAGCTGATTTCATTGCCTATTAATAGACCAACAAATAAGCAAACAATATAAGGATATAGAAAGCCTACCAGCCACATGACGGTGAAATGATGGATCACCATATTGCGTCATCCAATCGTAGGAGTCAAAAGCAGTATGATAAACTGGAAAATCTGAATACATAGTTATTAGCTCACAGAACCAGTAGGAGCTGTTAAGATGCTCCGCATGAGCATGTCAAAATTAAGACTATAAGTCTAAAGTAATAATCATGAACAGTTACCATTGCCCTAGATTATCCTATAATTAATTGTTTAAATAACCAGTTCAAACCAGTTGAGCAGCATCCCAAGAACTTCCAGTTGTGAATTTCTAACTTTACCAGCATAAGAGATGTACCTTTTCCATAGTACAGATCAGCAGAAGTAATCCCCCCATGTTGCAAAAATGGGGCAAAATCAGAATCTATTCCACTGAGCCTTTGGATCTAAAATAAAGAAAACCATATAGTTGAGGTTATTCAAGATCACCATTCCCAGATACATGTAAAGAGATATGATTCCATGCACCAAACGAAGAAAAAAAGTGGTATACCCATCAGGGAAATAAATAATTGCCAAAGCTTGACTTAAAGAGAGACCAATTTAATAAATTAGTAAACTAGCATTTTAAGAAATAAAATACTAAAGACACAGACCATAATGCCAGGCCACCAGAGCAGTAATAGTAGCTTACGTGTGATTGCAGTCCACCATTTATTTTTTTTCCAGGAAACACCAGCATCTCCTACCACATCAATATCAATGCATTGGATTGCCGTAACCATCCAATTTAATGCATCATTCTGTATATCAAAACATGGAAGGAGGTTTGGAGTTTCATTCATGACCACAACTGATTTATTCCGTGACTTTAATTTCAATATTGGAAGTTTTGGTTAAAACTATGTACATTTTTTATGACTCCAGACTTACAATTCATTCCAACCAAAAGTCCACTGAAATATTTCAATCGGACCTTGCAAAACCAAAATAGATTTTGACCGGCTTTCATGAGTCAAAAAAATATAGCAGGATGATCCACAATAACCACTAGATGGCTTTAAGTATGAGGGCAACCCAGGCCAGCAGGTATTGGCAGAGTGCCAGGGTCTTCTGGGACCACAAGGAAGGGTATCATTTTATCGGTTTTCTCTGGGTCAATTGGAATCATAACTTAGTGGACATGTTAATCAAAGGGGATTTGGTCTGGTGATCTATTGGTTAAAATCGAGTGCTGGTGGACTGTGGCAGCATCTTCACCTCATATGGAAGGCCAGATCCTTGTGTATTGGTGGAACTTTACTTTTACTTGGAGACCGAGATCAGACAACTTTTTAGCTGATCAGTTAGCAAAGCAAGGGGTTAAAGGTATCTGATGTCCTAGGGGCAGTACTCAACAGTAGTTTTGCAGTTGGCCTTCTTGTTGCTGTATCATATGCTGTCATATTTGTTTTTTCCCTTCTTAAATAAAAAATTTATTATTAATCATTAAATAAAAGAACCTACTATAGACGGATCTGATCATGATGATTTAGGCCCCCACATGGACTCCAGATTGGCTCAATTAGGCTAGTTCATGTACAACAGTGTGAAGCCCCTTTTGGTTCATGTTTTCCACATTATAGGAGTTATTATTTTCAGGAATGTTAAAATACATTCTTCAATCAATTCAAGCAGGTCAGGTTCTGGTTTTCTGTTAATCTTAAAGATCTAGTTCTTAATTCCCTGTTCAGCATAAACAGTACCCTCCTTGATCTGTTCCATCAATTTTATTTGGGATCCCAGTGAGTCGTCTTTTTTGAACTCTGAGTTGCACAATTCATTTTCTGTACTTCAATCCAGTTTTCTTTAACCTAGCCCAAATCAGCTGTTCGGTTAAACCTTCAACCTCTGAACATCAATTTCAGCCCTGAATCTGACTGAGGCAAAACCACAGCCTCAACTTTGACAGAGCAATCTGTTTTTTGACTTTCTCTAGTTAATGTTTGATCAAGATCCAACCAAAGTCAGGCTGGGCAGATCCACAGTCAGAGAGAAATTGAATTTCTCCCTCTTTAACTAATCTGCATTTTCTGAAACTCTTTAACGTTCTCTATTTTTCCGCTAGTCACCAATTAAAAGGAGACATTTTCTTAATTTTTGTTATAGCTAATTGCAGCCATTGGAGAAGCTATTGCTTCGTCAAATTTCATGACAGAAAATCAACTTGTATCAATCAATCAAATTTGTTCAACTGCAAATTGAGAAAAAAAAAAAAAAAAAAAAAAAAAAAAAAAGTGTTAACAGTAAAAGGTAATAGAACAGTTAAGTGACTTGGTTAGCTGAGTGACAGATAAAAAACTTAGTGGTAATTGGGAAACATGAAGAACAAAGAACAAGGTTGGGGAGGAAGTGGGAGACACATGTCATGAACTGTCGCTTGTGTGGAAGACCCATCAGCAAGCAAAACAGGTATAGAGGTTTCAATAAAAGACATGGGAGAACAGGCATCTGACTTACCAGTCACATGGGAAGTGGCCCCAAAATCAATAATCCACGGAGTGGGTGATGTAGACCTGTGGTGGTAAGTAGGGCAGAGTTACCTGTGTGGGTGACTGGCTGTGGAGGAAGATGCAGATGACCCAAGCTGTTGGAGGCGCTTGAGTATCTGAGTATAATCATCTGGAGGCACTGAAATAGCGGAAGAAGCTCCAGATGCAGATAGAAGAGCAGTGTCACAGGCCTTCTCAATATTATCAGTCATAGTAATGTTGGCAATCTCTGTACCCCAATCTGGCCAGCTATGCTTGGCCCAACAATTCTCCACAGAATGATATTTGCCACCAAAAGCACACTGTATAACAGGTCTATCTGTCTTTTGGCCACCTGGTCCTCTACCACCACGACCATGGCCTATCCCTGAACCACGCCTCTCCCAAAAGGAGTGGAACAATGGCAAGCCTAACCAACTACGAATGTAAATAATAATGGAAACTAATCAATTGGGAAAGTAAATTGCAAGAAGGAAACTGAAACTTGAATGGAAATAGATTCCTACTAAGATTGGAAAGATTCTAAAAACTGATTTGGCCAAATAAAAACAGATATCGGTTCTTGATCTTGATTTTATATCTTGCGAGATCTGATTTGATCTTGCGAGATCTTGCAACTTGATCGTGATTTGATCTTGCGAAATCTTGCAACTTGATCGTGATTTGGCTGAACAATACTGCATCAGTAACCCTAAGACTTAACAATGAAGGAAACTAAAACTAAACTACTCAAGTTGATATAGCTTCATTCTTGCTTCACCACCAATGCTCTAGTAGATGTGGATAACCACAATGAAGTGGTGATGGATCTGATGATGTGGAGATAGAATAAATGGAACTGATGATGTGGAGATGATATCGATAATCTCATGGGGCTGAACTGATCGAAAATCCTTTGATGATGTGGCAACGGACCTGCTGATATGTGAGACAAAGCTATTACCGATTGGATAAGATTGGACGCCCATGGTGAATGGCTCCAATCCTTCAATCGTTAATAAATTGAAAAAGAAAATGATAAGATAACCAACTTGAATTAGCATTTACAACAAATGTAAGAACAAATTGGCTACCATGAATAGGAGATTTGCTAAAACATAAGAAATCCAAGTTATCTTGGCCTTCTCTCATCAGGCATATCTAGAAGTAAATAGATTAAAAAAAAATCTAGCAAATCATTGATTTGTCTGGTATATATAACATTTACTACTTTACCAGATTGAAAATCTGAATCCAAGTATCCTGGCCTTCTCCCATAAGCATAACTAGAAATAAATTGATTAAAAAATCTGGCAAGTCATTGATTTGTCTGGGTATCTACAACATTTACTAGTTTACCTGATTTAATTATAGATCCAATGTCATATTCAGTAAACTTTTCTCTCATAATTTCAGCCCTTTTTTGGTTCAATCTTGCTATTTTTCCTTTCCTATTTGAACCCTATTTACTTTTTCTGCTGTGAGCATTGTGATTCAATCCAAGTAAAAATAGTAGTTTTTATTCTATTCCTGTCACAATTAGGATACCTGGTTCTACTTTACAAAGGGGACCTGACCACATGCACCTGTCCATTCGTGACAGAATAAAATTAGTAGAAAATGCCTAAAGTTTATAGTGCAATTTCCTGCAATATTTCCAGCCACACTTCCTGATATTACATATAAAAGTTGCTGCAATGCTATTTGTATGCAGTAGTTTAGAATCAGAATCAACCAACACTCAGAACCCAATAAGACAAGGAATTAGATCAAGCACTTTATGTGTGTGTCAAGTACAAGTTGAAGTCCAAGCTCTGGGTGAACCAACTCTTTATAACATCTCCAAGGTGCAAACAGAAGAATAAAGTTAAACTCAGGAAACTGAAAAGAATTTCAGTGAACTTACAAGAATTCCTTCTTCTCTGGCAGCCCATGTCTGATATACCGTCATTTCCTCAGAATCAGGGTCCTTGACCTAATTACAATTTCCACTATATCATAAGTGTAACATAACATCTCAAATGTATCATATTCTATGACTGGTTCCCCTTGCAGTGTTTCATATTTTGTTTCTTTGATTGTTTCTCTGAGAGAGACAGAGTGAGAGAGAAGAAAATTTCTTGCAAGGGTATCACCAAATTGACGCTGACTATCTTCCAGAAACCAAAATGGTTCTTAAGAGGAAAGCCAACTGCCAATTCATTATCACAAATAACACAAGAGATTTAATAGCTGAAAATTACTACTGCTCAATTCCCAGTATGAATGCTCGTTTTTCCTTTGATATGCAATTTAAGCTACCCTTGAAAAGGACAGTTTTGAGACATTCACCATCTTCCATTAAAAGGGGAAAAACAAAAAAGAGGGGGGCAAGTTTCTTGATATACCATGAAGTTTATTAACCTTATGCAGAGCTAGAAGGCCCAGATGACACGCCAGTTAACTGCTCCTGCAGGTTTCATTTTCTAAGCTTATTAAGGTAACAACTAAACAACCGTTCCTCACTTAGTTGGCACCATAGAGTGCATGTGCTCTGAAGAAAGTGTTCCACAATATCACAAATGAAGACCCATCTCTTTGACCACAACACATGGTTCGATATTTCGCCAAAATTACCATATTTTGGTTTCGCAAGAAATTGAACGAAAACTAACATAACTTTATATGAGAATTGTACCGAAATTCACCAAAATGTACAGAAAAATTCGGTTTCGGCAGGGGGCAAAATCCAAAATTTCAAACCTTGTTACCACAACACTCTACAAGCCAAAACATGACTATAACCCTGACCTAACCACCCAACATTAAACTTACCAACAACCCACCAGATAAAAAAAAACCCCAAAACAAACCTCTAAAAAAATGTAGAGGCCATGGCCTCCTACCCATAATGAGCAGACCAATGCCTCACTTCCTAAAAGGCTCAAATGAAGCAAATATCAGTTGAAGCCTTGCCCCTACATCCTCTAGGACCTCTACCCCGCTCTGTCTTATGTGTTGGCCCATGGTCTAAATCCAAGTATCGGACACAGTATCAGTCATGTCCAAAACCGATCCGAGCCGGATCAGATAGGTGTACATATCCAATGGGAAACCAACACGGTCCGATCCCATTAAAAGAGTATTAAAACAGCCTAAAATTGGGGACTGAATCAGAGATCGATCAGGTTAAAAAACTATATGAATCGGCCAATCCAATACCGACACCTTGAACCATGTGTTGGCCACTAGGACTTCTAGTCACCCATCTATAGACGATGGTTTATGCTTCGTAAAATGTAGAAGCATTTCAAGTAATAGGGCTGCATGGTCTGAGATTATTAGAAAAATATGTAACGGGAAATATTAAATTGCCTACCTAGTAATATGCATGCTAGTAAGAGTATTCTGAACTACTTTCTTTACATTTACCTTCTTTGTAACTGCTACAAGGAGATTGTCCAGCTGGGGAGTTGCTCGTGCAAAGAATCCTGGTCCTTGCACTGCACAATCAACATTAAGGTAAACTACAGCCTTAGAGCCCAGATTCAGAAGGTTTTTCTCAACCCACTCTGTAGATCCAACCTGAAACCACAAACAGCAGCACTTAATATATTTGGTTGTGGGGGTTCCAACATTTGACATCAACCAAGAAAAACTCAGCCCTGTCCATTTAAAGGGCCATAAACCCGAACTTTCTTGTGCAGATAGCAGATTTTTTTTTTTTTTTTTTTTTTTTTTTTTTGGGGGGGGGGGTTACAGAGTGGTCCTTCCAAGATTACGTTCAAGGGACAGCTTACGCCTTTTGAGATTGTATTTTTGTTCTTTCCATCCATTCCTCTTTCCAAACATCTTTGAGCCTCTCTGGGCATTGATTGAAGCGTTCTATTCCTAGGCCTTGCCTGGTGTAAATTTTTTGAAACTGCTTGAGATGGAACAAAATCTCAAAATCCTTGAAATTCCACTGAATTTGGAACCTTAGTACAGAAATATCTCGAGGAAGCAACACAATAAGCAGTCACAGCTGTCACTGTAACCTGATGAAAACAAGGTTCATAGTGATCAACAATGTAATAGAGTCCCTGCACTCAAGCTTGCCTGTTAGTTAGTTGGGGCATATCACCAACCACCTAACATTTAGCAAACCATGATAGATAAGACCATCCAGTTATTTTCCAATTTCAATGAATTGCAATCAAGCACAGTATAAAAAAATTATAAACTTCATGACCCTAGTAGTTATTCCTTTCAGTCATAACTATTCAATTACGAAATTGGATATCATCCAATGTGCATGGGTTAATGATCCCACAACCCTCAAGCACATGCATGTCGATATAAGGGAGGAAAAAAGACCGAATTACCTACCATTCCAAATTCTTCTGCATCCCAGCTGCACAGAACAATGGTCCTCCTAGGGGTCCACCCTGAGTGCATTAGAAGGGTGTATCGCCGGGCAATGTCAAGTAGAGCTGCAGTTCCACTATTGGGGTCAACAGCACCATACGTCCATGCATCTCTATGGTTTCCTAGAAGCACATAGCGGTCAGGCTCTTCCCACCCCTTTATGACTGCAAAGATATTGTGGATCATGACCATCTTTTTCTCCCCCTGGAAAATGGAAAAGGGAGAAGAAATTCTTAAGAAAAACAAAATAAAGAGAAGAGTTAAGAAGCATATTGTGGTATCAGGCTAGTAGTGTACAGGAACATTTTGTGCATGAGGTCTCATAAACAACAATAGGCTGCAAACTGAGGGTTTTTTTTTTTTTTTTTTTTTTTTTTTGGGGGGCGTGGAGAATTAGAATGAGACATTGTTAAAACCTTTACCTTTCATACTTCCCATCAATTCCACAACCTAATGTAGTAAGTTGCACTCAGGATATGTTACATGGTAATGCCATCTTCTAGATGTATGAACAGGCATACAATTACAACATTCAATGGATTCTCTTGTGTATCATATATATGCTAATTCTTAAGACAGCAATCTCTTATCCTGTACTATGCCTATTAACTTTTTATGGAAAATTTTAGTTCAAGAATCCTTGTTTTGCGGGTGACAACGACCCAAACCCGTATTAAAGTGAAGGTTCAGCCCTCACGGGTGCTGATCAACAACCGCTCAAAATATCAATCCTCAAAAGTTTATTATCTTAAAATCCAACTCAAACAAATAACTATAGTAAAAAGATTCTCAAAACCCTACCGGTGGCAGCCTAGTGTCTGAAAACAATAAACATAATACTGAAAATAAAAATTGTCTTTATACTGAAACTTAAAACCCTACAACAACAATTCTAATAAAAATATTAACTACTAGGGGATAAGCTTTGTATATCCTTTAGGCGTCTCCCTGCTCCGCTTCATCAACATCGTCATCTGAGACATTAATTGCAAGGGTGAACTCACCTGCCCAGCAAGACAAAGCATAGAAATACACAACACTAGCACAGCAAAAAACATGTCAAACAAATGTAATGCAAGAAAAATCTTGACTATATTTATTTTAGAACAACCCACAAATAATTTCATATCTGGCCATCTCCAGGGATAACTGGCTGCAGCCGTCCATAGTAGAGAGTCTAATGACCCATTTCATTTATGGGTCATCCTTCCATGACCTATTTAATTCGCTGTCATCCATAAGTTAGTGTACCCTTTTTTCTTTGTGGTAAATAGATCTTACTTTTCGCATAGGCATCATTGGGCTTGAAACCAAGAGATTCTTCCATCCCCACAAACAGGCAAAGAAGAAAATGTAATAACAAGAAGAAATACAGCAGCATCCAAAAATCACATTTTACAAGAAACTTCACATATCACAGAGAAAGGAATCTCACCACAGATCAAGCATGAGCCACTCAGGGCCCTTTGGGAAGCCTTCCATATCTCGGAATTCTTCTGTATAGTTAGAAATTCAGTGATGAGTCATTCGATAACAATAATAGAGATCATACTGAAGCGAATTCCGAACTTTGTAATCAACAATACACCTACCCCTTCCCTTCCACACTCTTTAAGAGACACCAAAAGGAGTCAATCTCCATCGAACCATGGCTCGAGGATCCAGATCCATATCCAGCTGGTTAGTAAGAATCATTTCCAGCTCAGGGGCAATAGAATCCAATTAATTATAACTAAAACCACATTATCTTACCAGATCAGTGCAAGAAAATTGCAATGCAGTATAAGGGTCAAACCTTTGTCACAAGAGAGAGAGAGAGAGGAAAGAGAACATTGAAAAATAAAACCTGGGGGAGAAGCGTTAGACTTCCAAATAACAACTCTGTCATGATGACCAAGATCTGGATTACACATAAGCCCTTAAAAAGTGTGACAAAGTAAAGAAAGAGAAGAAGAAGAAGATGGAGGGAGAGAGGGTTAAAGAGTGTGACAAAGTAAAGAAAGAGAAGGAGAAGAAGATGGAGGGAGAGAGGGAGGATCGAAGTAAGGTATCTCTCCCATCATCCTAGCATTATAAATAATGAATAATAAGAAGTAAGATTACAGTAATGATCCCAACTTAAAGTGACTCTAAAATTTAAAGAATAAAAGGAAGGTTGGCTACATAGTGTAACCAAACTCAAAAATGACTTAAACGTAAGTAAAAATAAACACAACACCACTACTAGTGACAATTTTAGTGTGGTACTAAACAACACCAAGATTAAGAATCTCAACACTCTCCCTCAAGCTGGAACATGCTCCAGCATGTTCCAGCTTGGAACAAAAAGAACAGATGTGAACCGCACCAGGGTCTTCAACCTTCAGGTAGTATCACCAACTCACAAACACCAAGCAACATAGGTTCTTCCCACAAAAGGCAGATAGAAGTAGTAGTAGTAGTAGCAACAGCAACAGTAACAACAGCAGCAGTAGCAACAGTAGTAGCAACAGCAACAGCAACAACAGCAGCAGTAGCAACAGTAGTAGCATGGTTTAAAATCTTACCGAGTTGAAAATCTCGAAGGGCTCAAGACGAGTTAAACCACGAGATTGGGTCTCGACTGGTCTCGACAATTTCTCAACCAGGTCTCGACTGGTCTCGACCAGTCTGGACCGTTTTGGTCTAAGTGTTCTTGTAAATAATCGCAACCGAGACCGCCATATTCTCTTTTCACTCCTTAGTCTCCATCTTCCATTCAAACCTTCAAATCATGGTGTTTTTGCCAAATAATTCCACGAGATTGTCAGCGGAGCTTGGTACAAGAAAGGAGATCATCAGTTCTACTGTTTAAGGTAAGAATTTTTTGAAAAATTAAATTTTTACATAAACATAATCATTACATGGTAAATGAGGTTGAAATTTTTATATGTGAGACACGTGAACCCGATCTATGAGCTCACGGTTTTTAAATGGGACCTAGGAGTTGGGACTTGGTGGCATTGTTGTTTTTACTATTTGAGTATTTGTATGAATTATCAATTATGAATTTATGATTATATTTGTATGGTCTACAATCTACTTGACTACTTTCGATTTTTTGACTATAGCAATTAACTAATTAAGTGTTATTATAATTGTTCTTCTCTTAAAATATAATTTTACTGTCTCATTTGGCATTCTTTGATCTTCTACTAATGTAACATTATGTAAAATAACCAATATTACTCTAGGTTTACATCTGAACTTCAGATCAACACTACCAAACATAGGTGTAAACCCAAACAACCACCATGTGTGATTATTTTTAAAATTTTATAGTTTAAATGTGTTTATGTATGCTAAAATAAGGTTTCCCTAGAGTATCAGGCCTTAAAATGTTCATTTTAGACCCAAAACACACTTTTTTAGCCTTCGTGACTTTTTGCAGTTTCTCGCCGAGATCTTGGAAATCTCGGTTTCTTAGAGGGTCAAGACATCCTCAAGACTCGAGATTTTGATCCTTGAGTAGTAGTAGCAGCAGTAGCAGTGGCAGCAGCAGTACCAATAGCAGTAGTGCAGTATAGGTCATTGCGAACCAAGTAGCAATAGTAGCAGGCTCTTCTATGAGCAAACACGAGTAGTATGTAGGTTGCATCACATGCAATGGGTAGTAACGAGCAAACTTAAGCAAATATGCTCCTTCCCCTCATGTGGAGCATTCTACGTGGACAAATTACCAAGGGTCTTCAACAATGAAAGAGGGAAAGAATCCCAAGTGCCAGAATAACCAGGATCACAATGATTTACCAAATCAAAATATGAAACTTGACTTTAGCAGAAAATCCACCGAGGCCAGCCAAAAGTAGGTTAATGTGTGAAATATCACCAGGAACAAAATATCCAAAATTGAAGGTTGATCCGATGGTTAGATTCAAAGTTACGAAGAAATTCCTATCAGGCAGGGATTTCTTGGGTTTTAAGCATAAGGCCAAAATTCAGATCTAGAAATTTAGCCGTTTGATCAGATATAGGGGAAAGAAACTAGAAAACTCTGAAGATAACAACATCCATATGCAGAATTTGATGCCTCAATTCAGCAAGCAATTAATGATCTGATTTCAGGAATAACTAATGGTGTGAACTGTAAATAGAATTTGAAATCAGAATCCAAAGTTCAAGACCTGAAAATTCAGAAACTAAGTAGACCTGCCTTAGTATCTCAGGAATTGAAGGCAGGATATAAATGTCTTTGCACTGTATTAATAGCAAGTACTCAGTACCAAATCCAAAACATTATTTTGAAACCAGATTTGATGTGAAGCTGATAGGTAATAAAATCGCAATAAAAACTGGAGGGCAGAATTTTAATGATAGTATAACAAAATCTGCAACTGAAACATAGGAATCTAATGATAAGCAAGAGAGAATTAAACCAGAACTGAAATCCATAATGGTTGAAATTAGAATTGAATTCAAATCTGAAAATAATCCTTATGTAAGGTGTACTTATTTGTAATGGATAAGAAAGAAAGAAGAACAAGATAAAGAAGGATATCCAAAACTAACTGATGGCAGGAATTAATGTCAGCAGGCCCAGATTTGATGTGCAACTGAAATCCATATTAAACCAAGGTTGAAAGATCAATAAAATTGATAGGAAACAATGACCGAGAGAAATAAACAGAATTGATTTTCCCTTAACCGTGAACAATAAATCAATGAAATAAAACAGATCATTTAACTGATTTGATGAAGGATAAGAGAAAAATAAGAACAAGAAGATCCTTAAACGACTCTCAAAACAGCAACCTGCTCTGATACCATGTGACAAAGTCAAGAAAGAGAAGGAGAAGAAGATGAACTGAATGGAGGGAGAGAGGGAGGATGGATGTAAGGTATCTCTCTCATCATCCCAGCTTTAATTATAATGAATAATAAGAAGTAAGATTACAGTAATGACCTCAACTTAAAGTAACCGACTCTAAAGTTTAAAGATAAAAGGAAGGTCAGCTAAAAAGTGTAGCCGACTCAAACATGACTTAAACATAAGTAAAAATAAAGTAAACAGCACCACTACTAGTGACAATTCTACTGTGGTACTAAACAACACCAAGACTAAGAATCTCAACAAAGAGAACATCCCTCTGACACCATTCTTCCAGATCCTATGATCAAAACACTAACATCCACTAGAGATTTCAAAATGAGCCACATACTAAATCAGACATATCATCTATTTCCCAATCTTGAAAATTCCTCCTAGAAAGTGACCTCAACTCAACTGCACTATTTTATCCAGCTTTTCAAATGCTGTTGTATTAAAGCATTCTTGAGCAGGACCTCATTGTATAAATTTTGGGCAAACAAGATGTATATCTTCTACCAAAATTCATATATTCCCAAAGCCACACCTTTGAGCCATTTCCCATGATATACTTGATAAGAGAGATAGAACAATCAAAATTTTCAATGTTGTTCATCCAAACACCAATATCATGAGAAGTAGATACCCTGCTTGAATCCCACCCATTATTATTTTAAGTGCCATTATGCAATAACAGCTTTCCAGGGTCTTTTTTGGGCCCTGTTAGTGTCCAGCACACCAAAATAATATGTTTTAATATGAGTTGGTAAAAGCTTGGGCCTCACAACAGAACCAGTACCCCAGTGCAGGCCCACCATATTCTCCACATGTATCAGGTTCTGACAACCAGTGTTCATCATTTGGTGATCCTTCCTAAGAGATTAACTGATACAAAATTCACTTTGAACCAATGTTACTTGAATTCTACAAAATCGATGTGCTGTGGTCAATATTTCATTGTACCCATCATGTCCGATACTCCAAAATGCCACACCCTTTTCTACATATAGGCATGGTTCAAAATCTAGGCGAGATCTCGATTTTCTTGGGTATTTCGACTGGGTCGAGACAAGATACCATATCGAAGCCAGGTCTCAACCAGTCTCGACCCATCTCGACCCATTTTGGACCAGTTTCGAATTGGTTTTTATTAAAAACCTCATTCTCGGTCGAGACCGAGAGTCTTCTTTCGCTGCAGAACCTGCTGTTTTCCCTCATTCCTCCTTTACTTCTTCTACAACCTTGCATCTAAGATTCAAATCTACCTTTTCTTTGCAAATCTCTCCGCCAAAATGTTGTTGGAGGCTCCATGTCACCTGTTCTTAGAAGATCTACTGTTTGAGGTATGATTTTTTTTCCCCTAAAACTTACTTTTTTACATCAAAATGTTCAATACATGTTGGATCATCATGAAATTTATATATGTGAAACACATAAGCCTGATCTGCAACCTCACCCTTTCGAAATTTTAGTCTTGGATATATATTTATTATTTTGATTTTCTGTTTAAAAAAACTATTTTCCCGCAATTAAAAAATAAAAAAATATGATCAATATTAATTAGATGGTGTTCAAATTAATATATGATGAACACCGTTGGCCGTCTACATGGCCACAGTTTCATTTTTTTTTTCTATATATATATATATATATATATATATATATATATATATATATATATATATATATATATATATATATATATATATATATATATATATATATATATATATATATATATATATTTTCTGCTAAAAAACTAAAAAATACATTTCTTAAATATTAATTGATTTACTTTCAAAATAATATATGTTGAACACCGTTGGCCGATCTACGCGGTCACGATTTCAGTTTTTTTTTTCTGTACATATTTTTATTTTTTTTAATTTCTGATTAATAAATCCCATTTTCAAGCAACAAAAAATTAATTAAAAAATATTAATACTTATCTGTTGGTGTTCAATATAATATATGTTTACCACCATTGGCCAATCTACGGTTCGATGCTGTCAGATTATATTTTTGGAAAAAAATAATTATTTTTATATAATATCCAAAATTAAAAATAATATCAAAATAATTCTGTAAAATAGGGAAAAATTAGGAAAAATATTCTGTTTTCTTATAAAATAAGTTTAAAATTTTGAAAAGTAATTTCAATGTGTTTTAAGTTGTATTCACATATTTGATGTTTTTATGTTCTTCCATTTTAAGTTTTATTATAGTAAACCCATTGATTTAAGTTTATCTATTTATCATCTTATATAACAGTGCCTCGTTATAAATATAATGGCTGCTTTGGGGTCTGGTAAGAGAGGTGATACTGGTCGTACTGATATGGCATGGCAGTATTGTACTCCCATTGACGGTGATAGAAAGAAAACCCAATGCAGATCCTGTGAGAAGAAACTTATGTCTGGTGGGATTACCAAATTTAAGCAACACTTGAGTGAGATTTCTACAGATATGACGAAGTGTCTTATGGTTCCTGTTAAGATTTTTAGGGCCGTAAGTAAACAGATAAAAGGATGACAACAGAGAGGGCTGAGAAACAAAAGTAAACAACAATTCGATGATACAATTTGAGGCATAATGCGTGATTTGGATGATGATTCTTCAGACGATGACGGTATAGATACCACAGGTATGACTGAACAAGAGGCTAGAGATGTGATACAGACTACAATGGTTAGTAAAGTCACCCTTGAGACGGACCGGGATAGGTTGAGGGCCACCGCCTTAGGGGCAAGTGGCAGTGGATCATTTCAGCAACTTCAACCACAGACACGGAGTAAGGGGGGTTAGCTTCTATGTTTAGAAGATCACAAAGTACTATAACACAACCCTAGGCACCACCTGCTAGGGATGAAGATTATGTTGAGATCCTATGCCAGGATCCAGCAGTTTTTAGAAAGGCTGGCGCCAAGCAGAAGAGACTGAAGGGTATGTAGAAGGGTACAAAAGAATTTATTGGGGATGCCTTTACTAAGTGGTCTATCTTTAATAGTATCCCACTGGCCCATACTATCAGACCATGTTTGATGCAATTGTTGAGGCTGATCCTGGGGTTAAAGCCCCACTTCATATGAAGTCATGAATGTGTATCTCCCTAGATAAAAAAAAGAACTACAAGAATGGATAGAAAGATTAAAGATTAACTGGGATAGATATGGGGTGACTGTTATGTGTGATGGTTGGACTGGTCGCATTAGAAAGTCCATCATCAACTTCATGGTCTACAGTGATGGGAAGACATCGTTCTTGAAGTTTGTGGATGTAACTGCTGTCACAAAAAATGCTAACTATTTTTATGGATTGCTACAAACAGTGATGGAGGAAGTTGGGCCTACAAATGTGGTGCAGATTGTGACAGACAATGGAAGCAACTACAAGAAGGCAGGAGAGATGATGATAGCTAATATGAACTACAATCTCTTCTGGACTTCATGTGCTGTCCATTGCATTGACTTTATGTTAAAAACTATGGGCAAGATCCAGAAAGTAAAGCAAGTGATTGAATAAGCATGCCAGGTGACAACATTTGTATACAACCATGGCTATTCTTTGAACTTGCTAAGGAAGAAATGTGGAGGGGACTTGGTCAGACCCGACGTTACTGGATTTGGAACCAATTACAAAGCACTGAAGAGCTTTGAGACAAAGATGGTAGGCATCAGATCGATGTTTGCATCTAAGGACTGGTTTAGCTGGAGGGAATCCAGCTCTCCTGGTGGGATTCAAGCACAGACTACTTGCTCAGATTAGTGGATACAATATTCTAGCCCACTATGACACATTTATATGTTGCCATGGATTTGTTGAAGGACTGTATTCGTACTGTGCTTCCACGTGGAAACAAAACTTTTTTGAAGATAATCAAAAATCGATGGAAGAGTCAACTGATGCACTCATTGCAAAGGCTGGTGAGTATATTTAATAATGTCATTAATTTAATTCAACTTAGTACTAGATTTTAATATGGCGACTCATATTTTGCAGCATACTATTTGAACCCCAAGTATCAATATTCACATGTGTCTGGGCTCAATCCTGACCTTATCGGTGCGTAATAGATGTGCCAAAATTGGTACCAGATTATACTGTACAAGCACTTGTCAACCTAGAGGTGAGTTGTATGGTTTAAATGCTGAATTATTTGAATATCCATATATTACAATGGTTAATCGTTATAAATTTTCAAATGGGTGTAGATTAAAACGTTCAGAGATAGTCTTGGGAGTTTTGGAACTCCCGCCGTAATGGCTGAACGAGAAAAGACCAATCCTGGTATGGAATTATGGAAATTGAAATTTCCAAGTAACATATCTTATTTAATATGTATATTAAAATGTGTTCTTCTTATGCAGACGAGCATGCAGCTGAGTTGAGGAGAATAGCAATCAGAGTCCTATCTCAGCCATGTTCCGCATCTAGGTGTGAGCGAAACTGGATTACCTTCCCCCTTATACATTCAAAGAGGCAGAATATATTGGGCTCTCAACGGCTAAATGACTTGGTGTACACCCATTACAACATGAGACTAAGGGTACAGTGCTTGAAGTATGAATTAAAAAATGAGCAAGACCTGATCGAGCTAACAAACGTCTTCTAGCTATCTTCAGATGAGCAGGATCCCTATGTGGAATGGGTGCGAGACAGAGCAGTACTAGTGATGGATGTGCCTGGCGAGATGTCCAACCCCACTGTGGCTACTCCGATGGGTTCTAATCTCAAGCGGTTTTTGTCCTCGGATGAGGGTCATGTACACGTACAGTCGCCTCAACTGATTGACCCCTCAACTGGTAGTAACCCAAAAGGCGGTGATGATACAATTGATCAAAGTAGTTGGTCAGTTTCTGATAGTGGTGGCGGTAGTGGTGGTGGTACTGGTGCCTCATATGATGATCCTAGACCGATTGTACCCATTATTAGATAGACCAACGAGAGTCGGTATACACACGCTACACAAGATCCAGACCATGGCGGGTGCACATCTTCATCACGGCCTACGACTAGGTATACACATAGGTCTCGTCAACGGGAACGCCATTTGCAACCAGTGGAAGAAGACGACGATCGTTTTATTGACATCGTTCCTGATCCTGATATTATGCCTGATGTTGATATTGATAGCATGTCCACAAGCTTTGGAGGACGGAGCATTGAGTGCAACAATAGACAGGAGCAGGGGTAGTTAAGTGTTCATGGATTTGGCACCACTTGGACGTACGGTTCTTATTCTGGTGATGATGACCGCATGATGGGAAATGCACATAATTATTCTGTTGATGCTAGTAATGCTATTTCACAGATTGGCTCCAACTTTGTGGACAGTCTCTTTTCAGTCCCGAATTTCCAGAGAACCACGCCCCCCAACCAGCTAGTGTACGCTCACTTTACTCCACATTATAGTGAATTATATCTAAGGTTAGGTATTTTTAGAAACTTTCCGAATACTATGTATAATAAATATGTGGAAGACTACCAGACCTTTTATAGCCAGAGGATGTCATGGCAGGACTTTGTTTATCAGACCACAATATATTTTCTTTAGCAAAATCAATCTGACCAAATGGAACCTGCACGCCACTCTACATATGATTAGACATTGGGATGGACTGATGGAAAGGTATTATTTCATTTTGAGTATTTAAGTCTTTCAGATTATGAGCACTTGTGAGTTATGTCATTGTGTGAGATTTATGATTTATGAATATATGATTTTTCGACAATGTGATTACTTTTTATGCTCAAATGTGTTTATATATGTTAAATTAGTATTTTCCTGCAAGTCTGCAACATATAGCCTTAAAATGGCCTAAAAACATATATAAAAAAAAGCTTAAAACCATAAAATAAAATAAAAAACCTGTCGAAACTCCCATTTTTACCCTTTGGGAGTTTCGGCAGATTCTCGCCGTCGAGATCTCGGTAATCTTGGTTTTCTCAAGGATCAAGACACAGTCGAGATCCGAGATTTTGAACCTTGCATATAGGTAAGCATAAGTTTTAAATAACGGAAAAAGAAAAGATAATCTATCCAATATTAAAAGGTTATGCATGGATCAGATAATAAATAATCCATGCATGCCCACAATGTCTCTCAAAATCAAGGTTAAAAATCTCCGATTTCAGTGTCGTCTCAGTCAGAGCGAGATTTTAGATATTGCTGAGAAGCTGCATTTTTTGGCAGTGGTTCAAACTTGGAAGTACGTGTAAGCATAGTTTGAGGTGCCAACTGGTTTCGACTGGCACAACTCGGTTTCGAGCAGGGTTGGCACGACTCCGAGTCTCGAACCCAAACTCGACTAGGTTTGGACTCCAAAGACAGTAACAATACACAGGAACAAGGCTTTATGACTAACATCACTTAAGATATTATTCATAAATAAGCAAACACCACCCATTTGAATCAAATAAAAATAACTTAAAATTTAAATTCCAAAAGGATAAAAAATCAACCCTCCAATTCAAAAACAAAAATCGATTTTTTGTGTGCGGGGACGATTTTCAACTTCCAAATGCTAGGCTTTTTTTCGAGTCTAAAAATTCCATAAATCTTATTATAGTAAACCATTACTAAAAACTAAGAGCGCGCCAAAATAATCTCTTGTTTTGATGCCCAAAAAATTATTTCAATTCAGAAGACTTTAAACAGCATTCGCGTACTCTGAACAAGGTTTAACCGGAGTGTAATTTTTTCAATATAACACGGATTCAAGCAATTTCGGATTTGTTGGAAAGTTGATTATGTTAACTTTGCTAGAAGTCCGAGATTGTTTAAATCTGAGTTATATTGAAGGAGTTACTCTCCAGTCAAACATTCTTTGGAATAAGCGAATGTTGTTTAAAGTTATCATCGATGAAAATAATTTTTTTGGGCATTAAAGTATGATATTATTTTGGCATACTCTTGGTTTTTAATGATGTTTTACAATTTTTATTGCATTTAAATGGGGGAGTGTTTGCTTATTTATGAATAATATCTTAAGCAAAACATTTACTTCAATGATATTAGTCATAAATAAGTACTGCCTACTTAACTCTGGATACAGTCTTAGGTTTCCGCATACACTAGTAAACTTGGGTCCACACCACATATTATCATTTTAGATGTTTTCTTTTAAAACTAATGTGAAAAATAAGTATAAAATAGTTAAAATGGGCTACAAAAACAATAATAGATAATAAATAATAAAAAAACACTTCTGAGCCTCGAAACTTTCCTAGGAAAAATCCTAGGTTTCGACCGAAATCTGGTCAAAACCCGAGACAACTCGTTTTCGAGGCTGGTCGAAACCGGCCTCAAAATCGGCACCTTGAACCTTGCGTGTAAGATGGAGCCAATACAGTGATTAAGAGGTCGAGATTCTTGAAACTTCCAAGATCTCACTGAGATTTTGTTTAATTTCGTACATGGTCCAACTGAAACTTCTGAATTTTCAAGTTTTTTTATTCAGATGCTGTTTCATCTTGGCGAGGTCAAGACTTCCAAATTTTCCAATATCTTGTCGAGATTTTGTTCTATGCTCAAAATTGGCTTAGTGATACATCCTGATATTGATACTTTCTGCTTGAATATAACAGTATAATCATTTTAGCAGTAATCTCCATACAGTACAGAAATAACTACAATTGATTCATAAGATTTCAATGATCATTGATAATATATTATAATCTTCTCCAAAATCATGACCACCACTGCCATTATAATTGACATAAGCATCATCTTTTCTAGTTTTATGTCAAAGCGTAATCAAATTCACTCCTTTCCTTCATTTTCTTTTCCCCAAAACAGTCGTGGAAAACCAAAAGAGGGAAGTGAGAATGTTGAACTATAGATTTCTAGACATAATTCTTTTATAGATGAATTCTTAAAATACTTCCCAAATTGTTTTATAGCTAAAGCAACGTACTTATCAATGACCAAACCAAATTATACCCTACCATATCACAGACAATATTTTCCCCATTCCCAAATTCATTAATTATGGGTACAGCCATTCAATCTGTCACATTCCCTTAACATTTTTCTCTTGGTGGAGTTTTGGGTTGGGTTGGGTTGGGTTGGGTTGGGTTGGGTTGGGTGGAACTGAAAAGAAAAGACCACATCAAATCAAAGGTCTGGCCTAGGAGATCTAAGATAGACTCCAGCATCTTCATGAAATCCATTCCTCACATACAGGATAAATGAAGATTTTGACATGAAACGCTACCAAATAAGATAAGAAACGCAATGAGTTCAACCCAAAATCTCGAATCCGCCAAGATGGTGTCCCCATGATCAAAATATAACTAATTAAATCATCCTCATCTACACAGAATAGTTACTGGTTGTCTATTCAGAAATTCATCCTCTAATACAATGCTACCAATGATAACATAAAATCATTACTAAATTTGCTAGACAGGTATGCAATATGAGGAGGTTCCGATATGATTGTTTTTCATTTTAATCAAAAAGATTCTATTTGAAGTTCTGAATTCTTAATACCTCAATCAACTTCAAGTTCTAAATAATTTAAAGCCAATCAATTTAAGAGCTAGACAATGACATTTCTTCAAGCTTGCTTACTACTAATAAACTAACTTAATTTGCCAAATTAAATATTCAACGTTCAGCCCCCCTTACATGTTCAAGATATTATAAAGACAATTTAGTCAGAGAAAACGTTCTATAAATCAGTTGACTCCCCATTACAATATGCAGAAGTTGCCCCAACTCAACAAGGGAAATTTTTTTTCTTTTTTTGGCAAAAGAAAAATGTATTGAATACTAGGGAAATTATTGACTTCCCATTCAACTCTGTTTGAGGCCAATATAGAAATTACCTACAAGTGGAAAAACATAGACTCGCCCCTTCATTGGAGCAAACACGCCCGAGTCCCGAGCTAAGAAGTTTAGACTAATGGAGTTAACGGGATTAGACAACCAGCCTAAGTTGGTGACCCTATGACCAGCCCGGTAGCGGTTCCTCCCCCCCCAAAAAAAAAAAAAAAAAAACATCCATGGTTGTTCTCCTACCTCTTTCCAGACTTTCACCCGTCACAGGGCACAGGGTGGGCGCTACTAACGTGCGCTAGGGTGACCGATGGGAAAACATAGCGCAATTTAGCATGTCATGAAGTTAAACTAACATACGCATTCTGGAAGAAATAGCAAAACAAGGAAAAAAAAACAAAACCAAATCACCAACCTGGTAAGTAAAGTTGAGTAATGTCGGACCAGGACCAACCCTCTGGACCTTGGATCGCAGGGCATCCTTCCTCCACTCATAGGGCAACCTTGGTCCATCCAGCGACCTTAGAATCGTCTCGGCGTTCTCTGCAGAGATGGGCATCGATGGAATCCTCGGAAACCTCTGTGTGACCTCTCTTTGCTCCATGTCCAGCTTCTCACCACCATGGACACTCGCCCAACCAGGTGTCAGAGGATCCCCTAACCCATCCATCACAGTCCCTCTCTCCACCCCACCAAACATGTCCCCTTCGGTGTACAATAGCACTGCCACCGCACCTTTCTCCGCTGCCTTCTCCACTACTCCCCCTCTGGACATCTCCCCACGCCTCGCAATCACAACGCAACCGCTGACGTTCACTCCCAGCGTCGCCAGCGCAAGATAATCCTCATTGCTGCCGTGATTCACGAAGACAGCCTTCGCGAAGGCCGACCCGGACGGCGAGTACGCATGGTACGGCACAACAACGCCACCCGCCATACCCGGTTCCGTTAACTGAAGATCCTCCGATGAGCCGTCCCTGTAATGCAGTGCGAGTGAGGCGTGCACAGGGTATGAGAGTAGAACTTCGAACTCTGCTGTGTGAGTCTGAAGACCCAAATCCTTGAAATGGGTTTCAACGTACTGTTTCGTTTGAAGAGCTGCTTGGGTACCAGCGAGATGGGGATGAAGAGTGAGGTCGCGGAGGTAGGAGGAGACGGTGTAGTTGGAGGTGGAATTGAGGAACATCTGCTGAAAACGAAGGTCATTTTGAACAGTACAAAAGGATGTCTTTGAGTTTGGATGGTTTAATGCGTAAAGCCCTACAACGCAGAGAACGATTGCTAGAACTATACCCCATGAACGAGAAGATAGCATACCTGTGAAAATGGCAGTGGGTTTATAACTGTTCAGAGACATTTGATTGAGCCGTTTCTGCTCCTCCTTTGAAATCTAGATAAAGATAGAGAAGGAATCAGGGTTTTCGCACCAGATTGAAAGGGTGATCGGAGCAGAGGGAAATTGCCCTTTCCAATTGGCGACTGCTGATCTCGAGAGAGTTGAGGCTTCTGAGGTAAGATTGCAGCTTTGTGCGCTAAGATGCAGGGGGACATGCCTGTAGATTAGACTCTCTGACTCTAGGAGCCAAAAGGTCGGACGGCTATATAAATCTGGTGGGGTCCGCTATACTTTGGCGCATCTAAGTAATACAATCCCTCACTATATCCATACGTGCCGGTGGGCATACGTGCGTATCACGTATGACGTTATCACTAGATGGCAAAATAACACATGGAGATTAGCAAATAATTATGCTGCATGACATTGTATGAGATTGTATTTTTTCTTCTGATTAATTAACGTAACCGCCACTAAAAGAAAATGAGGGATTTTAGAGTACCTCTTTTATCTTCTTTCCCTTCTCACTCTATCAGACAACCAAGAGGTTGGTACACCTACATATACTTTCTATGGCATTTTATCATTCATATCCGGAGATAAATCCAATCTTTATGAGGTCCCATGAGGAATACACCAAATATATAGTTGGATTAGAATATATATATATATATATCTATATATATATATATATATATATATATATATATATATATGTAAATAGACCAACTCTGTTAACTGAATTCCGTGAAATCCTATTGTCAGCTAACACTCAATATTTTACGAACAATTCTACCCTTAGTGGTAATTGAGATGTCCATTTTAACCTTAATAATCCACTTAAGTTTTTTTTCCCCAAAATCAATCTTACCCACGAAAAATTGTTGCCACTACCTTGGTTTTGTGACAGATGAGATCAAAAGCTGCTATTACCATGGACATCTCTGGCGCTTTCCTCAACATCGCCGATTCCGACTTACAGCGACAACATCGTCGCTCCACCGAAGAGTAATATTTTCCTTTTCCTCGCAAGGTATGCCATCAGCTTCTTATTTTTTGAAACATATCACTCAAACGATCATTCTCTCTGCATTTCTCAATCTCTCTTTATGCATTTCTCAAACAATCTCTCTCTGCATTCCTCATCTATTTTCAAAGTTTTGGCTAGGGTTTTTTAATGTCTATTTTCAAAGTTTTGGTTAAGGTTTACTCATTTTCTATTTCATTAACGGGTTTTTACGGTTAAAATTTTTCGACAAGTACAAATCCAATTAGGGGAAAAAATTTCAAAAATTTTCCAGCCAAACTCTCAAGTACGAATCAATATATTATTATCATTGATTGTATGCTTGTATGAAAGGGCTCTCATTCCAATTGTAAGGATTTTTATCTCTCTTTGGGGTTTTTCAATCAATTCATTAGATAAAAACATCCCAATAGGGTTTCCATTAACCTTAATAATTTCCATACAATCCATAGAACAGAATGCAATTAATATAAACAATGTAAAGAACATACCCATTCGTTGATAATTGATTTTCGTTGATTCTTGCTTTGGTTTGAGTCTTCCAAAGTCCCTGTAGATTCTTATGCTTCTTTCTGCGTATGGGAACAAGAGAGGAATGACAACCGTGACTGTAGGGACTCAAACCATTGACATTTATAATACAAATCCCATATTATCTTACATTTCGGTCTAAATTGAAAGGTTGATCGGAGCAAAGGGAAATTCCCCTTCCCAATTGGCAACTGCTTATCTCGGGAAATTCGAGGCTTCTGAGCTTGTGAGAGGGCAGGGTTGTGTGTTAAGATGCAGGCATAACATGCCACGTACTAGACTACTGTAGGACCCAAAGGTCAAACGGCCTTAACGTATAAATCTAGTGGGGCCCGCTATACTTTGGCGCATCCAGTAATACAGTCCTTTCACTATGTCTATACGCGTCTGTGGGTGTCCAGGTCACATATAATGTTACCATGCCATTTAATCCGGCAAAATAACATGGAGATTAGCGAATAATTATCTTACATATACATGAACTTCTTTTTTTTTATTAATTAACGTAATGGCTAATAAAAGAAAATGACGTATTCTAAGTTACCTCTTTATCTTCATTCCCATCTCTCTCTACCACACTTTAAATCTTTGCCCTAAAATTTTCCTATGAGAATGTCTCACCATTGAGAAAGCGAAGAGATTGGTACACGTACATGTACTTTCTATGGCATTTCCTCATCCATATCCAAAAGTAAATCCAATCTTTTATGAGGTCCCATGTGAAATACACATCCGTACAGCTAACCTCAGCTCCATGGCTGCCACATCAAATATACAATCAGATTGGAATATATATATATATATATATCTTAGCATCGATTTTTTTCTTCATAAATAAATTATTGGAAAAATTATCAGTACTAACCTGACTTTGGGTACACCTGATATCTAGATGTTTCTGATAATTACTCGTACCCCCCATAATATTGAAAACATGTAACAAATAAACTCACTCTGTTAACTAAATTTCTTGAAACGCTAATGTCAACTAAACCTTAATATTTTACGGACAACTCTACCCTCAATGGTAATTGAGATGTCCATTTCAAACTTAATAACCTTCTTCACCTACTTTTCCCCAAAATTAGTCTTACCCTTGAATGATTGTTGTCACTACCTTGGTTCTGTGATAGATGAGAACAAAAGCTGATGTTACCGTGGACATCTCGGGGCTTTTGTCAACATCTCAAGCTTCGGCTTACGACGACGACACCGCCACTCCATCCAAGAGTAATATTTTCCTCTTCCTCCCAATGTGTGTCATCAGCTTCTTATTTTTTGAAGAGCATCTCCGAGACGATTATTATCTCTGCATTTCTTGATCTCTCTATGCATTTCTCTGGCGATCTCTCTCTCTGCATTCCTCATTTATTTTCAAAATTTTGGTTGGGGTTTTTCAATATCAATTTTCAAAGTTTTAGTTAGGGTTCTACTCATTTTCTATTGCATTAATAGGTTTTCACGGTTGAAAAAATTTCAAAGAGTATTTATCCAATTAGGGAAAATTTTCTCAAAAATTTTCTACCAAACTCTCAAGTACGAATCAATATATTATTATCGATTCTATGCTTATATGGAAGGGCTCTGATACCAATTGTAAGGATTTTTATTTCTCTTTAGTGTTTTCCAATCAACTCATTAAAGAAAAATATTATAGTAGGGTTTCTATTAACTATAGTGATCTCTATACAATCCATAGAACACAATGCAATCAATATAAACAATGTAAAGAACATATTCGTTCGTTGATGATTGATTTTCTCTTGTTATCGCTTTGATTTGAGTCTTTCAAAGTCTCTAATAGATTCCTATTCTTCTCTCCACGTATGGGAACAAGAGAGGAATGGCAACCGTGACTGCAGGGACTCTAACAATTGGTATTTATAATACCAACCCAACACTGTTTCAGTCCCACAGTGAATTATTTTGGTTCATCTCATAATCAGACTATAATTAATCTACTTGTAATTTAGACTCTTACTAAACAACTGACTGAATAATTAATTAATCCCATATGAATAATTAATTAAGCCCATATTATCTTACATTTCGCTCTAGATTGAAAGTGTAATCGGAGCAGAGGGAAATTCCCCTTCTCGATTGGCGACTGCTGATCTCGGGAGAGTTGAGGCTTCTAAGCTTGTGAGAATGCAGGGTTGTGCACTAAAATGCAGGCATTACATGCCATTAGAGTAGACCCTGTAACTATAGGACCCAAAGGTCGGACGGCCTTAACGTATAAATCCGGTGGGTCCCGCTATGCTTTGGCGCATCCAGTAACACAATCTTTTCACTATATCTATACGTGCCGGCGGGTGTCCATGTCACATAAAACGTCACGACACCATCTAATCGGGCAAAATAACATGAAAATTAGCGAATAATTATCCTACACATAGATGTATTTTTTTTATTATTAATTAACGTAATGGCTAGTAAAAGAAAATGAGGTATTTTATAATACTTCTTTATCTTCATTCCCTTCTCCTTCTACCACACCTTAAACCTTTGCCCTCAAAGTTATTTACAAGAATGTCTCACCATTGACACAGCAAAGAGGTGATAAACATACATGTACTTTCTATGGCTTTTCATCATCCATATCCGGAGGTAAATCCAATCTTTTATGAAGTCCCATGTGGAATACACCATTTGTGCAGCTGACCTCAGTTCCATAGCTACCACATCAAATATACAGTTTGATTGGAATATTTTATATATATATATATCATTTTAAATAGTATAGGAATCTTAACATTGGTTTTTTTTCCTCATAAATTTATTATTGGAAAAATTATTTTGACTTAAATACACTTGATATCTAGACATTTCTGACAATTACATGTACCTCCAAAAAAATGAAAACATGTAACAAATAGACCACTCTATTAACTAAATTTCATGAAATGCTAATGTCAGCTAACACTCAATATTTTACAGACAACTCTACCCTCAGTAGTAGTTGAGATGTCCATTTTAACCTTAATAACTCTCTTAACCTTCTTTTCCCCAAAATCAGTCTTACCCAAAAATGATTGTTGCCGTTACCTTGGTTCTGTGATAGATGAGAACGGAAGTTGTTGTTACCATGGACATCTCCGACGCTTTCGTCAACATCTCCGGCTCCAGCTTACGGCAACGACACCGCCGCTCCACCGAAGAGTAATATTTTTCTCTTCCTTGCAAGGTATGCCATCAGCTTCTTATTTTTTAAAGTGCATTTCTCAGATGATTGTTCTCTCTGCATTTCTCGATCTCTCTCTTTCTGCATTCTTCATCTATTTTCAAAGTTTTGGTTAGGGCTTTTCAATGTCTATTTTCAAAGTTTTGGTTAGGATTCTACTCATTTTCTATTGCATTAATGAGATTTCAGGTTGAAAAAATTCCGATGAGTACGAATCCAATTAAGGAAAAATTTCCCAAAAAATTTAAAACCAAACTCTCAGGTATGAATCAATATATTATTATCATCGATTATGTGCTTATATGGAAGGGTTCTGATATCAATTTTAAGAATTTTTAACTCTTTTTAGAGTTTCAAATCAACTCATTAGAGAAAAACATCCCAGTAGGGTTTCTATTAACCCTAATGATCTCCATACAACTAAGGGTGTCAAAAATGGGCCCGGCCCAGTAGCACGGATCGAGCCAGTCTGATATAACCCAAACCCAGCCCGGACCGAACCTTAATGGACAGGTTTCGGTCTCGGCTTGTAAAGCCCAACACCGTTTCAGCCTAGACCGAAACCAGACCGGACCAGCCCGTTAAGAATCCCGAACTAACCCGAACCAATAATACCTAACCCAAACATCGGTAAGGTTCATCCGGACCCAGTTTCTTAATTTTAATGGTTTTAAATTTTGATGGATTATATTACACTGTTAGTTCACTTCTTGATTCGAAATATTATATGAATATGTAGTTGAAAAAAGTATGTTAATTGTTACAATTTATTGAATTACATACATATAGAAGGAATGATACTAATTTTATAGATAGAAATGATAAAATATGCTATATATCTTACACATAAAATAAGCCCGGTCCGGACCGAACCAGCCCGAAATCACCTCAATAAGCCCAGCCCGATAACAAACCGACACCGGACCAGCCCGTTAGTTATTGTGTCCAGCGTAGCCCAACCCAGCCCGAACTCTTAATGGACATGTTTTGGGCTGGGCTTATAAAACCCGACACCGGTTCAGCCCAGACCAAAATCGGCCCGGACCGGCCCGTTGACACCCTTACATACAACCCATTGAACACAATGAAATCAATATAAATAATGTATAACATATCCATTCGTTGATGATTGATTTATGTTGATTCTCGATTTGGTTTGAGTTTTCCAAAGTCTTTGACAGATTCCTATGCTTCTCTCTACGTATGGGATCAAGAGAAAAATGACAACCATGACTACAGGTACTCTAACCATTGGTATTTATAATATTAACCCAACACTGGTTCAATCCCATAGTGAACCAGTTTGGTTCATCTCATAATCAGACTATAATTAGTCTGCTTGTAAGTTAGACTCCAACTAAACAACTGACTGAATAATTAATTAAGCCCATACTATCTTACATTTTGCTCCAGATTGAAAGGGTGATCAGAGCAGAGGGAAAGTACCCTTCTCGATTGGCGACTACTGATCTCGGGAGAGTCAAGGCATCTGAGCTTGTGAGAGTGCAGCATTGTGCGCTAAGACGTAGGTGTTACATGCCACTAGACTAGACCCTGTGATTGTAGGATCCAAAGGTCGGACGACCTTAACGTACAAATCCGATGGGGCCCGCTATTTTTTGGCACATCCAGTAACACAGTCCTTTCACTATATCTATACACGCCGGTGGGTGTCGGTGTCACATATAACATCACCATGCCATTTAATCGGGAAAAATAACATGGAGATTAGTGAATAATTATCCTACACGTACATGTACTTTTTTTTTTATATTAATAACGTAATGGCTAGTAAAAGAAAATGAGGTATTTTAGAATACCTCTTTATCTTTATTCCCTTCTCCCTCTACCATACCTTAAACCTTTGCCATCAAGGTTCTCTATGAAAATGTCTCACCATTGAGAAAACAAAGAGATTGGTACACATACATGTACTTTCTATGACATTTCATCATCCATATTCGGAGGTAAATCCAATCTTTTATGAGGTCCCATGTGGAATACACATCCATGTAGCTGACCTCAGCTCCATGGCTGCCACATCAAATATATAGCTGGACTGTTATATTCGTTTAAATTCCAATCTGGAGTGTAACCTTTAAATGAAACTAATCGTGTCACCTTGAAGGGTTTTAACATATCTCAACCAGAGGTAATGAGAAGTTCCCTTAATACTTCTGTTCATTTGAACTGAAGAGACGCTGGTAAAACTGTTTTAACATTAGCAGCGTTGCTATTTGAGAATGACACTTGATCTACCAAAGGTGAAATTATTGTTCAAACTGATTCCCAAATCAATTGCTTATTAAACAGCTAAATAAAAATTGGGATTAACACCCAGATTAGAACCCGAGTATGCAATGAATGAATTTCTTTAAAAACAACACTCACCAAAATTTTTAGTCAAACTATGGAGATGAAAGCTTAAAATATCACAATGGGTGTTAAAATCGAACACTCACATGCAAATAAATTCAATTTGGAACAATTTTAGATAATTCATTTTGAACAATTATCTAAAATATCCCAATGGGAGTTAAAATCGAACACTCACAAGCTTAACAAAACACTCACCTACAAATTAACAGAGTGTACAAAACACTCACCTACAAATTAACAGAGTGTACAGAACACTCACAAGCTTAAAATCGATTTGGTTGTCGCCTGAGATCGAAACCATAAAAACAAAGGTGCATTAGTTGATTTGGTTGTCGCATGAGATGGGAACCAAAAAAACGAAGAAGGAAGAGGTCGGTTTGGTTATTGCCTGAGCTGGGAATAAAAAAAAACAAAGAAGAAAGAGGTTGATTTGGTTATCGCCTAAGTTGGGAACCAAAAAATGAAGAAGGAAGCAGGTTCGAGTTCGATGTTCAGAGGTGTTCTTACTACATATCAGTCTGTCTGATGTCTTTGCCAATGGTTCAGGTTTAGATTAGATGTCTTCACAGGAGTCCTCAGGTCTGTTCTTCTCGTCGCAACCCTCAGGTCAATCACATAAGGCTTTCGTCTTTGTGGGAGTGAAACAGTTAGAAGTGTTTTTACGATTTGATTTTTAATTGGTATAGAAGGTTAGAATGGTAAATGCAATTTTTTAACCTTTAAAATATAAGGATATAACAGTCCTTCAAAAAAATTGGGTTTGTACCATTAGTTAAATGGGAGTGGGTGTACTTTTTTGAAAACACTGGGTGTCAGGTTTACTTAAGCCAAAGGCCAAGGTTAATATGTATAATTTATCCCTATATTATTTCGCCACAGTTATTGTTACACCCCAATTCTGGTCTAACCAGAATGGTGTGATGAAACGTCAATAAATCAACGGTTCACCTAGGATCTTGCATAGATCGTATCCACCATATCAAACCAAACACACATTCCACATTAATAATCAGAGGTAATATACAAATAAGCGGAAGTCTTACAGATAATGAACTGAGAGTCTAACAGTGATAAATAAATATTTAATCAAATTATCTCAAAACCACAAGACATAAAAATAAATAATCAATTACATATTCGATGTTCAAACTATAACTAAAACTAAGCAAAAACACATTGGTTGCACTCGCATGATGAATCATGCGCATCTTCTTCAGCTTCTACGTCCATCGCAGCAATGTGTCCATACGTCGACGCATTCATATATTCTTCAACGGTAGGACTTGCATCATCAACTAAAAATATTCGACGTCGAAAGGGTGAGCACACATCACGGCTCAGTGAGCAAACAAAACAATGCAACAAATACATGCATGTATTCAATTCATATCTTTGGTCTGGTTTATAAGTTTACAATGTGCTATAGAAAGGTTTGGTGGCCGCCATATCTCTATACACGAGTGTGTGAATCCACCCAATGGATCAAACACCATTGCCATCCCACATGCACCCATCATGGAATAGAGATAGAGCTAAAGTGTCCGGATCAAACACCGCCAACACTTTCCCTGATGCCCTACCCATACCAACACGTAAGTCCCTATTGGCGAGGGCTTGCAAACTGGGCTCGCAACTAACCAATCCTAATGCCAAACAGTGTATCCAAGGCCTCACCCCAGCATCCCTCAATACATCCATAGAGATAGAGCTAAGGCCCGCCGACATAGTCAGAGACCACACAGTCCGAGACCACCTCTCCTGATGCCCTATGATGTAATAGTTCTATTAAAGTAATGGCGATACAACGATGTCAGTGGGCAAGACTTGATTAGAGATAGAGCTAGAGTCTGGTGACGAGGTCGAAGACCACCATGCCATGTCCTCCCCCTGATACTCGACTCGCATCCAAAACACCAACCACACACATACATTCACATGCCTATTCCTAGCATCATCATCATCTTCATGTTATAAATAAACAAAATTAAATATGCATGAACAGTAATAGCAGGAATATTGGATGACATGTGAGATGCACATTACAAGCATACAAGCATAGAATTAATCATGGTATTGAACTTAATAAAAATAAACAGTTTGTTATTATCCAATTAAGTTTAGGTCTTGTTCCCTCACCTGTTAGCAGTTCTCGATGTCCTTCCAAGCCTTGAATTTCTCTTTGAATTGATTTAACAACCTAAAAGTTATATGAATTTAAGTTAGGGTTCATATGTGACATGTTACAGTAGTCGAAAATCGAAATAGAGCACTGATAGGTGCTTGATTGGTCCTATGGTCTCATGTTGTATCGACCTTACTGTCTACGGTCGATACCCTATGGTCGCATATGGTGCGATCGTAGTTGTGACCATATGATTTCTGAAATCTTTCCAAATGCCTATGGTCGATCCTCTGGTCATACTGGTCATGCTATGGTCGACTGTAGCTGCGACCTTGAGATTTTTGGTCATAGTTTACCTGAAATTCGAGTTCCTCCTGGGTAAATTCTTCTGTTCTTCAATGGGTTTTATTTTAAGGTCATCCAATGGCCATCATTAGTAATTTCTTATCAACCCTAATCATCAAATTCACTCCTCATGGTTCTCCTTGGGATTTTCTCATGGAAATCACATAGATCATAATAGGTTGATATTGCCTATTCTCCATAGAAGTTTTATACTTATAGTTTACATCTTCAGAGATTCGTTTCATACCTTTGCCTGTGATAGAGAGCCAATCTCTTCTCAGCAAACTCTTCTCCTTAGGTTTTTCTTCTTCTCCTTCCCTTCCTTCTCTTCCTTCTCTTCCTTCTCTTCCTTCTCTTTCTCTAGGGTTTACTAATGTTCTAAAAGAGTGAAAAAGGACTGAGAGACATCCTTTATATAGAGAAAAACTCTCTATATAAAGTCCTCTTTCAATTAGGAAATCAATCCCTTAGTTTAGGAAAGTTTCTAAAACTCGGAGTCTAATCTGGGTTCTCACAGTCGATCATACGGTCGCATAACCAATCGATCGTAAGGTCGAAATCATCGATCGTGGGGTTCTGAATTTGATATTTTTGGTTTCCTTCCTTATGGTCGACCATACCTACTCAGGCATGTGACCTTAGGTATGTTTTTAGTGTTTTAACTCGATTTTCATACCTGGTTTGTGATTTATCTTCACACGCTCAGTCCACTTGGTCCAGAAATGATGGGAAGACCTGGCACGACACGCTTAGACCAAGTTAGTGGAGTGCGGGTCTTACAGTTATTATTTTATATTTTATTTATAAATCAATAATATTTTTTGGGAAAAAAAATACTTATACACCTTTGGTCAATGCCTTAATTCCATGTACCATTTAGTAATTTCTAATAATTACAACTGCTTCCATTTAATTCACAGTAGAAACCCAACAATTTGAAAGTCTAATCTATCCTTATGGGATTTCAATTGTGAAAAATCCAAAAGACAATTTTAACCTTAAGACCATTTTAACCTTCTAATGTATTTAAAAGAATCTCATTCTTTTATAACTCCCAAATTTTAGATTGCCCCACTGTCTCTGGTAAGTGCTGCATAGGGGTGTAGGTCAAGTCCGAAATGGCCCGTCAAAACCTTGAGGAGTACCTACACCCTATGGAAATTTACCTAAAAGTATAATTGTCTTTTTCTTATTCTATTTTACACTAAAGAGAGTAGAAGTTGAGAGAAACATAAACACTAGTGTCAAGTCGTTTTCAATTTTGTTTTTTCTCAAAACTCTTTTTGAAACTTTTTTGTTTCTATTTAAGTTTTCACACAATATTTGACACGTAGTTTTGTTATGAGATTTTTGTAAATTTTTTTTTTGTCAACTTCTATTTTATGTTTCTCAGAATATCGGTATCGGGGATCATCAAAACCTTATCTCTGATACCAGGAAAGTTTATGCGCACGAAAATTCAACGGAGTTTTCTCACCCTAACCTTGTGAGTTATGGGTCCATATTCTTGATTTTTATCAAGATGTCACCTATGCAATTGTCAAATTCTGTCTCTAGCTCGTACCGTAATTGTGTTAAAGCATGAAACAAATGGATCTAGCATTGTAAGATCCGTACGTGCAAATTTCGAGGACGAAATTTCTTTTAAGGGTAATGGAGTTGTAAGACCTGTACGCCACAAACCTGGTCTAACTTTACGTTCTCGTGTTGTGACCGGTCTTCCCATCATAAGTGGCTCAAGTGAATCAATTGTATGAAGAAACCAAAAGATAGAATAAGCAACAAGTCAAATTTAGTTGGTGTGGTTGATTGGTTAAGTTGTGTAGAAGCAACCAGTCAAAAACTAAAAACCAATAAATTTTAGACGTATGGTGACAGTTTTGAGGGGTGTGGTCGATACGTATGGTCGGACGTGAGACCACACGATGTGTGGTCGCATATTTTGAATGTGTGGTCGCACGAATTCTGCGACCACACGTGCGACCACATGATGCTGAACCGACTCTGAGTTTTGGAAACTTTTCAATACTTAAGGGATCTCTTTCCTAATTAAAGTAGGACTCTATATGGAGGTTTTCCTCTATATAAGGGACGTTCCTTAGCCTCTCTCACTCTTTTAAAATCCAAATTGAAACTCTAAACCTAAGAGAGAAAGAAAGAAGAAGAGAAGAAGAAGAAGAGAAGGAGAGGAAAGCTTGAGGAAGGTGTTACAGAGAAGAATTTCATCTCTACAGCAAGCTTAAGGTATGGACTTGACTCTATAGGGTAGATCAGATAGAGTAGGTTATTTTCAAGTTGATGTGTGAAACCTAATACAATGACTAGGTTATAGGTTTTCTATGGGAAACCATAGAGAATAGATTAGGGATAATGGATGAGGAAAAAACTATGATTAAAGACCATAGAATGATCTTAGGATGAATCCCATTGATGAGCCATGAGGAAGAACTCGTATGAGAAGTAAAATCAACCAAACATCATGTGGTCGCAGTTTGTGGTCGACCACAGGGTGATAAGAGGATCCACCACAGCTATTCGGAAAGTTCCCAGGAAAGGTGTGGTCCCATAACATGCGATCACAGGGTCCGACCACATAGTGTGTGGTCGCATATATTCCAAAAAAAACGTTCGACCACACGATAACAGCAAGCATATTTTGAGACTAAACAAGGTTTTTGACTACTATAACTTGCTAAACTTGAACCCTAACTTAAATACATTAATTGTTTAGGTTCCTCATAGATTCAAAGTGACTTATAAAGCTTGGGAGAGGAACAAACATCAATCAAAGGTGAGGGAACAAGACCTAAACTAATTGACTAATTAAGCTGTTTTATTTTATTGAGTCCAATGCAATGATTGATTCTATGCTTGTATGCTTGTAATGTGCATCTCACATGTCATCCAATACTACTGTTATTACTGCCCATGCATATTTACTTTTGTCTATTTATAACATGATGATGATGATGCTAGGAATAGGCATGTGATTGTATGTATGTGGTTAATATGTTGGATGCGAGTAGAGCATCAGGAGGAGGACGTGACATTGTGGTTCATCCTGGTCACCAGACTCTAGCTCTATCCCTACTCAAGTCTTTTCCACTGACATCGGTATATCGCCATTACCTTAGCAGGACTATTACGTCGTAGGGCATTAGGGGAGGTGGTTCCGAACTGTATAGTCTTTGATTCTGTCGAGGGACCTTAGCTTTATCTCTATGGACGTATTGAGGGATGCTGGGGTGAGGCCTTGGATATACTGGATGACATTAGGATTGGTTAGTTGCAATACCAGTTTGCAAGCCCTCGCTAGCAGGGGCTTACGTGTTGGTATGGGTAGGGCATCAGGGAAGTGTTGGCGGTGTGTGATCTGAACACTTTAGCTCTATCTCTATTCCATGGTGGATGCATGTGGGATGGCAATGGTATTTGATCCATTGGGTGGATTCACACACTCGTGTATAAAGGTGCGGGGGCCTCCAAACCTTTCTATAGTATATTACAAACTTAAAAATCAGACCAAAGATATGAATGCATGCATATGTTTGTTGCATTGTTTTGTTTTCTCACTGAGCTCAAGTTGGAGAACTGACCCTTGTACGCGTAGTTCTTTTTAGTTTCTGATGTTGCAGGTGTTATTGTCGAAGATTATGTCAATGCGTCAACGTATGGACAAGTGGCGGCTATGGATGTGCAAGCTGTTGATGACGAATATGACTCGTCAAGCGAGTGTTTCAACTATGATTATGCTTAGTGGTTAACTTTTGTATTTTGATACTTATAGTATGTATTAAATATGTTTTGGTTAATTGAAGATAACTGGATCATTTAATTATTTATCATGTAGACCTCAGTTCATTATTAATAAAACTTTCACTATTTCCTCAATTATCTCTGATTATTACTGTGAAATGTGTTTTGGTTTAACATGGTTGGCATAGCCTATACTAGATCCTGGCTTGAACTGTTGATTTTCATGACGGTTCATCACACCATTGGTTAGTCCAAAATTGGGGTGTGACAACTTGGTATCAGAGTTCTCAGGCCTTGCCCATCAAACTTGAATACTTCTACAAGATTCTATGAATTGAGTTAGGATAAATTAAAAACTTTAATACAAATACACCATAAGAACCTGTGTTGGTTGAGACAGAACTTAAATAAGACAATAATGTACATATAAAAGATGGAACCATATGTATATACAGACAGAAGAAAAAAAAATCTAAATGTATATTGATAAACAAATAACATAGAGTACGGTCTACGAGTCAGACAATTGCCTGAGTATATGAAGAATATAGTTCAGTAACATGAAAGAAGCATATGTAAGTAGAAAATTAGAATACCAAGTTGACACTCACAAGATGTGGGACTCGATGTTTGACAGAGGAAGAAGGAAAATTGCTAGTAACGCCTAAATCCCTGCAAAGGTAAAGGGAAAGATTTCTAGCCAAATCCAAGAGAGATAAGAAAACCATGGCCATATACCAAATAAGAGTAACTATAAAAAAGGATAAAGCTATACTCCTGGGTGACGTGGAGACTCGGAGTAAGATCCGCTATACATTGATCCATCGCCTGTCGAGCATTAAGAAGAGGTTGTAACCCGACCCCACCATTATCAGGGTAGAGAACAGGTAATGAAAACCCACATGAGCAAATACTAAATAATGATAATCAGACTGGAGCAAATCAAAGGAGATGAACAACCAGGCCACTCCAGTTAATCTACTTGAACTACTAAGTGCATTGGTCATAGGGGTGAAAGTTTTGCCCTGACGGCCTGAGCCTGCCCAAAACCGCCCTGAACCCGGTCAGGGTTTAGCCCGACCCGTACCCTGACAGGGTCCAATCAGGGTACAGGGTAATTTTTACCCTGTCAGGGTAAGGGCGGGTTAGGGTTGAGGCCTCGGGTAGAGCCCGGCCCGACCCTACCCGACTCTGACTTGTATATATATATATATATATATATATATATATATATATATATATATATATATATATATATTCAGAAATCGTATTTTAACTTTTAAGTTTCTATTTTCTAACCCTAATCCTTATCTCCATTCTTCTCTCATTCTCTCTTTCTCCTACCACAGCCGACGACCAGAGCATGATGCTACCGCTCATTTTCAGATGAAACAAAAGCTAGTTTCTCTCATTTTCAGTCTTCAGATCTCTCCTACCGCAGTCGGCGGCCAGAGCATGATGCTTCCGCTCATTTTCAGATGAAACAAAAGCTAGGGCATCTCTCACTCTCTCTTTCTAGTTTCTCCTACTGTAGTCGACGACTCTCTATTTCTCCTACCGGCTACTGCAGCTGACGGCACTGTCCAGACTCCAGAGCGTCTCTCACTCTCTCTTTCTCCTACCGCAGCCGACGGCATGTTTTCCATCTTCACTTTTTTTCTCCCCATCGCAAAACTAAAGAGAGAATATCGGTTTTTCCATTAACTCTATGACTATATATAGTTTTTTTTTGTTTCCTAATCCGAACTCATTAACGTGTTTTTGTTCTACAGGTGTCTTCATCCCTAAAAGACATACCGGTTGTCATCATGTCCTTTGACAATGTTACCGTTTAGGATTAGCAGGTAAAATACAACTCAAGATTCTCTCTTCGGCCCTTTCTAATTTGACTCAGAAAGATTTATTATTTATTTTTTAGCAGGTAAAAAGCAAGGGGAACTACACTCAATGTGCTTTTCTTCTTCTTCTTCTTTTATTTATTTATTTTTATTTTTTATAATGGGGGTATTAGGGGATGAACATTGGATATAGAACTATGTTAATCTTTTTCTTCATTTGATATTACTATAAATTTTACTTCGCTTGTTATGGTAATGATTAGAAATCGTTCTCTTAATCTTATGTGTGAGTTACATATTGTATATACCTGTTTCTCGTATGCGCAGGAGGTTATTGCAATGATGCGCTATTTAGTGCACAGCTGATTACATGCCAAGATATTGTTTCAATGTTAGTGCGTTACTCTTATATGCAATAATAAGCTTTAGCATTGAGGCTTCATATTAACACCCCATGATTCTCCCAAAGCTCCATATTTAACAATACCAGAGACTTCCTTTTAACCTTCAGCTATTTGCATCTTGCACTATTTGTTCAAAAATACCTGGTATCTCTCTTTTTGCTAATATCCTCTTTTATATATGTGTTTCTATATCTTTGAGGATGTGATGCAGAACATCAATATAGAACTTTCCAGAATAGGGCTAATAGAGTGGCAGGCTAGTAGCAGCATTCAATAGTAGGAATAACAGATTTCTTTTATGAGTACAAGTCAACTTAAAAGATTTATTTGAGATCAGAAACTTGGAAAGTTAATAAAGGAAATACGAAACAGAAATTGAAAAATATTTCTAAACTGCAATTTTAAATTATTGGGTAATGATTAGATGCTTTAGAGTAGAGGACTTCTTTCTTAAATCAGTTCAGTCATCAGATATGGAAAGGCTTGGAACCCATCTTCCGTCGATAGAGAAAATCTTGAGTTGGGAAAGGATCATAATGATGATTAAGGGTTTTTTGTAAGACCCGTACTCCGTAAACCCGGTCTAAACCTTGGTTTTGATGTCGTGACAGGTCTTTCGATCATCACCGGGCCAGACGGGATGAGCGGATGACAAACAGGTATGAAATCGGACCAAAGACGATCGAATCAACATAATTTTATGTTGACCGGTCGATGGTACCGGTCTTGGTACCGGTCGACCGGTCAGGTCTGCGCAGCTAAGTGTGGAAATCTGGAAATTGACTTTTGAGGGTCCCACTTGCCTGATTTCGAATTCTAAGACTTTCCTAATCCTAGTAGGGTTACTAAACCCTAAATCTAGCCTATAAATACACCCTTAAGCCTCCTCAAATCCTTTCCATTGTCTCTCACAAACCCTAGAGAAGAAAAAGAGGTTGGAAAGGAGAAGAGCTAGGAAGAAGAAGAAGGTCTTTGCCATTACCGTTCGACGAAGCTCACGCTACGCCGATCAACGGTAAGTGTTTTAACTATTCTTCTTATCCTATGTTAGTTGTGTGGGTGGATCAATACCATGCAAAGTAGGTATTGATCTAAAACCCTAAATTGGCCAATAAACCCTAAGTTGTCGTCAAACCCTAGATTCGAGTTTCGAGATGATATTCATCGAAACGAGACTCGAATGAGTTGGGGATAACTCTAACTCCAAGTTTAGACTTAGAATGGATAGGAGAAACCTTGGAAATCCATGGAGGATGATCGACGGCAGTCGAAAACCCATGTATGGTCTTCCGGAGACATACCGGTCGACTATACCGGTTGCACATGGTGCCACCAGTATGTTGCCACCGGTATCCCTCGGGAGGCTGGTCTGTGGGGACCGGCTGACCATACCGGTCGCCAGTCTTCCCCACAGAGCTGCGACCGGTATATGCCACCGGTCAGCTCTGTGAGGGTATTTTGTAATCTTTGTTGGTTTCCAACCAACATGAAATCCTAAGAAAAATATTCTAATGAAACCCTAATAATATTGTAGGACTTTGTGACATATCGTTTGGATCTTGCGACGTGGAGCAAGTTATCGAACGAGCGTCAGGTAAGGGAATCTGACCTATACCTAATAATTAATGGACAGTAAGTTATTGTTAATCACCTGAATATCTATGATGTGATGTTTGTGCATATTCACATGTCATCCTTTACTTTCAGTTATTATTATTGTTCATGCATTGATAGGATGTGATTGTTAAGCATGTGATTATTTTCGTTAGTGTGTGGAGTGGGGCATGGGTCTGGGATCGCTCCTCACACTAGCACCTTTTGTAGTATTCTGTCTTAACATGCTTGGTACGGGTGGGGCATCAGGGGAAGGTCGTGGTACGGTGGTCTCCGATGTTGATGTTGGCCTGGCCATGGTTATGTGGCACTGTGGTCTCCGAGGTCGACGATGGCTTGTCCACGATGCTTTAGCTCTATCTCTATGCCGTAGGGAGTTATGTTGGGATAGGATCTACCTGCGTATTGTTTCTATCCTAGTGGGTTAGTTGCGAATAGGGCATCAGGGGAGGTGTGGGAATGCCTTAGCTCTATCTCTATGCCATAGACGGCTATGCTAGGATAGAGCGTACATTGATGACATATAGGATTGGTTAGTTGCGAGCCCAGTTTGCGAGCCCTAGCCAGTAGGGGCTTAGGTACTGGTATGGATAGAGTATCAGGGGAGGTACGGGGGTATCTTAGCTCTATCTCTATTCCATGATGGGTGCATGTGGGCCAATGGGGGTGTGATCCATGAGGTGCCATACACTCGTGTATAGAGGTGCGGGGGCCACCAAACCTTTCTATAGCACATTGCAAACTTAAAACCAGACCACAGCATAAAATGATTGTTACTCATGCATAATATTGTGAAACTATCTGATTGTCTTACTGAGCTGTGTTGTGAGCTCAGCCTTTATACATACATTGTTTTAGATGTTGATGCAGGTTACACTGTGGATGATTACGTGAATGCCCCGGCTTATGGTGATGTTGCTGCTCTGGGTGCACAAGCAGGAGAGGACGAGCATGACGCTTCATGCGAGTGCCCTTTCTGCGTGTACCTTTGATTAGTTTTCTTTATTTATTTTCCTTATTTTTGGTTGGATTAAATGGGTGTAAGGATATTATTTTATGTGTTTGAATTTGGATAATTGGATATTTATTTAAATTATCAATAGATACTTAGTTCATTCTATTTAAAGTCTTCCGCTGTATATTTATATTCTAATTGTGGTTATGTGTGATGGTTTATATGAGTGGACACGGCCTATTCGAGATCCTGGTGTGAACCGTTGGTTCAATGACGGTTTACTCACACCATTCTGGTTGGATCAGAATTGGGGTGTGACATTTTTAGTCAATTAATCGGTTCAAAACACTGTTAAATGAAACTTTTTCAATTTTGAAACCATAACCAACCCATTTCATGGTTTGTTTTGTTTTCCATAAACAAATTCAGTGAGATATTAGATTTTTTTGGAAAAACTATGAAAACATGCTTTCCTTGATCCAGTGAAAACTATGAAAACTTAAATTTCTCTTGAGAGATATTAAATTTTTTTACACTTCTCTCTCCCTCTTACCCTATTTTGAGAAATTTTATAATTTTTGAGCAATAAGAAAAAAGTTGTAGTCATCTGATTATTTACATATTTTATATTTTATGACTGTTCCCAAAATTTTAACAACAAAAGACTGGAACAAACAAATTTAGTGTGTTCATTGACTTTCCTTTGCTGGAGAATTCTTTTAAAACTTTTTTTTTCCTGGGGCCGGCAAACTTCCTGAAGCTTCAAGTTTTATCTGTTATCGCAACTTACAGAACTTAGCTACATATTTGGAGTACATAGAGACCCAAGGAAAAAAAATAAAAAAGGCTGCCATCCTGAGTGTGGAAAGTCATGGAAAAGTCCTTGAAGCAATAAGTTTTTCTCATATATTTTAATGACAATGGAAAGTCCGATTGTTTAATGTATTAATCTCATGCTTGATATTGACAGGTTTTAATTTGCAAGGCCAAGCAATTTAATTTATTTGAGAATAATATGTTTGCTTTGAATATGTATGATACCAGCAACCTTTATAACTTGCAACTTGCAAGAAGTTTCTGCTAAGTATTGCTTGTTTTACAGTTTCTTGGGTGGGTTCGGTAATCGGTATTGAGACTAGAGGAGGGGCTTGGAGTGGTTCAAGTGTTTCTGTAGGTGGTCCAACAGCTTGGAAGGGTGATCTGCCCCTAGTGGCTTGGAGAATTTGGTAAGCACTATGCTTTCTTTTTTTTTTAATGATTTAATGTTCTTTATTTTTTTCTTTTTCTTCACTTCATGATTTCTGGTAAGCAGTAAGGTTTCTGTAATGCTTTTGTGATTGATTAGGGTGTTAGTTATTTGATAAAATGTGATTGAAATTTTTTCATTTATCTGCTTCTGGATTGAGATGGATGCTCTGGGATATTCTATTTTTTTCATTGTTTGATTTTATTCCCTTCATTTGTTGTCAAGATGTAGTTTGGACTTCCATGGAAAATCTTTCATGGAATGGACTATATTAGACTCTTAATTCAGGAGATTTGTGTACATTGAGAAAAATGGTCTATGGCATCTCATGAGAATCTGAAAAATCTAAGATTGCTCTTTTTTTTAGTGAATTGGAATTATTGACACAGTAGCAATAATTTAAGTCAAGTGGCATGTTTGAGTTTTAACTCATGTATATTTTTTAAATTATACAGGTGTCAATGGCAGAGGAAGTCCAATCAGCCAACTCAATTCTTGGTGAGCAGCAGGTGCCTACACCATTAAGTGTCCAATCAACCAACTCAACTCCTGATCAACAAACCTCTACTACAATAACTAGCTCTGAATGTGAGGTATCATCTAATTCTAAACTACCTCCATTACCGCCATCTAGTGTTTGGAACCACTTTAAGAAGATTATACCTCCTGATGGTTCTAAAGTTAAAATATGTAATTGCAACTATTGCAATAAAGAACTTGCATGTGCGAGTGAACATGGGACAAGCTCATTGAAACACCATTTAGATAAATGTTGGCTATTTCCATATAGAGGAGATAAGAAACAAAAGCTCTTGAATTTTCCAGGTGATAAGGGTGATGATAGTTCGAGCATCGTTTGTCCCAATATGTTAGCTTGGAAGTTTGACCAAGAATATTGTAGAAAGATGCTTGCTCGTATGATTATCATAGATGAGTTGCCTTTTAAAGCTATAGAGCGGTAGGGTTTTAGAGTATTTTGCAATGCTTTGAATCCTAGGTTTAATCTTTTGTCACGTGTCACTGTAGCAAAAGATTGTTTTGGGTTGTATGAGGAGGAGAAAAAGAAATTGAAATTTTTTTTTGAGAAATCTTGTCAAAGGGTTTGCCTAACTACTGATATGGGGACTTCAAACCAAAATCTTGGTTATATGTGCATCACAACACATTTCATTGACCAAAATTGGAAATTACAAAAGAGGATAATTAACATTTCTGTAGTTCCATCACCACACTCTGGTGATGTCATATGTAATGTTCTTGAGTCATGTCTACTAAGCTGGGGTTTAGACAAAGTAACAACTATTACAGTAGATAATGCAGATAATAATGATGTGGCAATCCGGAGTTTGAAAAGGAAACTTAGCAAGAAAAATGGGTTGTTGTTAAATGGTGACTTCCTTCATGTGAGATGTTGTGCACATGTTCTGAACTTGATTGTTAAGGAAGATCTCAAATATTTTGAGGATTCTTTAATTAAAGTTCGTTCTGTAGTGAAATATGTGAGGAGTTCACCTGCAAGAGGACAACAGTTTCAGTTGTGTTATGAGCAAGAAAAAAATTCAATGTAAGAAAACCTTGTGTCTAGACTGTCTTACTCGCTGGAATTCTACATTTCTCATGGTAAAAACTACTTTAGAGTTTCAAAAGGCTTTTAAATGCCTAGAGGAGCGGGACATGAACTTTAGAATGGAGTGCAAGGATATTCTAAGTGAACAAGATTGGGACAATACAAAAGTTATTTGTAAGTTTTTAGAAGCTTTTTACACTGTCACATTAAAACTGTCTGGGTCTCTTTCTATCACATCCAATATTTATTTAAAGAAGTTTTTACAATTGAGTCACTATTGGTGAAGTGGTCAAGAAGTGACGATCCCACATGTCATAATATGGCAATGGCCATGATGGAAAAGTTTAAAAAGTACTGGGATAATGCAGATAGAGTTAACATCTTTTTGATTATTGCTACTGTTCTTGATCCTCGAAAGAAGATGAAATATGTGAAGCTTTGTTATTCCTATTCAAATCTATATCCTCCATCTGAGGTTGATATGAAGGTTGCAAATGTTAGGAATGTCTTGGAACGTCTTGTTTATCATTATCAATTACATGAATCATCTTCTTCTCATACAATGGTAGATGTTTCATCTTCATTTGATGCTGATACTCTATCAAGTAACAGTGACATGTTTGACATTGAGATAGAAAGATAGTTGGAAGAAAATGAAAATTTAAAAGTTGGGACAGAGATAGATCAGTATTTGATGGAAAACCTTGTGAAGAAAACTAATGATTTCGACATCTTGGGATGGTGGAAGTATAATAACTCAAGATTATCAATTCTTAGTAAGGTGGCTCGAGATATTTTACCAATTCTTGTCTCAACTGTTGCTTCAGAGTCTTCATTTAGCACTAGTGGTCGGATTCTAGACCAATTTCGTAGCTCATTGACACCACGTATTGTAGAGCCTTTGTTGTGTGCACAGGATTGGTTACAACTTTCAAATATTCCTCTTAATAATGAAGAAGAATTCAAGGATGAAATTGATAAGGATTTATGAGGTACAAAGTTCAATGATATAACTGTTATTAAGTACATGAATTATGAATTGGATTATATTTACTTATTTTTTTATTACATTAATTGTAGTTTCAGGATTGACCACAACTTGACGTAAAGCATGGCGTTGCATGTTTAGAGCCTAGTGTTGCATGTTTAGAGCCTTCGAGTTGGTTTTGTAACTAATTGTTACATAACTTTAATTTATTTTTCATTTACTTCAATTGATAGTTTTAAATTCTAATTGTGTTTTTCACCCTTTTTTTGTGTGTAGGAAATATGATTGTGGATTATGGATGGAATTTGGACTCACTAGACTGTGGAGAATGAGAGAGAAAGAGAGACCATTAGTTCTCATACTTTTGGCCTTTTGCTAGTTTTCAGCTTTGCTACTTTGTTATTTCATTTTATTTCATAATGAATGTTATTATATTAGTTTCTCTATATTCCTAGCAGAAGAGGAATATTAACAATATAACATTATCTTTTATGCTACTATTTTGGATTCTCATGTAATGTTTTTACTTTTTATATTACTCTATATTTCTATTATGTTGTGCTTTATTTTATTTTGATCCTCTCTATTAAGTTATCATTAATCTTGTTACTATATTCCTCTTTTTGATAATCATTCATGTCTTATACTTGTAAATATTTGGCATTTATATGTTAAAATGTTGAGTTCAGGGTAAATCAGGGTAAACCCTACCCTGATTTAGGATCAATCAGGGTAAACCCGCCCCGGCCCGGCCCGATCAGGGTAAATCAGGGTAGGGTAGGGTTTGGTAATACCTTGCTAGGGTAGGGTAAGGGTTGAGGTTATGTAATACCCTGACAGGGTAGGGTAGGGTTTGGGTTAGCATGAAATTTTCTTGGGTAGGGTAGGGTTTGTAGATACCCAGCCCAACCCGACCCTGTTTCACCCCTAATTGGCCACGATTGTAATAAACTACGCCCGATAAAATACAAAAGCAACAACAGATGATACAGGCTATGCAAGTTACCATGGGAATCACTACCCTAGTTGCCAATGCTACACCAACACCTTCAGGTCAGACCAAGTACAGTACCAGTTAGTAGTAACATTATACCTCCAGCACCCGTTGACCATAACACAGTATCTACCATATAGTAGGTCCCAGTAATGCATACCCCAGTGCAGAAGCTTAGTGCACAACAAGCAGTGTATCAAGGTGGGGATACCCTTAGCAGCCACCGATGTATGGGATAGCTGTCCCATGGCAGAATGATCCGACAAGGATTGAGAAATGCTTTCTGAAGATGAAGCCTCAGACATTTTTAGCATGAGATTGAATCTATTGTGACCAAATATCTAGATAGATGTATATAGGATGCGGTGCATGGTTGACTTACCCTTATGATTATAGAAGATCCACAAACATGATTTTAAATTGAAGTGAAGTGCCTTGATAGGATACCTTCTCGATTCAACCTGTCAATTAGAGTTATAGATACTATTTCCTTAAAATTAGTCTTGATTATACCAACCTAAGCTACTTTCATGAAGAATAACATGAATAGAGATATGAACTAAATGAACAGTTAAGGTTTAATCATGTTGAGCGTACATCTTTTCGATTTATACCTAATTTATTGATGTACCAAAACTTTCTCTAGATTTAATCCTGTAGTGCCTCGACCAATGGCATTATATACTCGACAGAACCTATAACCATGAGGTTAAGAGCTGTAGAACCTCTATTTTCATGTATTCGAACCACCGTACAATCTAACAACCTTTTAATGCTGGTTGGATTACCATAGATTTACTCCTGATCCTTTAAACCTAAGTTCACTAGATAAAACAAGTGTTTGTCATCATACTAAATTTGAATTAAAGAAATGAATTGCTTTTGGATAAATATTTTGATTCTTACATTTTCTGACCTCCATTGATAATATGCTTGATTAATAAGAAAAATTATGGAAGATGATTGGATTCAGATAAATCTCTATAGCCAAGAAACCTCAGATGAAGTAATGGATAATCTACTTTTAGATTGTTGGATATATGGATTTGAGTCATGATCTGTAAAAGAGTGCATAAGCAATAAGTGAGAATTACCAAGAGTAGCCAGTAAGAAGTAGATAGCACTCGAACTGAGTTAAAGATGGCTATATCGGAATGAATTTTGATAAGGCAAAAGATTTCTAAAAGCATATCTAAAAGTGGATACAATGATGAAATTGAAAATGATGGTATTGTTAGTACTCGATTTAATGCAATTACTATTGAGTTATTCCCATTGTTAAACAAGAGGATTGAGTAAAAACCAAGAGAGTTTGGTGAAATTAATAAGAATATAAGCATATATCCTGATGCTTATATGTAGACTTGGGATATGTAATGAGTAAACAATCAAAAGATGCATTTCGAGATATATGAAAGAGAGATCAGGATAAAGTAGCAGTGATAAAAGAGATGTAACCTAACGAGTGCAATATAAGATTATTGGTGTAAGCTAATGAGCTTTTTGAGATATGAGATTATTGACGATAGTCTTTGAACAATCAAAAGAGATGAAGGAGCTAGATGTGCTCTTAAGACCTTTAAACCAGATTTTGCTAGTTCAAGCCCTTTTGAACTAAATGTTGTATTGGATGAGTGTTATGAACAATGTCCGAATCGTATGGATGGATGAAATTTGGATGCAACCTAATTCAACTTGAGATGACAGACTTTGACATCATCATGGGGATAAACTGGTTGTCTTAAGACTCTACAAAGTTATTATGTGCATAAAAGAGGTTGTCAATCAAGAGCAAAGATGGCATAAAATTTAATTTGTTGGAAGCGTATTGCCTAGAAAGTGAAAACTTATCCTCTCTGCACGAAAGACAAATAGATGTTTTGAAAATAAAAGAGTTGGATATATGGTATCTATGGTAAATGTTACTAAAGAAGCACCATAGATGAAAGATATTAATGTGATGTGTAAATTTCTTGACGTGTTTCCAAGAGACTTACCTGAGTTGCCACCTGATCGTGCGACTGAGTTCTTTATAAACTTGTTACTAGGGACAACACCTGTGTCTAAGGCACCCTATGAAATAGCTTCTACAGAGTTGAAGGAACTGAAGACTCAACTACAGGAGTTATTAGACATAGGTTCTAATTGGCTAAGTATTGCATCATGGGGAGCGCCAATACAATTCATGAAGAAGAAGGACGATAGTGTTTGGCTATGTATAGACTATCAGGAATTGAACAAGCTCACGATCAAGAATCGATATCTACTACCTCAGATCGATGACTTATTTAATCAGCTACAAGGAGCAAAGCTATTTTCTAAGATTAACCTTCGGTCAAGATATCATCAACTGAAGAATTTGGACAGCGATATTCCGAAGATAGCTTTTAAAACCTGGAATAGGCATTATGTGTCACACCCCAATTCCGTACTATTCAAAATGGTGTGATAAACCGCTAATAAATCAACGGTTCAATCAGGATCTCGAATAGTTGTGTCCGTTTGCTTAAACCTTACACATCCACAACCATAATCAGAGTAAATAAACAATAGCGAAAGTCTTATATATTAAATGAACTGAGAATCTAAGAATGATAACATAAATAAAATATCTAATTATCTTTCATTGACTAAGACATAAGTAAATAAAATAATCAATTACATTTTCTTATTAATCTAAATAAAAATCTAATCGAAAACGCATGAGTTGCATTCGCATGACGAATCATGCAACTCCATTATAGCTTCTGCGTCCATCGTCGCAACATGCCCGTATGTGGGAGCATTCATATAATCTTCCACGGTCGTACCTGCATCATCAACTAAAAATATTTGAATTCGAAAAGGGTGAGCACACATCACGACTCAGTGAACAAATAAAACAATGCAACAAACATATGCATGCATTCAATTCATATCTTTGGTCTGGTTCATGAGTTTGCAATGTGCTATAGAAAGGATAGGTGGCCGCCGCACCTCTATACACGAATGTGTGGAACCGCCCAATGGATCAAACACCATTGTCGCCCCCACATGCACCCACCATGGAATAGAGATAGAACTAAAGTGCTTAGGACCGCACCGCATCACACTTCCCCTGATGCTCTACCCATACCAACACGTAAGCCCCTGTTGGCGAGGGCTTGCAAACTGGGCTTGCAACTAACCAATGCTAATGTCAAACAGTGTATCCAAGGCCTCACCCCAGCATCCCTCAATACGTCCATAGAGATAGAGCTAAGGCCCCCCGATAGAGTCAGAGACTAGTCCGAGACCACCTCCCCTGATGCCCTATGATGTAATAGTTCTGCTAAGGTAATGGTGATACGACGATGTTAGTGGACAAGACTTGAGTAGAGATAGAGCTAGAGTCTGGTGATCAGGATGAACCATAGTGTCACGTCCTCCCCCTGATGCCCACTCGCATCAAGTACACTAACCACATACATACATTCACATGCTTATTCCTAGCATCATCATCAGCATCATGTTATAAATAAACTGAATTAAATATGCATGAATAGTAATAACAGGAATATTGGATGACATGTTAAATGCACATTACAAGCATACAAGCATAGAATCAATCGTGGCATTGGACTCACAAGCACAAACATAGAATCAATCATACAAGCACATTACAAACAAAAATAGTTTATTATTAGTCAGTTAGTTTAGGTCTTGTTCCGCCACCTTTGATCGAGTGTAGATCCTTGTTCAACATTTATGAATCAATTTTAAATCACTAGAAAGACCTAACAAGTCGATAAATTTTATTCAAAATTTATTCCAATAGATTTAGACTAACTGAAATCGTAAGGTCGCAGGTAGGGTAGCACCAGGGTAGCAGTTTCTGCGACCCTAGGGTGTAGGGTTGGACGTGGGGTCGGATACCATTCGACCCTACGTGTGACCACACCCTCCCTGGGACTTCCCGAGGGCATGTGGTCGATCCTGTGGTCTCGTAGGGTCGGATATCATTCGACCTTACGTGTGACCACACGTATTCTGAGTCGACCTTTCATTCTAAAGTCCATTCTTTCATGTTTGGATCCTTTGGCTTACTTTCATGGTCCATTCTATGATTATTCTATGGCTCAAAACTCACTCCAAGTTTTAAACTATTCATTTTCCATAACAATTTCCTCCATGGAATCTCTTGGAACTTGTCCATGGATGGATGATTTGGGTTTCTCCTAATCCTATGTTCTTTATAACTATTCTAGGATCTCTTATTTAGATGAGGAATTAGGTTCATACCTTTATTCAAAGGTTTCTCTGAACTTCCTCCTCTTTCTTAGTCTTCTTCTTCAAGTTTCCTTCTCTTCTTCTCTTCCTTTTCTTTCTCTTTCTCTCACTTTAAATTAGGATTGTAAAGGAGTGAAAGAGGCTAAGGGACGTCCTATTTATATAGAAAAACCCTCCATAATAAGTCTCAATGAGTTTAGAAAAGATCCCCTTGGAATTAGGAAAGTTTCCTAATTTTTGGTTTCTGTCTGTCATCGTAGGGTCTGACGTAGGGTCGCAGGATCCGTCGACCCTACACCTTCTTAGTCATCCGACCCTACGACTAAAAAGTCATGGGTTGGCCTTCTGTTGAGGTGGGGTCGACCCTACCCTCACATTTACTATTTTTGGGTTAAACTTCATACCTGGTCTTGTGGTTCTTTAAGCACTTGGTCCACTTGGCTCGACCATGATAGGTAGACCTAGTACAAGGTGGTAAGACCGGTTAGTTCGATACGGATCTTACAACTCCTCCTCTCTTATTAGAAATTTCGTCCTCAAAATTTGCACATACCTTCCGAGTTAAAAAGGTGAGGATATTGCTTTCGCTTCCCTTTTTGTCCGAGATATGTTCAAAATTTGCACATACCTTCCGAGTTTAAAAGGATATTGAACCTTTCGGCTAGTGATTTCAGTTGGTGCTATTTCGAATGTCAAATCATCAGTTAGATCTGGTGGATCTGCTGTCAAAACGTGCGTTGGATCTCTGACGTACTTCTTTAATAATGAGATATGAAATACATCATGCACACTTGACATAGATGGTGGTAGTGCTAACTGATAAGCCACTTTTCCACGTTTAGCTAGAATCTCATATGGCCCGACATATCTCGGACTTAGCTTTCCTTTTTGTCCGAATCGTTTTAAACCTTGCATCGGTGATACTTTCAAGAATACCTTATCACCTAAGACAAATTCAAGGTCCCGGCATCGAATATCTGCATACTGTTTCTGACGATTCTGAGCCGTTCTAACTCTTTCTTTGATAATGTTGACTACTCGATAAGTCTCTTCAACAAATTCTGGTCCAACGATACTACGTTCTCCAACTTCATTCCAAAATAGAGGAGTTCGACACTTCATTCCATACTGTGCTTCATAGGGTGACATCTGTATAGTAGCCTGATAGCTGTTGTTATAGGAAAACTCGATCAATGGTAGTTTTTCATCCCATGATCTTTTAAAATCAATTACACAGGCTAGAAGCATGTCTTCTAAAATCTGAATGGTATGCTCCGACTGTCCGTCTATCTGAGGATGGAATGCATTACTGAACTTCAACGTTGTACCCATAGCCTTTTATAATCCTTCCCAAAATACATATAGCTTGGCTAACCTCTCCAGGGTATACTGTGGTCGTATAGCTATAAAACAAGCTGTCTTAGTCAAACGATCTACAATCACCCAGACCGTGTTAACTACTCGATGAGTCAATGGTAATCCGGTGACGAAGTCCATAGTGATGCAGTCCCATTTCCATGCTGGTTCTGGTAGCGGCTGCAATAATCCTGCTGGTCTTTGCCGTTCAGCCTTTACCCTTTGACAATTTAGGCATTGAGACACAAATTTAGCTACATCTACTTTCATTCCTCTCCACCAATATAATTTTTTCAAATCATGATACATCTTTGTACTTCTAGGATGTACCGAATAGGCGGTGGTGTGAGCTTCCTTCATTAGCCGGTGTCTAATGTCTAAATTTTCTGTTTCAGGAACACATACTCTTCCTTTGTACTTCAGTACCTTTTCATCATCCAAGGTGAACTCCGGAGTCGTCCTACCTTTTTCGATGTCTTCTTGTACCATTCTCAGATAAGGGTCTGATTTAATAGCTGCTTTAACTTCATCAATTATATCAGGTACAATCTTCAACGTTGCGAACATATTTGAAAACCGATGAATAAATCCTTGGTTGGTTGATTCACCCGGTGCATCTATCACAAACTGCTCATTACCGTAACTGAACACTTTTCCTGTAGTATACATTGTTGCAGTCGTGTTAACCTCTACTTGAGATTTTATCATTGCTTTTCTGCTTAGCGCATCAGCAACTACATTAGCCTTTCCTGGATGATACTGTATATCGCAATCATAGTCCTTCAATAATTTCAGCCATCTTCTTTGTCTCATGTTCAACTCCTTCTGATTAAAAAGATAAGTGAGACTCTTATGATCTGATTTAATATGAAATTTCTCTCCGTACAAATAATGTCTCCATATCTTGACAGCATGTACTACTGCCGCTAATTTCAAGTCATGAGTGGGATAGTTCTTTTCATGTGTTTTTAGTTGTCTTGAGGCATACGCAATTACTTGTTCTCCTTGCATAAGTACACATCCTAACCCCAACCCAGACGCATTAGTGTACAAGATTTTGGCTGTCCTGGAATAGGAATAGTCAAGATCGGAGCAGATATCAATCTAGCCTTCAATGTTTGAAACTTTTCTTACATTTATCAGTCAAAACAAACTTTTCTCCTTTCTTAGTCAAACTGATGAGAGGTACGGCAATTCTGGAATAGTCTTCCATGAATCGTCTATAATACCCAACTAGACCTAGGAAACTTTTAATTTCTGCAACGTTCTTTGGTGCTTCCCACTTCACAATGGCTTCAATCTTGCTGGGATCTACTTTAATTCCTTCAGCGGATACAACATGGCCTAAGAAAGTGACCTCATTTAGCCAAAACTCACACTTTGTAAATTTGGCATAAGCTTCTCTTTCCTTAATCGCTGCAGAGCTGCTCTTAGATTCATGACATGAGTTTCATTGTCCTTGGAGTAGACCAATATATCATCAATAAACATAATGACCGACGTATCCAACATATCATGGAATACCCGATTCATGAGTTCCATAAAAATTGCGGGTGCATTAGTCAATCCAAAAGACATGACTAAAAATTCATAATGTCCATATCTTGTTCTGAATGCGGTTTTTGGAATGTCACCGTCCTTAATCTTCAATTGATGGTATCCTGACCGAAGATCGATCTTGGAGAACACCTTTGCACCTTGCAATTGATCGAACAAGTCATCGATCTGAGGCAATGGATACCGATTCTTGATGGTCAGCTTATTCAATTCCAGGTAGTCTATACACAGTCGAACGCTACCGTCCTTCTTCTTTACAAATAATATTGGCGTTCCCCATGGTGATATGCTAGGTCTGATGTAACCCTTGTCCAGTAATTCTTGTAATTGTACCTTCAATTCCTTCAGTTCAGTAGGAGCCATTCGATAGGGTGCTTTAGATACTAGTGCGGCTCCGGGTATCAGATCTATAACGAACTCTGTCGCTCGGTCGGGTGGTAGTCCTGGTAGTTCTTCAGAAAATACATCTGGAAAGTCACGCACAACATCAATATTCTCCATTTGTGGTGCTTCCTTAGTGAGGTCGACCACTGATACTAGATACCCAACTCCTCCTTTCTCGAGGCATTTTCTAGCCTTTAATGCAGAGAGGATGAGTTTTTGTTTACGGGAAAGTTTGGTTCCCGCAAAACTAAACTCTGCTCCTTCCTTGTTTTTAAATGTCAGCTTCTTTTCTACACATAATAGGTTTACAGAATGCCGAGCTAACCAGTCCATTCCCAAGATGACGTCAAAGTCTGCCATCTCAAGTTGAATCAAGGTTGCATCCAAAGTATTCTCGTCAATAAGAACTGGAGATGGTCCATAACCTTTTTCTAATTCCACTTCTAATCCCATCGGTGATCGTACAAGTAGTTTGTAGTCTAAAGATTTGAGGGGTAGATTCAACTTCTTTCCAAATGACACAGATATAAAAGAATGAGTAGCTCCAGAATCAAAGAGTACTCTAGCAGGTATGCCATTAATAGGTAAGATACCTGTGATTTGTTTTAGTTTTAGTCTATATGCTCACACAATGTAACACAATTGAAAGGTCCAGGTCATACCGGTGACCACATCAGGCGATGCGGCAGCATCCTCAGATGTCACAGCATAAATCTTTCCTTGCTGTAGCTGCTTTCTGGGTTTAGGACACTCCCTTGAATAATGTCCTACTTGGTTGTAGTTAACGCATTTTACTCCTTTATTGTTTTGCTTTTGTTGCTGTTGAGCTGCTGGAGTAGTCTTGGCTGCAACATTGAAGCCTTGAGTACGGAAGGGTTTAAAAGTCCTTATATTCCCTCTGTTGTATGAATTTCTGTTTGGCCTTTTAATACCCCTGTTTTGAGCAAAGTAGCTCTCCTTCTGGCTCGACTCTATTACTCGAGCAATTTGTACGGCTTCGTTGTAAACTTTCTTTTCCAAACCCAGAACATGCTCATGGATGCTTCCCCTGAGTCCCATGACGAACCTTCGGGTCTTTGTGTTTTCCTCCTGCATGCTGGCGGGTGCAAAGAAAAATAGCTCCTCATAACGCTGTTGGTATGCATCCACAGTCATCTGACCCTGATATAAACTCAGGAACTTGTGAGGACAAAGATGAAAATCTTGAAAGTCGCCACCTAGATTAAGGTTTAGGACCTTAGAAATTTGAAATCTCACCCCAAGGTCAGACTTCGATTGACTCATGAACCTTATATTGGATTTCTGGTCCATTAGAGATTGGGTAAGCGTCAGGTTACGATTATGGGAAGGGGTTAGGCACCCAAACCGCCCAATCGAAATCGGTCTCCTATACCTTTCCTATGCTAGACTCTATCTGTTAAATCGAACCAAACCAAGTGGTTTGATATCATTGAACCGAATCTGTTTCCATCGGATTGCTTACGTATCACGGAATTATTCTGAAAATCAGGTTCACCATCGTAGTTCTAATGTGATTAAAGTTTATGGCTGTGATTTATGCTTGTGTATGATTAAGTTCATTGTTCAAGTTGAAGTTTTATGCTTGAAAGGCTGAGAAACCCTATGGGTTAAGATCTAGATAATCCATATGGACTGATAGATAGTCCTAGTGGATCTAAGAATAACTTTATTTGGGTCAAAATATGGATAACCCATTATGGGTTCGAAAGTGGATAATCCTATTTGGGTTAAAATATGGATGAATATCCTAGTGGATCTATGGATAGTCCGAGTAGACTAAGGTGTGGATCTGAATTTGAGATTTTCCCAAATGGCCTACGTATCCTAGGGTTTGACCAAAGAATCAGAATCTACGTAGTTCGGGCTCTGGGTTGAAATGGTTGGATATCCTAGTGGATCTATGGATAGTCCGAGTGGATTAAAATGTGGATCCGAATTTGAGTTTCTCCCAAATGGCCTACGTATCTTAGGGTTTGCCCTAGGAATCAAAATCCGCGTAGTTCAGAATGATGGGTGGATATCCTAGTGGATCTATGAATAGTCTGAGTGGACTAAGGTGTGGATCCAAATTTGGGTTTCTCCCAAATGGCCTACGTATCCTAGGGTTTGCCCTAGGAATTAGAATCCGCGTAGTTCGGGTTGATAACCTGTTCTAGGTTAGAATGTGAGAACCTATTCTAGGTTTAGGGTTTAGAATCTATTCTAGGTTTTGGGTTTACCGAGGGGCAGAAATCGTCCTGAGCTACCCTTTTTATCCTGCATTCTAATTTTGGAAGGTTTAAGAAATCATTCTCTTTCTTTATTAAGATTTTTATTATTTCCATTATGCCCTTCCCAAGAATGTGAGTGCCTAAATGCACGTCCCCACGCCTAATATGTTTGCTAGGTATACAGATATGACAGTTCGAGTAGGGTGTTGCATAAATTAAATTATTACCAAAAATAAAATATTATAAGAATGACATGTATGATATTTATGGTAACTATCACAAAATATAGTAAGATTATGAAAATCTCCCTAATATGGCATGCATTGCAAATAAGGCAAAAACCTAATATGGCAAGATCTAATATGCTAATCTAAGCATGGCAAGACCTAATATGGCAAGATCTAATATGGCAAGATCTAATATGCATCTATATATCAATATGGTAAGTACCAACCATAGAATGCATATAGGACATGAATTTTTCAAAAAAGGAAAGATCTTATATGCTATTTTCTAAGCATAGTAAGACTTAAAAATGGTAAGAAATTAAGATTTTACTAAATATGATAAAAATATATCTATTCTACCAAAAATAACAACACATGGAATGTAGCAAACATGGTATGTACAATCCAAACAAAGCATATGAATGCTTTAAATATAGCCATTTATCCAAATATGACAGAATTCACTTAAACAATCATTGACGTTATAATGAATGAGACATCAATGAAACCCTTTTTTGAAAAGTACAAAATTATCAAAAAAAAAAAATATGTTCAATGTTCTTTGAAAAAATTATAATTTTTATGAAGAAATTTGGGAAGATTAATGATTCAAAACTGTCAAAATTGTGACACAAGGTTTCAGATAATGGACAAAACTATGAACTGTATTCAGATTTTGTCACATTACACAAGAATGACCATAAGTAGGTCTTCTGAAACTCAAATCAATCTCAAATTTTTTTCATAGAAAGATGACTTAATATATTATATTTCATATGAAGGAGTTGAATCCCAACAGAAAGCAAAAGTAGGTCAAATATATACCCTAAGACCAAACATGTGCACTAATCAAATCTGTTCCAGATTTTTGACCAGTTGCACCATAAATTCCTATTAAAATTTTATTCTTAATAAAAATTAAATATAAACACATGTCTATGTAGATAACTGTCTGATATAAAATTTAATCAAGAAAAACAAGTTAAAACAGTATATTTTCTTTATGAAAAATGATTCTTTTTAATTATGCAAATTAGTATATCATGACAGATTCAAAATCAGAGCACTATGCACTTAAAAATTGATATCAATTCAATAAAAATTAAAAAAATATGAAACCAGTGCCATTGTTTCGAAGACTTTTATGTCTAAAAAGTTCATATTAAGTGGATTTTTTGATTATGGCCATAAGACCTTTGTCTAGAGACTTTCTAATAGAGGATTGCCTTACATCCGAGAAAAACAGCAATGTCAAAGACAAATTTTTTGATATATTTTTTCAATTTCAAATGGAACGAAAGTTTTAAGGTAGTCTTTTAACATATCAGAGAAACTCCCATAAAAATTTGGGCTTCAAAATCTTAGAAAAAATACATGTGATGTACATCCTAAGTTTGAATCCTAAATCTAGAAATTTCATATTAGAAAACCACTTTATGAAATTTGCAAAAAACATTAACCATCATCATATATCATTCAAAACTTTATCATTGAATATCTTAGACAAATTATCATTCATGAAAAATGCTAGACATAGGTATCCTAACATTAACAAGCATGTAATAGAGGATTCATGATTGAGATTTCATGAAAATTAGCCTTTTTCAAGTAAAAATGGCATTCGAGCATTCTAACGACCTCTAAATTTGTTTAGAGTACTAACCTTGTGCTCAAATTGAGTGAAACCGTCGATGAAGGATGATTGAAGGTTGTATCAACCCCTTTGAATGCAAATCCTCCTTCTCCTCTCTTCTGCTTCTCTCTCTCTCTTTCTCTTTCTTTTCTCTTTTTTTCTCTCTTTCTTTCTCCCTCTCTCACGTTTTCTCTCTCTCACTCACGTTCTCCTCTCCCTCTGTCACGTTCTCCTCTCCCTATGGTCTCAAAAAAGGAGTCCTTCCTCTCTCTTCTCTTGGCCTATTTATACTTTTTCTCTCCTCTTCTAGAAGATCCTTTTTTCCTTTCTTCTTTTTTTAGAAAATCTTTTTTTCTTCCTTTTTTCTTCTTTCCTTTCTTTTCTTCCTTCCCTTTTCTCTTCTCCCTCTCTATTCCACACGTTTTCTTTTTTTTCCTCTTCTAGAAAATCCTCTCCTCTTCTTTCCTTCTTCTCTTTTCCTTTTATTCTTTTTCTTTTAGAAAATCTTTTTTCCTTCCTTTTTTCTTCTTTCCTTTCTTTTCTTCCTTCCCTTTTCTCTTCTCCATCTCTATTCCACATCTTTTCTTCTTTTCCCTCTTCTAGAAAATCCTCTCCTCTTCTTTCCTTCTTCTCTCTTCCTTCCTTTTCTTCTTTTTTTTCTAGAAAATCTTTTCTTTTTATTTTTTCTTCTTTCCTTTCTTCTCTTCCTTCCTTCCTTTTTCTTTTTTTTTTCTTTTTCCCTCTCTCTTTCATGTTTTCTTTCTTAGAAAACATTTTCTTTTTTCTTTTTTTCTTTTTCTTCTTTTTTTCTTTTGTTCTTTTTTTTTTCCTTCCTTTTTTTTTCTTTCTCCCTCTCTCTTTCACGTTTTCTTTCTAGAAAACGTGAAGGAGATCTTTTCCTCCTTCCTTTTTTTAATTTTTTCTTTTCTTTTTTTCTTTTATTTATCTCTCTTTCCTTTTTTCATTCTTCCATTCTCTTTCCCATGGCCTCTCTTTCCTCTCTCTTTCCACGACCTAACTTTCCTCTCTTTTATATATATATATATATATATATATATATATATATATATATATATATATATATATATATATATATATATATATATATATATATATATATATATATATATATATATATATATATATATATATATATATATATATTAATACATATAATATATCCATAAGATATACATTTATATTATATACAATAATATATTATACATTATATACATATAAAATAAATGCATGCATATGGACTGACATAACTTGGTCTGGATTGGTCTGAGCTGAGCCGGGCTAAGTTAAACTAAGTTAGATTAAGCTGGTTTGGACTAAGGTTGATATTTCATAGTCCATTTCTGTCACCCTTCCATATGAAATTTTTTGATAGCATCTATTTTAAATTTTCTGTGTTCACTTTGTAGAACATTAAAAATGAGGAATATTGGAACTTAAATCACCTCATTTGAAAATAAAATGACCAACTTATTAATTTTTGAAGTTTAAGCAGGCCAATTATTGATAATTTGACTGACCATTCTGCATAGGATCCTTCGGAGACGTCTACAGAAAATCTTTTACTTTCACTTTGTAGAGTACTAAAATGGAACATAATGAAACTGAAATTACCTGATTTGGATATGGGGTGGTGACCAAAATATGAATTTTCGAAGATTAAATGACCATTTTCATGTGTAATTTTGCATGGGACCCTTCGGAGACTTCTACTCGAGATTTTTTACATCCACTTTGTAGAACATCACAAATGAAGAATAATGGCCTTGGAATCATCTGAATCCGACGTAGAACGACAAAGATATGAAGTTTTGAAGTTCTAACGATAATTTTACATGAAAGCTTGCTTGGGGCCCACTGGTGACTTCTACCCTAGATTTTTCACGTCCACTTTGAAGATGACTAAAAAAAAGGAATATTGGCCTTCGAATCATCTGATTTCGATATCAGATGACCAAGATATGATGTCTTGAAGTTTGAATTAGCATGCATCATATGATAATTACGTAAATGCCCTTGTACTTTCAAACTGCGATATCTTCCTTGTTTGAAGTCAGAATTTGATGATTTCGGTCTCATTTCAAAGATAATTTCATGACATATTCATCCAAGTGGATAATAGCCTATGACCCTACTCTGGGGTTCATTAGAGAATCACCAACCTTTGGATTAAAGACCAGAAACCTGCCATATTGGTTCACTTATGCTGAGGGTGGCAAAAATGGGGTGCTTATAGAACTCTCTCTCCATAGAATCTTTAAAACTTCTAGGAAAATGCTTCTCAAAGAATGCCTCTTTATATATAACCCAGGTCAATTGGGCGTGCTTTGTTAACAGATAAGTCCGTGTGGACTTCCACCAATGGTGTGCATCGCCTTTCAGCATGAAGGTTGCACACAACACTTTATCCTCCTCATTCACTGTCATCATCATAAAATTTCTTTCCATTTCATCAATCCAGTGTGCTGGCCACAAAAGATCTGCTGGCTTACCATTATATTTTTTGGGCTTCATCTTCAGAAAACGCTCGATCAGTCGGGAGTGGTCCAGCTGATACGGAGCATAAGCCCCATACATAGGTGGTTGGTACTGGTAACTGCCTTAAGCTACCTCAGGATTCTGCACTTGAGCCGGCATAACTGGTGTTTGAGGTGCGTGGGGTACCGTATTGCTTCCCCCTGGTACTGTACTAGCTTGTCCTGCTGGCATAGGTGTCGTATGTGCAGCTGGAAAAGCCATGCCTATAGCAGCCTGCATATTGGTTTGCAGCTGCTGTATTTGCTGCAGCTGTTGTGCCAAGTTCATTACCGCTGTAGCCAGATCTGTAGGTGGGGCTGGAAAGTTTGTAAAATTTTCCTGACCATTAGCTACTGGCGGTGCCATATTCAGATTCTCTTGTGCTTCATGATTTACATGGTTGTCTTCCTCCATAGGTGATGGTGGTGGAATTGGGTTACGGCCTCGTCTGGTCACCCTTCGCCCAACCATTTCCTATTCTGGTGGTGGTAGTATCTAAAAACAATCATAGCACATGTGAGACAATCAATATAAGTTGTTCTCATGTCAAAATCACACTAATCAATATAAATTTCCAATTTTTCAAGTCATTCTGACAAAATACTATATTTTCCATCATAGGGTCGATGGTAGGGTCGGTCCTTATGCGACCCTAATAAACCCTGTCAGCTTACCGAGAGCCTAGGGTCGATCATAGGGTCCGTATATGTCCGACCCTAGGTCCGACCCATGGTTCTCTGTCAGATCACCGAGAGCCTAGGGTCGATGGTAGGGTCTGACGTAGGGTCGCACATTTTGGTCGAATTCTGCGGCTCTACGATCCAAAATTAGGTTTTTAAGCCCGATTTTGGATTCGTTTCCCATTCCTTCTCTTTTCCTCCAACTCAACTCGTTTCCCTGAGTTGCTACAGTATTGACACCTTGTGTTTGGTGATCATTCCTTCCATTCACGACTTCCGCTCCTTCTCTTCAGGTATGCTCTCTACTGTTTCACATTTTTAAACTTTCCAAACTAGGTTTTTCATCCATTACATCATTTTCTTCAAATTAAACTTTTTCCAATCGTAAAAATTTAATTTTTATTGGGGGCTTTTGCTATTGGTCACCAATGGACGAAAGCCCTAAAAAATATTTGAGTTTCATCGGTTGGTTATCGAGAAACTTGAAATTTTCCATTTTTGACCTAATTTTTGAGATTTTTCAAATTTATTTAAATTTCTTCAAATTCGATCTTTCTAGATTAAATTTCCAACTGTATGAGCCTTGCAGGATGGTTTGGAACCTATGTAAGTCCTCCTGCTCAGTTGTTTGGGTGAAGAGTGAGGCTTTTGGCCAAATCATGCCGTTATAATGTCGAAATTTTGAGTTTTTCACCATTACTAATATCTTGTTTGTTCTTCTGTGTCTTGACAGATAGTATAGCTTGTACCAAGGTGCCTAGGGCTCATGACCCAGTTTGTTTCCTCTCCAACGAGGCCGAAGCTCAGTATGCTCGCTATGAGTGTAAGAAAGTAGAGGGGAGTCGCTGTGTGAACTTGGTTAGTCTAGCCTTGTTCAACATGGAGGGGGTATTTGGTGACATGGACTGGCTTCCTGTGATCAGCTATGAGGCTTGTACCCATCCTGATTTGGTGAGGCAGTTCTATTGCAATCTCCAGGTAGTGGGGGATCGCAATGACACAGAGAGGGGTAGGGAGCTCAGGATCACTAGCTACGTCAAAAGGGTGGAGGTTTCATTTAACTGCCAGCAGTTGGTAGATCTTTTGGGCATATCAAATGACGGCCCTTTAGTGTACTGTGCTCCCAATGAACCCCAGTTCCTATACTTGATGATGCGTGCTGAGATTAATAGTCAGCTCATTAGAGATGATCGTTGGGAGATGAAAGCGATCAACCTACGGCCAGAGCCTCGGGTGTACTGCAAGATCATCTAGCACAACCTGATTCCTCAGAGTAGACACTTTGATAGGATCTCCCAGTTGACTCAGTATGTCCTCTATTGCATTTGCACCAGGAAGCCTATCTGCCTTCCTTATATTATCATCCGAACGATGATCCGTGCTACGTTGCCTGGTCAATTAGGCAACCTGCCCTATGGACGTCTGATCACCACACTGCTCACACGCCTACATGTTGATTTAGTGGATGAGAGGATTCAGGAGAAGACCTTCTCATCGGACCTTGACTGGGAGGCCATCTGTAGGATGGGTATGCAGGATGCTCAGGTCAGTGATGATGAGAGGAATGCTCTGGTGCGTCCTCGTACTCGAGTAGAGGTAGCAGACGCTGAGGCGGCAGTAGCAGCAGTAGGAGAAGGGGTCCATGGGGGTGATGCTGAGGATGATGATCGTATGTTCATGGATGTAGACGCCATACCTCCTCCATCACCTCTACATTCTGCTGGAGCTGGTCCATCTCGGGCTCCTTCACACACTGCTAGTCCTTCACGCCCACCCTTTAATGATATGATGGGTTTACCGTGTGAGTTTAGAGAGGCCCAGCGTACGTCGGATCAGCGGATGGTGGAGCTAGCAGCTAGTCTCCAGGTGACCCAGACTCATGTAGCCTGGCTGACTAGAGTGTATGCAGAGGACTATGACCGAGATCGTGAGGCACCTCCTCCTCCAGCACCTCCAGCTCCATGATGTATATTTTTTTTTATACTTCTTTGTACTACAAAGTAACTGTCCGGATTGTGGACCGTACTCTGATTTGGATATGTATATATACGTTGCTTTTAGTCGAGTGTATATGAAACTTATTTCTCCTTTTATATATGCATTATTCTTTTTTTTAATTTTGTCTCATACAACACAGGTGCTTATAGTGTGTTATTATTACATCTTTTAAATTTATCCTAACTCAGTTCATAAAATTTTGTGGAAGTATATCGATTTAATAGATAGGGCCTGAGAGCTCTGATACCAAGTTGTCACACCCTAATTCCGTACTATTCAGAATGGTGTGATGAACCTCTAATAAACCAACGGTTCAACCAAGATCTTAAATAGGCTGTATTCGTTTGCTTAAACCATACACATCCACAACCATAATCAGAGTAAATAAACAATAGCGGAAGTCTTATATATTAAATGAACTGAGAATCTAAGAATGATAACATAAATAAAATATTTAATTATCTTTCATTGACTAAGACATAAGTAAATTAAATAATCAATTACATTTTCTTATTAATCCAAATAAAAATCTAATCGAAGCATGAGTTGCATTCGCATGACGAATCATGCGACTCCATTATAGCTTCTGCATCCATCATAGCAACATGCCCGTATATGGGAGCATTCATATAATCTTCCACGGTCGTATCTGCATCATCAACTAAAAATATTCGAATTCGAAAAGGTGAGCACACATCACGGCTCAGTGAGCAAACAAAACAATGCAACAAACATATGCATGCATTCAATTCATATCTTTGGTCTGGTTCATAAGTTTGCAATGTGCTATAGAAAGGATAGGTGGCCGCCGCACCTCTATACATGAATGTGTGGAACCTCCCAATGGATCAAACACCATTACCACCCCCACATGCACCCACCATGGAATAGAGATAGAGCTAAAGTGCTTAGGACCGCATCGCATCACACTTCCCCTGATGCTCTACCCATACCAACACGTATGCCCCTGTTGGCGAGGGCTTGCAAACTGGGCTCGCAACTAACCAATGCTAACATCAAACAGTGTATCCAAGGCCTCACCCCAGCATCCCTCAATACGTCCATAGAGATAGAGGTAAGGTCCCCCGACAGAGTCAGAGACTACACGGTCCGAGACCACCTCCCCTGATGCCCTACGACGTAATAGTTCTGCTAAGGTAATGGCGATACGACGATGTTAGTGGACAAGACTTGAGTAGAGATAGAGCTAGAGTCTGGTGACCAGGATGAACCACAGTGTCACATCCTCCCCCTGATGCCCTACTCGCATCAAGTACACTAACCACATACATACATTCACATGCCTATTCCTAGCATCATCATCATCATCATGTTATAAATAAACTGAATTAAATATGCATGAACAGTAATAACAAAAATATTGGATGACATGTTAAATGCACATTACAAGCATACAAGCATAGAATCAATCATGGCATCAAACTCAATAAACAAAAATAGTTTATTATTAGTCAATTAGTTTAGGTCTTGTTCCCTCACCTTTGATTGAGCATAGATCCTTGTTCAAGCTTTATGAATCATTTTTAAATCAATAGAAAGACCTAACAAGTCGATAGATTTTAATTAGAATTAATTCCAATAGATTTAGACTAACTGAAATCGTAGGATCGCAGGTAGGGTAGCACCTAGGGTACCAGTTTCTGCGACCCTAGGGTGTAGGGTCGGACGTGGGGTCGGATACCATTCGACCCTATGTGCGACCACACCCTCCCTGGGACTTTCCGAGGGCATGTGGTCGATCCTGTGGTCTCGTAGGGTCGGATATCATTCGACCCTACGTGCGACCACACGTATTCTGAGTTGACCTTTCATTCTAAAGTCCAGTCTTTCATGTTTGGATCCTTTGGCTTACTTTCATGGTCCATTCTATGATTGTTCTATGGCTCAAAACTCCAAGTTATACACTATTCATTGTCCATAACAATTTTCTCCATGGAATCTCTTAGAACTTGTCCATGGATGGATGATTTGGGTTTCTCCTAATCCTATGTTCTTCATAACTATTCTAGGATCTCTTATTTAGGTAAGGAATTAGGTTCATACCTTTATTCAGAGGTTTCTCTGAACTTCCTCCTCTTCCTTAGTCTTCTTCTTCAAGTTTTCTTTTCTTCCTTCTCTTTCTCTTTCTCTCACTTTAAATTATGATTGTAAAGGAATGAAAGAGGCTAAGGGATGTCCTATTTATAGAGGAAAATCCTTCATAATAAGTCTCAATGAGTTTAGGAAAGATCCCCTTGGAATTAGGAAAGTTTCTTAATTTTTGGTTTCTGTTTGTCATCGTAGGGTCGGACGTAGGGTCGCAGGATCCGTCGTCCCTACACCTTCTTAGTCATCCAACCCTACGACTAAAAAGTCATGGGTTGGACTTTTGTTGAGGTGGGGTCGACCCTACCTGTTTAGGCATGCGACCCTACCCTCACATTTACTATTTTTGGGTTAAACTTCGTACCTGGTCTTGTGGTTTCTTCATGCACTTGGTCCACTTGGATCGACCATGATAGGTAGACCTGGTACAAGGTGGTAAGACCGGTTAGTACAATACGGGTCTTACATTATGAGTTCCTGGTTATGTCTTTTGGTTTAACCAATGCCTTACATTTTTTATGGAGCTGATGAACCGAACGTTCATGACATGTTGGACATGTTAGTCATAGTTGTTGTATACTATATATTGGTTATTTCTAAAGACGAAGAAAGTCTTGTAATGGACCTTAGTGTAACCCTACAATGGCTGAAAAGGGAGAAGCTTTATGCCAAACTCAAGAAGTATGAGATTGGGTTAACAAAGTGGTCTTCTTGGGCCACATAATGTCATCAGAAAGGTTAAAAGTGGACCCCAGTAAGATAGAAGAAATCATAGGGTGAGAAGCGCCTAAGAACATTTCAGAGATTTGAAGTTCCTTCAGTTTAACTAGTTATTACAGATGATTCATGGAGGACATCTCTAGGATCGTAATACCTCTTACCAAGCTAACCAGGAACGAAGAGAAGTTTATTTGGATTGACAAGTGTGAAGAATATTCTAGACTCTAAAAGCAAGGGTGATATCAGCTCCCATCTTGATCGTTTTGGTACTAGGGAAACCTTTTACCCTACACACCGATGCTTCCAGATTAGGTCTAGGATGCGGGTTGATGCAAGGTGAATAAACGATTGCATATGCTTCAAGATAACTAAAGGAGCATCAGAAGAGTTACCTTACTCATGACTTAGAGTTACCAGTGATGAATTATGCAATCAAGACTTGGAGATATTATCTATACGGAGAAGAATTTCAGATTAAATCAGATTACAAGAGTTTGGTTTATCTCTTCACCTAAAAGGAGTTGAACATGAGGCAGAGAAGATGGTTGGAATACTTGAAGGATTAAGACTGTGATATTTAGTATCACCTAAGCAAGGCTAAGGTAGTAGCTAAGGTTTTCAGCAAAAAGGGGAATAATGAATCTAGAAAGATGACCTATTACAAATGCTGCCTTATGTTTCACAGCAACAGTTTGGATTTGGAAGAAGAGCAACATATAATAAAAACTTGTGATTGTAAGCCCCCCATTTTTGCCATCTCCAGCCAAACAGAGCTTTATTGGTGTATAAACAGCAAGAGAGCGGAGGTAAATGGAAATATGGAAAGTACAAGGGAGGCGAGTGAAACTCTCTCAAACTAACAGTTAATCAATCCCTGTGTGCCCTCTATGGTGTTTGAGTTGACCAAAGTGCCCCAGTATGTGAAAGTTTTGGTGATCATATTCGGAAAGGTTGCTGGTCAAATTCGAGGTTTGGATGTTAAGCATAACTTTGAGGCTGATTTTGGCAGGCCCCACATCAAGGTCATGGGTTGTAATATGCATGGATGCATAGCTTTTAGAAATACCTTCCAAATGAGACCAGTATCACTCAATTCCGATGTCAAAGGAAGAAGATATGACAATTTTAGTCCGAAAATAAGTACAAGGGTTTTTTTTTTCTGAAAAATAATAATAAATTGTCTAAGGGCCTGCATGCAAATTATTGTGAGTTTAATTATTTAAACTTCACGCCCTCATATCTTGATCATCTAACACCCAAATCCGACGATTCAAAAGCCAATGCGTTTCATTGTCTGTCCTCTTCAACATGGACGTAGAAAATTTCGAGCAGAGGCCGCCAGCGGGTCCCACACAAAGTTGGCAGTAGGATTATCGTCAAAACTTCAATTCTTCATATTTTGGTCATCTAACATCCAAATCAGGCGATTCAAACACCAAAGCACTCCATTGTCCGTCCTCTTCAAAGTGGACGTAAAAAATTCCAGGCAAAGGCTACCAGCGGGTCCCATGCAAAGTTACCAATAGGATTATCGTCAAAACTTCAATTATTCATATTTTGATCATCTGACGTCCGAATTAGGTGATTCGAGCGCCAATGTGCTCCAATGTCCGTACTCTTCAAATTGGATGTGAAAAATCGGGGACAAAGGTTGTTGAAAGACCCCATGCAGAGGCAAGTTGAAATGGCTAACAAAAGAGAGAGAGAAGCCGGTCAAACCTAACTCAACCTGACCCAACTCAAACCCAATTAAGTCCAAACCAGTTCAAACCCAACTTAGCCCAACCCAGCTCAAGCCCAATTTAGTCCAAACCCGTCAAACTCGACTAGTCCAGGCTTACCCAGCCCAGACTAGTCCGGACCAAGTCGGTTCAACCCATGTGCTTGTATTTTTTGTATTTTTGTTATACATATATGTTTATATGATTATTTATATAATATTTATAGATATTATATATATATATATATATATATATATATATATATATATATATATATATATATATATATATATATATATTCGGTCAAGAGGAAGAGAGAGAGAGAACCCGATAAGAGAGAGAGAGAGAGAGAGAGAGAGAGAGAGAGAGAGAGTTCTATGGAGGGAAAGATGGAGGTGCTGCCACCTCCACCTCTCCATGCTCATTTAATCCACCACCACCACCTCCATTTTGAGCAACTCACATACCTACCAAACCGCCACCTCCTACTTACCAGCCCAGCCATACTTCAGCTCTCCACCCAGCCGTAATCTTTCTTCTTGAGCCCAAAAAAACCTCCAGCTGTTACCTCCTTGAGCCATCTCCACCTTGGCTGCCTATATCTTATCATACCCCATGGCCAATTCCCATCAAGCCTGCCCAGTCGTCTCACTCCCCCCACCATAACTTCCTCTCCCATTGACACCTATCACTCCACCATACCACCGCCCACCTCTTTGAGTGAACCTGCTGCTAACCACCTACCTAACCAGCCGTAACCACTATCAACTCCCTCCACTAGCCATGCTTCCCACCATTGTTCCCATCTATCTCGAGCTACCAAGCCGCAAGAGCCGCTCCACCTCATCCCATCACCTCACTTCCTTGAGCCCAACTTCACCACACCTCATCTCCTTGAGCCATGCTCAAGCAAATGATGGCTGTCTATAAATCCAACCGAACACCAAAGGAAACCAGGAAGGGGGAAAAAGGCTGGAAAAAAAAAAGAAAAGGGAAATGGAAGTGAGTTTGAGAGAAAAGATAGGGAGAGGAGAGAAAATATTCTAGTGAGAGAGAAAGCAAAAAAAAAAAAAAAAAAAAAAATAGAGAAAGAGAAAGGAAAGAGAGAGTAGAGGTGGTTTTGCTTTCCAGCCTTGAGAGTTAGAGAGTAAGAGTAGAGAGGAAGCAAAGCTTCAAAGAGAAGAAAAGGAGGAAAGAAGGAGGGAAAATTTGCCGCTTAAGCCGTGGATCGTTTCCAACCGTCATCAAAGGCTCCACCCCACTGTTGGGGACAAGGTTGGTACCCTAGGCTTTGTTTTGATTGCTTTCATGGAACTCAAGTATCAGAATTTTCCCAAATATGTCTATTTCAATAATCATGATCTTAAATGATGTATGGCATGTGCGTTGATGCCGTGATTCTCATGATTGATGTATTTTCATATTGGCCATCAATCCTGAATGAGTTAATGTTAAATCTAGCCCATTGATTATAAATTTTGATGTGATGAAAGATGGACGGTTATCTTGTATTTTGGTGGATGAAATATGGGCCAGTGGATGTTGATTTGGACCGTTGGATCGATATCATGAGTGATTTAAATGATCTGAACCATTAAATTATCATTTTAAATGATTTCAACCATTAGATCTTCATTGTGAGTGATTTTAAATTATTTCAACTGTTGGATCTTCATTGTGGGTGTTTTAAAGGAATGTGAACGTTTGGATTATGATATTGAGTAATTTGAACTGTTAGATTGTCATCAAAAGTAATGTAAATGGATATGAACGGTTATATTATCATGATAAGCAATCTGACCATTAGATTACCTTTGGGAGTGACTTTAATCAATCTGAGCGGTTAGATTATCATGATAAATGATCCGAACCGTTAGATGTCTTGATAAGTGACTTTTTTGAATCTGAATGGTTGAATTATCATGATGAGTGATCTGAACCACTATATTGTCTTTGGGAATGATTTAAATGAATTTAAATGGTTGGATAATGATCTTGAGTGATTTGAACCATTGGATCTTGATCATGAGTGCTTTTAATGAATCCGAGTAGTTGGATTATCATGATGAGTGATCTGAACTACTATATTATCTTTTTGTGGAATCTAAGCCATAGATCTTAGCTATTTTGATGAGATATGAGTCATTGATCATGATTATAACTTGATGTGAGATCTGAGCCGTTGATCTTGGCTGTTTTGATGAAATCTAAGTGTTGATCACTATCATCAATTTTTGAAGAGATATAACTGTTAGATTGAGGATCTGATATTGTCTACATTGTTATATCCACGCATCTACCATGGTTACTTGATTACACTGCCATATTGTGCACCACCATGTTTACTTGATTACACTGTCATATTGTGCACTACCATGTTTAGAATGCTTACACTGCTAGCTTTGTGCATACTACTATGTTTGACATGCTTGTTAATGCCATGCTTGAATGATATCTATTGTCGGCAAAGAACTTACTTTCTGCTACACCCTAGTTGAACTGCCATGCATGTACACTGATAGAAGATATTCCTAGGTATGGGGACGTGCATGTAGGCACCCACATTCAGGGAAGGGTAAAAGCAAAAAAGATAAAAGTCTTAATCAAGAATCATGAAGCCTAGCCCAACAATTCCAAAATTGGGGTTTATGTTAGAAGGGTAGCTTTAGGAGGATCCCTACCCTTCAACTCATTCCTTTAAGGTGCAGAAACCTAGATAGGTGTGATGTGAATCCAACCATAGATCATCTAGGATCATCATTCGGTCCGGTTGGACCACCCATATTCCGATCCAAGCGGATTGCCCAATGAACATCGTTCCGAACTAAGCGAATCCTGATTCTTAGGGCAAACCCTAAGATACGTAGGTAGTCTAGGAAACTCCCAGATACGGTTCCACACCTCAATCAATTTACCCTCACACACCCTACTCCCTGAGAGAGATACACTTTACTCCTTGAGAGACACACCTACTCCCTAAGAGACATACCTAGTCCCTGAGAAACATACCTACTCCCTGAGAGACACATTTTACTCCCTGAGAGACAAACCTTTCCTCCCTGAGAGACATACCTTCTCCTTGAGAGACACATTCTACCACCTGAGAGACAAACCTTTCCTCCCTGAGAGACATACCTACTCCCTGAGAGTATACATACTTTACTCCCTGAGAGTGCTTGCATATCTTAGTCCCTGAGGCTATCCAATCCACCCAGCAATGAACTACGTTGTACCTGATTTTCAGGACCTCTAGAATACGTAGGCAACTTGGAGGACTCTCCAAGTACGGTACCACACCTTAGTCTTCTTAGGTCGTCCATATCCATACCCATATTCACTTCAATCCACATTAGGCTATCTCTAGATTCAATCTCAATCATCATCAAGCATAAATTTCAACTTGAATAATTGAATCTGAAGAAGCTTAATCATAATCCACATCCATAAAATTAATCACCTTCTGTTTCGAACTACGTTTTGGACTTGATTTCTAGGATTGGAATACGTAGGCAACTTGAGATGTTCTGGACATCTCAGATTCAGTCCATCACCGAACCATCTTTGGTTCGATTTACTATATATTATTTTGTTTGTTTATTTACTTTGAGAACATATTTGGTTGTACTTAGGTTAGAAGAATTTAACAACTTAGCATAGGATCCCCCATGAGCCATAGTCATCATTCGTTGACCATGAACAATCGAAATCATAGAGTAGAAGGAAAGTAGAATCATATAGGAGGCCGATTTTCAGATCGGACAGCTTTGGGCACCTAACACCTTCCCAAATTGTACCTTGAACGCTTATTCATTCTCTGATAGAGCAAAACCGATATGTTGGGTCATGCGTGAATAGAAGTCTTATCTCAGGATGAGACTATATTTTAGGTCCTAGACCTTAATCTAGGTGGCAACTCCAAATCATTCACCGTCTATTTCAGCGTGGGTGGACATTTATCCTCACAATGATGATCCAATTGAGCGAGAACTTATGGATGATTATGGAGCAATAATTCCTCGCTTGTGTTCACAGCGTTAAAGATCATCTCTGATTTGATGGACGAAGTAAAAGCAGTAATTTTGTTAGATCCATATTTAAGAACGATGCAAGAAGATTTAAAGAAAGAAAAACCTAACCCTGACTTACTTTGGATGCGGAGAAGGTCTGAGATACAGAGGATGATTATGCATACTTGAAAGTGAAACACTCGAAACTTAGATACAAAATAATGCTAGAAGCTCATTCAACACCATATTCGATACAACTCGGTGGTACAAAACATACCAATATGTATAATGACCTGAAGAGAGTATACTGGTAAAGAGGAATGATAACAGATGTGGCTTAATGCGTATTCCAATGTCTGAATTATCGACAAGTAAAGGCTAAAAGACAAAGACCAGCAGGCTTACTACGACCACTATCAGAGCCAGTTTAGAAGTGAAACTGGATTACAATGGACTATGTCATCAGTTTACCACTGACTCCCAGATCGGTTGACGCAGTCTGAGTGATAGTTAATCGTCTTATGAAGACAGTATGTTTCATTGCATAACGACCTCAGTATGCTTTGGAATGGCTAGCTAAGTTGTATGTGGATAATATTATCTGATTGAATGCTATGTCTGAGAGCATGGTGTCGGATAGAGGCTTACGTTTTACCTTAAAGTTTTGGGAGGGACTACAGAAAGCAATGGGAACAAAGTTAAAGTTTAGTACCACATTTCACCCTCAAATCGATGGACAGTCAGGGCGGACTATATAGATCCTAAGAGGTATTCTCTGAGCCTGTAAGATTGATTTTAAAGGAGCTTGAGTTAAGAAGTTATCGCTAATTGATTTTGCTACCAAGCTACCATATAGATGTCACCTATGAAGCATGGTATGGTAGAAATGTCAAACTCCTCTATTTTGGAATGAAGTCAGAGAACGAGGAATTGTAAGACTTGAGTCTGTTGAAGAAATCTATTGAGTGGCAAACAAGATAAAAAGGAAAGGGCTAAAATAGCTCAAGGTTGTCAGAAGAGACACCAAGACCTCGAGTTTACCATAAGTGACAAAGTGTTCTTGAAGATATCACTTATGCGTGTGTAAGCACCCCATTTTTGCCATACCTAGCTGAACAAAGTCTTATTGGAGTGTAAACAGCAAAGTAGGAGAGGTGAGAGAAAGTTTAAAAAATACAAGGGAGGCGAGTAAAACTCTCTCAGAAATAATAGTCGATCAATCCCGACATGCTCTCTATAGTGTTTTGAGAACAACTGAGATGATCCTTAGTGTCTAGAAGCTTAAGTGAAACCATACGACAAGTTGGTGAATCCCAATGCAAGGTTTAAATTTTTGACTGCGACTTGGACAAGGTTTTCGATGGGCCCCACAGTAAGGTCATGGGCTGCAATCTGCATGGATGCATAGGTCTTGGAAATACCTTTGAAATGAGACTAGAATTGCTCAATTCTGATATGAAATGAAGAAGATATGGTGATTTTAGTCTCAAAATAACAGTAAGGGTATTTTCTAAAAATTTATAATATCAAGGGGCTTGCATACAAATTATCGTAAGTTTAATTATTTTAACTTCATCTTCACATATCTTTCTCATCCAACGTCCAAATGAGGTGATTCCAGTGCCGTTATTCCTCATTTTTTGTGCCCTACAAAGTGGACATGGAAAATCTGGAGCAGAGGTCTCCGAAGGATCCCATGCAGAGCCACAAGCCGATATGCCCACTTAAACTTCAATTCCTCACAATTTTATTATCCGATGTCCAAATCAGGTGATTCAAGTCTCAATATGTTTCATTTTTAGTGTTCTACAAAATGGATGTGAATTATTTGAGACAGACGTCTCCGAGGCATCCCATGCAGAGTCGTTAGTCGATTTATCATAAATTGGCCATTTTATTTCCAAATGAGATGATTTAAACTCCAATATATTTTATTTTTAGTGTTCTACAAAATGGATATGAAGGATTTGAGACAGAGGTTGTCACACCCTAATTTCGACTGAACCAGAAGTGTGAGTGAATCGTCACTGAACCAACGGTTCACACTAGGATCTCAATAAGACCGTGTCCACTCATACAAACCATTGCACATAACCATAATCAGAATATAATAAAAATGCAGCGAAAGTCTTAAATTAAATGAACTGAATTCTTTAATGATAATTTAAATAAAATATCCAATTATTCTCCACACCAAAATATAAATAAATATCCTTACATCAATTGTAAATCCAACTGAAAATAAATAAATAAACTAAACAAATCCTAGAGGTACACGCAGAAAGGGCACTCGCATGAAGCGTCATGCTCGTCCTCTCCTGCTTGCACTTCCAAAGCAGCAACACCTCCATATGTCGGAGCCTCCATGTAGTCCTCCACAGTATAACCTGCATCAACATCTAAAAACATGTATATATATACAGGGTGAGCTCACAATTTAGCTCAATAAGACAATCAAACAATGCAACAAACATATGCATGAGTAACATTCACATCATGGTCTGGTTTTAAGTTTGCAATGTGTTATAGAAAGGATTGGTGGCCACCGCACCTCTATACACGAGTGTGTAAAGCCGCCCAATGGATCAAACACCACTGTCATCCCATATGCACCCACCATGGAATAGAGATAGAGCTAAAGCGTCCGGATCAAACACCGCCAACACTTTCCCTGATACCCTATCCATACCAACACGTAAGCCCCTATTGGCGAGGGATTGCAAACTGGGCTCACAACTAACCAATCCTATATGTCATCACAGTAGGCCCTACCCCAGCACAGCTCCCTATGGCATAGAGATAGAGCTAGAGTCTAGTGGCCAGGCCAGAGACCACAATGCCACTTCCTCCCCCTGATACCTTACCCGCACCAAGCATGCTAAGACAGAACGATACGAAAAGGTGCTAGTGTGAGGAATGATCCCAGACCCCCGGCCCTTCCCATTCCACACACCAACGAAAATAATTGCATGCCTAACAGTCACATCCTAGCATAGCGAGTATGCATGAACAATAATAATAACTAAAAGTAAAGGATGACATGCGAGTATGTACAAACATCAGTCCACAGAATCATAGTAAACGTTTTACTGTTATTAAATTATTAGGGTTTAGGTCCGATTCCCTTACCTGACGCTTGTTTGATAGCTTGCTCCGCATCACAGAATTCAAACTTGCTATCACAAGGTCCTATACGATGTTAGGGTTGAGTTAGAATAGTTTTTCTTAGGGTTTACGTTGGTCGAAAAACCAATTGGGTAAAAAACTTTCCTCACAGAGCAGACCGATCGCAGGTATTGGCCACGACATTGTGGGAAAAGATGCGATCGGTATAGTCGACCGGTCCCCACAGACTAGCCTTCGGGAGATACCAGTCGCAGGTACCGGTCGCATAGGGTGCGATCGGATGGTCAACCGGTCCCCACAGACCAGCCTCTGGGAGATATCGGTCGCAGGTACCTGTCGCATAGGGTGCGACCGGTATGGTCGATCGATATGTCTCCGGAAGACCATACATCCGGTTCTCGCCTTCCGTCGGTCATCCCCTATTGATTCTAGGGTTTCTCCTATACATTCTAGGTCTAAGCAATGAGTTAGAGTTGTCTCCAACTCCATTCAATTCCTAGTTTCGATGATCTTCAGCCTAGAACTTGAATCTAGGGTTTACCGACTAGATTAGGGTTTGATGACAAAATATGGTTTAGATCAATACCTCGCCTCGCATGATATTGATCCATTCATGACTAACCTTCTAGAACGCTTAACGTAGAGGAAGGTTTAAGCACTTACCGTTGGTTCGCGGTAGAGTGTTCTTCGTCCAATGGCAATGGGGGCTCTTCCCTCACCTTTTTTAGCTCTTTCTCCTTTTTCAATCTCTTTCTCCTCTCTAGGGGTTTGTGAGGATTAATGAAAGGGATTTAAGGAGGTTTAAGGGTCCTTATATAGGCTAGGGTTGAGTTTAGGAAGTCCCCTTACGTTACGAAAGTCCTAGGGTTCGAAATTTAGAAAGTGGGACCCATAGAGATCCATTTCTGGATCTAAGTGGTCTGCTGCGCAGGCTATACCGGTCGACCGGTACCATCGACCAGTATGAAATATATCATACTTTGAGGTCTATTTTCGTACCTGATTGTCATCCGCTCATCCCATCTGGCCCGGTGATGATTGGAAGACCTGTTACGACATGAATGAAAGGTTTAGATCGGGTTCATGGAGTGTGGGTCTTACAACTCCCCCACCCTTAAAAGAAATTTCGTCCCCGAAATTTGCATGTAGGTTTCACAACTCCCCCACCCTTAAAATAAATTTTAGCCTCGAAATTTGAACCTACCTTGGTCGTAAAAAAGGTTAGGGTATTCCTTTCGCATCTCGTTCTCTTCCTCCCAAGTGATTTCTTCTACATCTTAGCTTTTCCAATGCACTTTCACATAATATATATCCTTGCTTCGGAGATGTTGTACCTTTCGACTTGTGAGCATCACAGGTACTACTTCAAATGTCAAGTCCTCTGTCAAGTCTGGTGGGTCTACTGTCAAGATGTGCGATGGATCCCTGACGTATTTCTTCAATAAAGAAACATGGAACACATCATGAACGCTTGACATGGATGGTGATAGAGTCAGTTGATATGCCACATTGCCATGTCTGGTTAAAATCTCGTATGGTCCCACATACCTGGGGCATAGCTTTCCCTTCTTATCGAACCATTTCAGACCTCGCATAGGTGATATCTTCAAGAATACCTTGTCACCCACTACAAACTCCAGATCTCAATGTCGGTTATCAGCATAGTGCTTTTATCGAACTTGAGCTGTCTTCACTCTTTCCTTAATTTGATCAATCACTCGACAAGTTTCTTTGACGAACTCTGGTCTTACAATCCTTCTCTCTCCCACCTCATTCCATAATAGAGGTGTACGACATTTCTTCCCATAGAGTGCCTCATATGGAGCCATTTGGATCGTAGCCTGGTAACTATTATTATAAGCAAACTTGATAAGCGATAGCTTCTCATCCTAAGCTCCTTTGAAATCTAGGGCACATGCTCGGAGCATATCCTCCAAGATTTGAATAGTTCTTTCTGATTGCCCGTCTGTCTGAGGATGAAAAGCTATACTAGACTTCAACTTGGTTTCCATGACTTTCTGTAATCCTTCCCAGAACTTTGATGTAAAATGGGGATCTCTGTCAGATACTATACTTTCTAGGATGCCATGAAGTCTTATCTACATATAGCTTGGCCAGCCTCTCCATGATATACTGAGGTCCGACAGCGATGAATCGAGTTGTCTTGGTAAGTTGATCGACTATAACCCATACTACATCCACTGACCTTGGTGTCAAGGTAGGCCAGTGACAGAATCCATTGTGATACAATCCCACTTCCATGCTGGCTCCGATAGTGGTTGTAGCAAACCTGCGGGTCTCTGCCTTTCAGCTTTAACTTGCTGGCAATTCAGACATTGGAATACGAATCGAGCTACATCCGCTTTCATACCCCTCCACCAATATAATCTTCTTAAATCATGGTACATCTTGGTGCTTCTTGGATGTACCAAATATGGGGTGTAATGAGCTTCTGTCATAACTCTATCTCTGATATTTGAGTTCTCACTCTCAAGTATACATAATCGTCTACGATACCTGAGTACCTTGTCTAAATCCAAGGTAAAATCAGGGTTACTTTTACCCTTCTCTAGGACTTCTTGCACAGTCTTGAGGTGTGGATCCTGTAGGATTGCTACTTTGACCTAATCTATTAGATCCGATGAGATTTTCAAGGCTGCGAACATCAATGTGAACTTATGAATTAAGCACTGTTTCACTGGATCTCCTGCAGTCTCTAATATATACTCTTTATCATTCTCTATTGAGCCTAAAGCTCCAGCACACAGTGTAACTTTTGTACTAGGTCCTGCCTCAGGTTTTAGTGCCCACTTTTTGCTTAAGGCATCAGCCACAACATTTGTCTTACCTGGATGGTACTGGATGTCACAATCGTAATCTTTTAATAGTTCAGCCACCTCCTCTGTCTCATATTCAGGTCCTTCTGAGTGAAAAGGTAAGTTAAACTCTTGTGAACCGACTTAATCTGAAACATTTTACCATAAAGGTAGAGCCTCTAAGTTTTGATTGCGTGAATGACCGCTGCTAACTCCAGATCATGAATAGGATAGTTCTTCTTGTGTTCTTTTAACTGTCTTGATGCGTGGGAAATCACCTATTCTCCTTGCATTAATACACATCCAAGACCCAACCCTGAGGCATCCGTATAAAGGATAAACGGCAAGCCTGGTGTTGGTATGGTCAAGATAGGTGCAGAGACTAGTCTTGACTTCAAAGTCTGAAAGCACTTCTCACACTCATCTGTCCATATGAACTTTTCTCCTTTCTTGGTTAGTCTAGTAAGTGGAACGACGATTCTTGAGTAGTCTTCCACGAATCTTCTATAGTAATTGGCCAATCCAAGGAAACTATGATTCTCTGCAACTGATTTTGGTGCATCCCATCCTACTATAGATGCAATCTTGCTTGGATTTACCTTGATACCGTCTGCATATACTACATGACCCAAGAAGGCTACTTCCTTCAGCCAAAATTCACACTTCTTGAACTTGGCGTAAAGCTTCTCCCTTCTCAGCCATTGTAGGGCTGCTCTCAAATGTGTTGCATGAGCCTCCTTGTCCTTTGAGTAGACCAAGATGTCATCGATGAATACGATGACCGAAGTGTCCAACATGTCATGAAACACTTCGTTCATCAGTTCCATGAACGACGCTGGAGCGTTAGTTAACCCGAATGACATTACCAAGAACTCATAATGCCCATACCTTGTTCTGAAAGCAGTCTTTGGAATATCTATTGCCTTGATCTTCAATTGGTGATACCCTGATCTAAGATCAATCTTCTAGAAAACCTTTGCACCCTGCAACTAGTCGAACATATCATCGATCCTAGGCAAAGGGTATTGGTTCTTGATGGTTAACTTGTTCAACTCTCGGTAGTCGATACATAGTCGTACGCTACCGTCTTTCTTCTTTACGAACAATACAAGTGCTCTCCATGGTGATATACTTGGTCGCATGAAACCCTTATCTAGTAGTTCTTGTAATTGGGTCTCCTTTAATTCTGTAGGGGCCATCCTATACGGTGCCTTAGACACCGGCGCCGACCCTGGCATGAGGTCTATCACGAACTCTGTAGCCCTGTCTGGAGGTAGACCTGGTAGATCTTCTGGAAATACATATGAAAACTCTCGTACCACATCTAGATCTTTCATCTTTGGCACCTCTGCAGTGATGTCAATCACAGACACTAAGTACCCCACTCCTCCTTTCTCTAAACATCTCTTAGCTTTTAGGGCGGAGAGGATCGGCTTCCGCTTCCTAGGTAACTTGGTCCCAGTGAAGCTAAACTCCTTTCCCTTATCATCTTTAAACACAAGTTTTCTTTCACCACATAATAAGCTAGCAGAATGATGGCCTAGCCAATCCATTCCCAAGATGATGTCAAAGTCTGCCATCTCAAGTTAAACCAGATTTGCTTCTAGGTTTTGGTCCTCAATACCAACTGTACACGACCCATAGCATTCATTCAATGCCACTTCTACTCCCAACGGAGAGCGAACTATCAAGCTTGGGGTTAAATACTTGATAGGTAATTCCATTCTCTTTCCAAAAGACATAGAAACAAAGGAGTGCGTAGCCCCAGAGTCAAAGAGTACTCTGGCGGGTACACCAGCTATATTTACAGTTCCTGAAATTTAATTTTCCCTTAGTTCTACATGCTCACACACAACAAAATAGTAAGACAAATAGTAAGGGATGTAATCATACCAGTAACCACATCAGGTGATGTAGCTGCCTCCTCAGTGGTGACTACAAATATCTTTCCTTGCTGTGGCAGTTGCTTCTTAGGTAGAGTACAGGTCTTTGCATAATGACCCAATTGTTGACAGCTGAAACATTTGACGTTTTGGTTTTGTCCAGCTAACTGTGTCGGTGGTGGTGCAGTAGTATTCCTTGCTGGCACCATAGCAGACTGAGCCCTGTATGGGCGGAATGGTGTAGTGTTCCCTCCACCCGAAGTCTCAGTAGCAGGCCTCTTCAGTCCCTTATTTCGAGCAAAGAAGCTGTCTCTTTGGCTTGATTCAATTACCCTTGTATTCTGTACCGCCTCATTATACACTTTCTTCTCTAAACCCAAGACGTGCTCTCGGATACTTCCTCGTAATCCCATGGTGAATCTGCAGGTTTTGGTTTCTTCCTTTTGCATGCTTGTCGGAGCGAAGAAAAATAGCTCTTCATGCCTCTACTAGTACGCATCAACAGTCGACTAGGATTGTTGTAGGTTTAAGAATTCCTTCTCCATTTGATCACGAAAGCTCTTCGAAAAGTACTTATCAAAGAAGTCTCCGTTGAATATTTCCCAATTGATCTGAGTGTGCTTTGTCTCCAAGTATGTCCAGGTAGAATTCCACTAGACATTTGCATCTTCCTTGAGCATGTGCGTAGCAAATAGCACCTTCTCATCCTTCGTGCAAGTCATCAGATGAAAGTTCTTTTCCATCTTAACAACCCAATGTGCAGGCCACAATGATTTTCCTGGTTTCCCTGTGAAGGTAGGGGTTTCAATTTCAAAAACCTATCCACCACTCGGCTTAGGTCATTCTTCCCCTGTGCATTCATTCCATCCCATGGTGGTGGGTACGGATAAATCCCTTGATAGGCAGACGATGTCAAAAATTGGTGTGGTAGTTGTGGGTTCTGTCCTTGGCTCATCGGCCCATTGTTACCATCCACTGGCAGTGTGGTATTATTTACCCCAGACTCAGGCGTACCTTCTATAGGGATATATCTCGGTGGCTTGAACATCTTCAACATCTCGTTCAAGAACACCTTCTGCTGAGCCTCCATCTGATAAACCAGATTCGTCACGATAGTCTCATAGTTAGTGTGAGGAGGGCCTGGTAAATTTGTTGGTACTTTGTGACTCTACCCTTCTCCACCATTTCTCATTGGTGTCATGGCCCTATCATCCCTCATTGGGGTTCCACCTTCTGGGTTCAAGTTTTGCTCACCAATGTTCCCTGCTTCTACATTGTCCTCGGCTTGACGCGTCCTTTAGTGGAGACGTTTTCGTGAACCTCTGCGACCGTTTCTGGCTACCATCTCATATTACTCTTCCTGTTTGGATCTGAGAAGAAGACATAACACATGAGGTACATTTGAATATTCATAATAGCATTAGTCTTTAACAAGTGCAAGGTGAAAATCGTAAAGGAAGCTTTAAATCAAAATTTTTAAAATTTTCTCTTTTTTTTTTTTTTTTTTTGTCCGGTCTCGACTTACCGGTCGCGACACTGTAGAGTGGTGTGCGACCGGTATGGTTGACTGGTCAGCACCATGCTTATGGCCGAGAGGTACCAGTCGCTGGTACCAAGGGGTACCGGTCGACCGGTATAGGGCAAAACCGTCGACCGGTATGCCCAAAAAGGCTTTAAAATCGCAAAAAGTGAGTCTTTTCTCACTTTTCTTCTTTCCATTCTCTACGGTGATGATTCTTCTCTGACTTGGTGAGTTGCTACCGTCCGACCGGTGTCCTTAGAAGCGATTCTCTTTCGATCTAGACCTTCAACATCATCTCCAAGTAAGGTTCTTCCTTCCCCTCTTCCTTTTACATCATTTCTTCATGGTTTCTTGCCCAAAAACTAGATTTTTCTTGGTTTAGAAGATTCTAACCGTAGGAACTCTTTTCCTTCGGCTTAGAAAGAGTTTAGGGACCTCTATGAACAAATCCCTCAATTTATTTGAGGTTCCACCGTATGGTTCTTCTAAAAATCAAATTTTTAGGTTTTTGACCTAGGTTTTGGTAAAATTCGATTTTTTTTCTTGTAATTTCTAAATTTCTTGTTTGTTTGATGGATGCTTGGTTTCCATATGGTGTTAGATGGTTACGTAAGTCCTCCTCCCCAGATTTTGGGTGAGTTCAAGGCTTTTTCTTCCATTACTGTCGTTATGCTACCGAAATTTTTCTGAAATTCTAACCAAATTCTCATTATTTGTTTTTGTTTTGTAATTCAAAATGTCTCAATGCCGTGGTGCTGGTAAACATGCATTCGGTCCTGGCATGAATCTTCCGCATCCGCCGGTTCTGCAGTTCGATGAGCGGTGGTTTTATTCTACGGTGGCGCAAGCCCGTTTTCCCTGGTTTGAAGAGAAGAACATCGAGTCAGGGCGATGTGTAAACTTGGAGCAGTTACAACGTTTCAACATTGAAGTGGCCTTTGGTGATCTTGGGTGGTTACCCGTCATTACTTACACTGTGACTACCCGCCCCAACCTAGTCAAACATTTCTACGCCAACTTGGAGGTCGAGGAAAATGTTAACGACTTCAGTCATGGCAGGGACCTCCGCATCACCAGCTTTGTCAAAGGCGTTCCCATATCCTTTGACACTCACCAGCTTGCTGATCTTTTGGGGATACCAAATGATGGTGACTTGGTGTACTGTGCCCCCAAGATGAAGGGCTTTCTTACTGATGGTCTGCACCAGGAGGTTTCAGAGCAGATCCTTAACCTAGGAGTGCCCATGAAAGCTACTAGCTTGAGACCTGTTCCTCGGGTATATTGCCGCATTCTCCAGCACGACATTGTTCCTCAAAGTGGCCACTACAGTGAGTTGTCTCAGCTCACCCAGTACTTGACTTACTGCGTCTGCACTAGGGAGCGGGTCTGTCTCCCTTATATTATTATCAGGACCATGCGTCAGGCTACTCTGCTCGATCAGATCAGTAACCTTCCTTATGGCTGGCTTATCACTACTCTTCTGCGGCGCTTACGGGTGGACATGAGGGGTGAGATTGTGGTCGAGGACACTATGACCTCAGAAATTGACTGGGACGCCATTGTCCGGATGAGGATGGACAAGCTTCCCATCAGTGATGAGGAGTTAGAGGCTCGCCCTCATCCGCTCAGGAGGGGAGCAGCAGTGGCAGCAACAGCAGCAACAGCCAATGCGGCTCATGCAGAAGAGGCAGGGATTGATGGTGATGATGATGATGATCAGATGGAGGATGTTCCAGCACTGGCACCATAGCCCACACCTGCAGCGGGACCATCCCAGCCTCCTCCGGTACCATTATGGGTATGTTTATGGAGATTTGGGATGCCCAGCGTGAGATGAGCCGTGACCTAGGGCACTTTTCTCGCAGCCTTAGAGTCACGCAGGAGCAGGTGCACTGGCTCGGTAGCTTATGAGCATGACTATGACATCACAGACCCTATTCCTCCTATGCCCCCATCCCCATGATATTTCTTTTATTTTCTCTCTCTCACAGCATGGTTTTTATTATAACAGGATAATTGTCCGGCTTGTGGACTGTACCCTGTAGCACCATTAACTCTTGATACTTTTAGATATTCTATGTTTATAAAATTTTATTTTTACTTGTTATGGTAATTCATGATCATTCTGCTTGTCACTATGGTTTCCTTACTAGAACATGACTGTTTATTAATTCCACATTTAATATAGTATATTATACTCTTTCATATTTAGTCTCAAGCATCAAATAAGTGCCTAGGGTGTGTTTTTTTTAAGACTTTTAAATTCTTCCTATCTCAGTTCATCGACTCAGTTAATTGCAAATATGGTCTGTTGGATAGAGCCTAAGGGCTCTGATACCAAGTTGTCACACCCCAATTCTGGCTGAACCAGAAGTATGAGTGAACCGTCACTGAACCAACGGCTCACACCAAGATCTCAATAAGACCGTGTCCACTCATACAAACCATTGCACATAACCATAACCAGAATATAATAAAAATACAGTAGAAGTCTTAAATTAAATGAACTGAATTCTCTAATGATAATTTAAATAAAATATCCAATTATTCTCCACACCAAAACGTAAATAAATATCCTTACATCAATTGTAAATCCAACTGAAAACAAATAAATAAACTAAATAAATCCTAGAGGTACACACAGAAAGGGCACTCGCATGAAGCGTCATGCTCGTCCTCTCCTGCTTGCACTTCCAAAGCAGCAACACCTCCATACGTCGAAGCCTCCATGTAGTCCTCCACAGTATAACCTGCATCAACATCTAAAAACATGTATATATATACAATGTGAGCTCACAACTTAGCTCAGTAAGACAATCAGACAATGCAACAAACATATGCATGAGTAACATTCACATCATGGTCTGGTTTTTAGTTTGCAATGTGCTACAGAAAGGATTGACGGCCACCTTACGTCTATACATGAGTGTGTGAAGCCGCCCAATGGATCAAGCACCACTGTCGTCCCACATGCACCCACCATGGAATAGAGATAGAGCTAAAGCGTTCGGATCAAACACCGCCAACACTTTCCCTGATACCCTACCCATACCAACACGTAAGCCCCTATTGGCGAGGGCTTGTAAATTGGACTCACAACTGACCAATCCTATATGTCATCACAGTAGGCCCTACCCCAGTACAGCTCCCTACGGCATAGAGTGTCACATCCCAATTCCGTACTATTCAAAATGGTGTGATGAACCACAACAAACCAATGGTTCAACCAAGATCTCAAATAGGTTGTGTCCGTTTGCTTAAACCATACACATCCACAACCATAATCAGAGTAAATAAACAATAGCGGAAGTCTTATATATTAAATGAACTGAGAGTCTAGCGGTGATAAAGTAAATAAATTATCCAATTATCTCCAAATAACAAAGACATAAAATAAAATAATTTAACCAATGACATCGTCTGTATAATAAAAATCTAATCGAAAACACAAGAGTTGCACTCGCATGACGAATCATGCGACTCTATCATAACTTCAGCTTCCATCGCCGCCGCATGTCCATACATCAGAGCATTTATATAATCTTCTACAGTGGTACCTGCATCATCAACTAAAAATATTCGACGTCGAAAGGGTGAGCACACATCACGGCTCAGTGAGCAAACAAAATAATGCAACAAACATATGCATGCATTCAATTCATATCTTTGGTCTGGTTCATAAGTTTGCAATGTGCAATAGAAAGGATAGGTGGCCACCGCACCTCTATACACGAGTGTGTGAAGCCGTCCAATGGATCAAACACCATTTCCGTCCCACATGCACCCACCATGGAATAGGGATAGAGCTAAAGTGCTTAGGATCGCACCGCATTACACTTCCCCGATGCCCTACCCATACCAACACGTATGCCCCTGCTGGCGAGGGCTTGCAAACTGGGCTCGCAACTAAGCAATCCTAATGTCAAATAGTGTATCCAAGGCCTCACCCCAGCATCCCTCAATATGTCCATAGAGATAGAGCTAAGGCCCCCCGGCAGAGTCAGAGACTACACGGTCCGAGACTACCTCCCCTGATGCCCTACGACGTAATAGTTCTGCTAAGGTAATGGCGATACGACGATGTTAGTGGACAAGACTTGAGTAGAGATAGAGCTAGAGTCTGGTGACCAGGATGAACCACAGTGTCACGTCCTCCCCCTGATGCTCCACTCGCATCAAGTACACTAACTACACACATACATTCACATGCCTATTCCTAGCATCATCATCATCATCATGTTATAAATAAACGAAATTAAATATGCATGAACAATAATAACAGGAATAGTGGATGACATGTGATATGCACATCACAATCATACAAGCATAGAATCATTCACAGTATTAGACTCAATAAACAAAAACAGTTTATTATTAGCCAATTAGTTTAGGTCTTGTTCCCTCACCTTTGATTGAGCGTAGATCCTCGTTTAAGCTTTATGAATCACTTTTAAATAACTAGAAAGACCTAACAAGTAGATAGATTTTAATTAGAATTAATTCTAATATATTTTAAACTAACTAAAATCATAGGGTCGTAGGTAGGGTAGCACCTAGGGTAGCAGTTTCTGCGACCCAAGGTTGTAGGGTCGGACGTGGGGTCGGATACCATTCGACCCTACGTGCGACCACACCCTCCCTGGGACTTCTCGAGGGCATGTGGTCGATCATGTGGTCTCGTAGGGTCGGATATCATTCGACCCTATGTGCGACCACAGGTATTCTGAGTCGACCTTTCATTCTAAAGTCCATTCCTTCATGTTTGGATCCTTTGGTGTACTTTCATGGTCCATTCTATGATTGTTCTATGGCTCAAAACTACAAATTATACACTATTCATAGTCCATAATGATTTTCACCATGGAACCTCTTGAAACTTATCCATGGATGGATGATTTGGGTTTCTCCTAATCCTATGTTCTTCATAACTATTCTTAGATCTCTTATTCAGGTAAGGAATTAGGTTTATACCTTTATTCAGAGGTTTCTCTAAACTTCTTCCTCTTCCTTTGTCTTTTCTTCAAGTTCCTTCTTTTCTTCTCTTCCTTCTCTTTCTCTTTCTCTCACTCTCAATTAGGGTTCTAAAGGAGTGAAAGAGGCTAAGGGACGTCTTATTTATAGAGAAAAACTCTCCATAATAAGTCCCAATGAGTTTAGGAAAGATCCCCTTTGAATTAGGAAAGTTTTCTAATTTTTGATTTCTGTCTGTCACCATAGGGTCAGACGTAGGGTCACAGAATTCGTCGACCCTACGTTTTTCTAGTATGCGACCCTACAACTAGAAAGTCATGAGTTAGACTTCTGTTGAGGTGGGGTCGACCCTACCTGTTTAGGCATGCGACCCTACCCTCTCATTTGCTGTTTTTAGGTTAGACTTCATACCTGGTCTTGTGATTTCTTCACGCACTTGGTCCACTTGGCTCGACCATGATAGGTAAACCTGGTACAAGGTGGTAAGACCGGTTAGTTCGATACGGGTCTTACAACTCCTCCCCTATTATTAAAAATTTCATCCTCAAAATTTGTACATACCTTTCGAGTAAAAAAGGTGAGGATACTGCTTCCGCATAGCATTCTCTTCTTCCCATGTGATCTCTTTTATATCTCAGCTTCTCCAGGTAACCTTAACATAGTAGATGTCACGGTTGCATAGTCGTTGAACCTTTTGACTAGTGATTTTAGTTGGTGCTACTTCAAATGTCAAATCATCAGTTAGATCTAGTGGATCCGCTGTCAAAACGTACGTTGGATCTCTGACATACTTCTTTAATAATGAGATATGAAATACATCATGCACACTTGACATAGATGGTGGTAGTGCTAACTGATAAGTCACTTTTCCACGTTTGGCTAAAATCTCATATGGCCCGACATATCTCGGACTTAGCTTCCCTTTCTGTCCGAATCATAGCACTTTAAAACTCCCCGTTACATACGTCGCATAGGTGTCTTTCAAGAATACCTTATCACCTACGATAAATTCAAGGTCTCTGCGTTGAGTATCTGCATACTGTTTTCTGACGATTTTGAGCCGTTCTAACTCTTTCTTTGATAATGTCGACTACTCGACAAGTCTCTTCAACAAATTCTGGTCCAATGATGCTATGTTCTCCAACTTCATTCCAAAACAGAGGAGTTCGACACTTTCTACGATACAGTGCTTCATAGGGTGACGTCTGTATAGAAGCCTGATAGCTATTGTTATAGGCGAACTCGATCAATGGTAGTTTCTCATCCCATGATCCTTTAAAATCAATTACACAGGCTCGAAGCATGTCTTCTAAAATCTGAATGGTATGCTCTGATTGTCCGTCTGTCTGAGGATGGAATGCAGTACTGAACTTCAACGTTGTACCCGTAGCCTTTTGCAATCCTTCCCAAAACTTTGAAGTAAAACGTGGGTCTCTGTCGAACACAATGCTTTCAGGTACACCATGTAATCTGACAATGTTATCCACATATAGCTTGGCTAACCTCTCCAGGGTATACTGTCACACCCTAATTCCACACTATTCAAAATGGTGTGATGAACACCTAATTAACCAACGGTTCAACCAGGATCTCGAATAGGCTGTGTCCGTTTGCTTAAACCATACACATCCACAACAATAATCAGAGTAAATACACAATAGCGAAAGTCTTTATACTAATGAACTGAGAGTCTAACAATTATAAAATAATAAATTATCCAATTATTCTCCATTGACTAAGACATAAAATAAAATATTAAATCAATTACATCGTCTGTATAAATTGAATAAAATTCTAATCGAAAACACAAGAGTTGCACTCGCATGACGAATCATGCGACTCCACCATAACTTCAACGTCCATCGCCGCTGCATGTCCACACATAGGAGCATTCATATAGTCTTCAACTGTGGTACCTGCATCATCAACTAAAAGTATTCGACGTCGAAAGGGTGAGTACACATCATGGCTCAGTGAGCAAACAAAACAATGCAACAAACATATGCATGCATTCAATTCATATCTTTGGTCTGGTTCATAAGTTTGCAATGTGCTATAGAAAGGTTCGGTGGCCGCCTCGCCTCTATACACAGGGTGTGTAAGCCCACCCAATGGATCAAACACCATTGTCGTCCACATCCACCCCACCATGGCATAGAGATAGAGCTAAAGTGCTTAGGTCCGCACCGCATCACACTTCCCCTGATGCTCTACCCATACCAACACGTAAGCCCCTGCTGGCGAGGGCTTGCAAACTGGGCTCGCAACTAACCAATCATAATATCAAATAGTGTATCCAAGGCCTCACCCCAGCATCCTTCAGTACGTCCATAGAGATAGAGCTAAGGCCCCCCGGTAGAGTCAGGGACTACACGGTCCGAGATCACCTCCCCTAATGCCCTACGACGTAATAGTTCTGCTAAGGTAATGACGATACGATGATGTCAGTGGACAAGACTTGAGTAGAGATAGGGCTAAAGTGCTTAGGACCACACCGCATCACACTTCCCCTGATGCCCCACTCGCATCAAGTACACTAGCCACACACAAACATTCACATGCCTATTCCTAGCCTCATCATCATCATCATGTTGTAAATAAATTGAATTAAATATGCATGAACAGTAATAACAGGAATAGTAGATGACATGTGATATGCACATTACAATCATACAATCATAGAATCATACATGGTATTGGACTCAATAAACGAAAAAAGTTTATTATTAGCCAATTAGTTTAGGTCTTGTTCTCTCACCTTTGATTGAGTGTAGATCCTCGTTCAAACTTTATGAATCACCTTTAAATCACAAGGAAGGCCTAACAAGTCGATAGATTTTTAATTAGAATTAATTTCAATAAATTTAGAATAGCTGAAATTGTAGGGTTGCAGGTAGGGCAGCACCTAGGGCCAGTTACCAATCGACCCTAGGGTGTAGGGTCGGACGTGGGGTCGGTTACCAATCAACCCTACGTGCGACCACACCCTCCCTGGGACTTCCTGAGGACATGTGGTCGATTTTGTGGTCTTGTAGGTCCTTTCTATGATTGTTCTATGGCTCATAAATATGATTTTTACATACTTTCCATTGCCTATGATGATTACTTCCATGGATTCATTTGGAACTCATCCATAGATGGATGATTTGGGTTTCTCTTAATCCTAACTTCTTCCTAATCTACTTTAGGCTCTTACTTTATAAAGGGACTTAGATTCATACTTGAAGTTGGCTGAGATTCAGGGGTTTCTCTGAACTTCCTCCTCTTCCTTAGTCTTTTCTTCAATTTTCCTTCTCTTTCTCTTTTCTCACATTCAATTAGGGTTCTAAAAGGAGTGAAAGAGGCTAAGGGATGTCCTATTTATAGAGGAAAAACCCTCCAAAATAAGTCCCATTGTGTTTAGGAAAGAGCCCCTTGGAATTAGGAAAGTTTCTTAATTTACGATTTTTGTCTGTCATCGTAGGGTCGGACGTAGGGTCGCAGGATCCGTCAACCCTACGTTTTTCTAGTCATGTGACCCTACGACTAGAAAATCATAGGTTGGACTTCTGTTGAGGTGGGGTCGACCCTACCTGTTTAGGCATGTGATCCTACCCTTACATTTACTATTTTTGGGTCAGACTTATACCTGGTCTTGTGATTTTCTTCACGAACTTGGTCCACCTGGCTCGACCATGATAGGTAGACCTGGTTCAAGGTGGTAAGACCGGTTAGTTTGATACGGGTCTTACATATACTGTGGTCGTATAGCTATGAAATGAGCTGTCTTAGTCTGACGATCTACAATCACCCAGACTGCGTCAACTACTCGAGGAGTCAATGGTAATCCGGTGACGAAGTCCATAGTGATGCAGTCCCATTTCCATGCTGGTTCTGGTAGCGGCTGTAATAATCCTGCAAGTCTTTTTCGTTCAGCCTTTATCCTCTGACAATTTAGGCATTGAGACACGAATTTAGCTACATCTGCTTTTATTCCTCTCCACCAATATAATTTCTTCAAATCATGATGCATCTTTGTACTTCCAAGATGTACCGAATAGGCAATGGTGTGAGCTTCCTCCATTAGTCAGTGTCTAATGTCTAAGTTATCTGTTTTAGGAACACATACTCTTCCTTTGTACTTCAGTACCTTTTCATCGTCACATTTTGAACTCAGGAGCCGTCCTACCTTTTTCAATGTCTTCTTGTTCCGTTCTCAGATAAGGGTCTGATTTTATAGCGGCTTTTACTTCATCAATTATATCAGGTACAATCTTTAACGTTGCGAATATATTTAAAAACAGATGAATAAACCCTTAGTTGGTTGATTCACCCGGTGCATCTATCACGAACTGCTCATTACCATAATTGAACATTTTTCCTGTAGTACACATTGCTGCAGTCTTGTTAACCTCTCCTTGAAATTTTATCATTGCTTTTCTGCTTAGCTCATCAGCAACTACATTAGCCTTTCCTGGATGATACTGGATATCGCAATCATAGTCCTTCAATAATTTCAACCATCTTCTTTGTCTCATGTTCAACTCCTTCTAATTAAAAAGATAAGTGAGACTCTTATGATCTAATTTAATTTGAAATTTCTCTCCATACAAATAATGTCTCCATATCTTGATAGCATGTACTACTGTCGCTAATTCCAAGTCATGAGGGGATAGTTCTTCTCATGTGACTTTAGTTGTCTTGAGGCATATGCAATTACTTGTTCTCCTTGCATAAGTACACATCCTAAACCTAATCCCAACGCATCAATTTACAAGATAAATGGATGTCCTGGAATAGGAATAGTCAAGATCGAAGCAGATATCAATCTAGCCTTCAATGTTTAGAAATTATCAGTCCAAACAAATTTTTCTCCTTTCTTAGTCAAACTGGTGAGAGGTAAAGCAATTCTGGAATAGTCTTCCACGAATCGTCGATAATACCCAACTAGACCTAGGAAACTTCTAATTTCTGCAACGTTCTTTGGTGCTTCCCACTTCACAATGGCTTCAATCTTGCTGGGATCCACTTTAATTCCTTCAGCGGATACAACATGGCCTAAGAAAGCGACCTCATTTAACCAAAACTCACACTTTGTAAATTTAGCGTAAAGCTTCTCTTTCCTTAATCGCTGAAGAGCGGCTATTAAATTCATGACATGAGTTTCCTTGTCCTTGGAGTAGACCAATATATCATCAATAAACACAATGACCGACATATCCAACATATCATGGAATACCCGATTCATGAGTTCTATAAAAGTTGCGGGTGCTTTAGTCAATCCAAAAGACATGACTAAAAATTCATAATGTCCATATCTTGTTCTGAATACTGTCTTTGGAATATCACCGTCCTTAATCTTCAGCTGATGGTATCTTGACCGAAGATCAATCTTGGTGTAAGCATCCCATTTTTGGTATTAATACATATATATATATATATATATATATATATATATATATATATATATATATATATAAAGAAAGAGAGAGAAAAGAGAGGCCATAGGAAAGAGAATGGGAGAAAGAAAAAAAGGAAAGAGAGAAAGAAATAAAAGAAAAAAGAAAAAAAAAGGAACCCCTTCACGTTTTTTTTCTAGAAAACGTGAATGAGAGAGAGAAGAAGAGAAGAAAAGGAAAGAAAGAAAATAGAAGAAAAGGAAAGAAGAAAAGGAAAAAAGAAAGAAAAGAGAAGAAAAGGAAAGAAAGAGAAGAAGAGAAGAAAAGGAAAGAGAGAGAAGAAGAGAAGAAAAGGAAAAAGAAAGAAAAGAGAAGAAAAGGAAAGAAAGAGAAGAAGAAAAGAAAAGGAAAGAAAGAAAAGAGAAGAAAAAGAAAGAAAAAAAAAGGGAAAGAAAGATAAATAAAAGAAAAAAAGAAAAAGAAAAAAAATAATAAAAAGAGGATCTCCTTCACGTTTTCTAGAATGAGAGAGAGAAGAAGAGAAGAAAAGGAAAGAAAGAGAAGAAGAAAAGAAAAGGAAAGAAAGAGAAGAAGAAAAGAAAAGGAAAGAAAAAAAAGAGAAGAAAAGGAAAGAAGAAAAGGAAAAAGAAAGAAAAGAGAAGAAAAGGAAAGAAATAGAAAAAGAGAAGAAAATGAAAGAAAGAGAAGAAAAGAAGAAAAGGAAAGAAAGAAAAAAGAAGAAGAAGGAAAGAAAGAGAAGAAAAAGTAAAGAAAGAAAAAAAATAATAATAAGAAGAGGGGGGAGATCCGAAAGAAGGGAGAGAGAGAGAGAGCACGGGAGAATGAAGAAGAGGAGCTGAAACCGAAAAAAAAGAAAGAACAGAAGAGGAAGAAGAAGAAGAAGAAGAAGAAGAAGAAGAAGAAGATCAAGAGAAGGAGAAATCAGAAAAAATAGGTAAACTCTGCTTTATCGTTTTCTTTATTTGAAATTTCATGTGCTAAAATTGACCCAAATGTGTTGAAATTTCATGTGGATAAAATTGATTCAAACATGTAGGAATTTCATGTGATCAAAATTGATCTAAAAATGCTTAGAATTTTATGAAATTTGATCCCATTGGTTTGAAATTTAAGGTGATTAAATATGGACCATTGATATGGATTTTGGATGATTAAAATTATGGTCATCTTATCTGGATCTGATCTTGGGAGTTTGATGTGATTAATTGGATCAATTACATGTAAGAATTTCATGTGATCAAAATTGATCTAAAAATGCTTAGAATTTTATGAAATTGATCCATTTGGTTTGAAATTTAAGGTGATTAAATATGGACCATTGATATGGATTTTGGATGATTAAATTATGACCATCTAATCTGGATCTGATCTTGAGAATTTGGTGTGATTAATTGGATCAATTACATGTAGGAATTTCATATGATCAAAATTGATCTGAAAATGCTTAGAATTTTATGAAATTGGTCCCATTGGTTTGAAATTTAAGGTGATTAAATATGGACCATTGATATGGATTTTGGATGATTAAATTATGGCCATCTGATCTAGATCTGATCTTGGGAATTTGAGATCAATTGGATCAATTACATGTAGGAATTTTATGTGATCAAAATTGATCTGAAATGCTTAGAATTTTACAAAATTGATCACATTGGTTTAAATTTAAGGTGATTAAATATGGACCATTGATATGGATTTTGGATGATTAAATTATGGCCATCTTATCTGGATTTGATCTTGGGAGTTTGATGTGATTAATTGTGACCATTGATTTGAAACTTTTTAATATAAATTTGTATATGGTCATTTGATGTTAAGTTATTTTCACATGATTTAATTATGACCTTTGATCTTGAGCCATTGATTGATAAATTTAATCCACTAGATGATCAATTGATTTCTGATTATGTGATGACATTAAATCTGAACCATTGGATTTCATGTTGATATGTTCACCATCTTGATGCTTGCATGATTCTTGCTGTTTTGGAATGCTACACATGCTTATTGCTATATTTGTCTACCACATGCTTACTGTCATATTTAGATGATTACTGCCATTTTTGGATGCTTACTGCTATGTTTGGATTACTACCACTGCTATAGTTGGAATATTTTCATTCATCATATTCGTCTTAAAAAGAGATAAATTGAAAAAATAACAATTAGGGTAGAAAACCCTAAATATGGAAAGAAAATAACAATTAGGGTAGAAAATCCTAAAAATGAAAAGAAAATAACAATTAGGGTAGAAAATCCTAAAAATGAAAAGAAAATAACAATTAGGGTAAAAAACCCTAAAATGGAAAGAAAATAACAATTAGGGTAGAAAACCCTAAAATGAAAAAGAAATAGCAATTAGGGTAGAAGACCCTAAAAATAGTCATATTAGGTCTTGCCATGCTTAGAATTAGCATATTAGATCTTACCATATAGGCTCTTGCCTTATTTGCAGTGCATGCCATATTAAGGAGATTTTCACAATCTTACTATATGTGTATTTCTTGTCATAAATGTGTTATATGCCATATTTAGATGAATAATTCAATTTTGATAATAATTTAATTTATGCAACACCCTAGTCAAACTGCCATATCTACACACCTAGCAAACATATTAGGTGTGGGGACGTGCATGTAGGCACCCACATTCTTGGGAAGGGCATAATGGGAATTATAAAAAAAACCATAATAAAGAAAGAAAAATGCTTTGCCAAACCTTCCAAAATTAAAATTCAGGATGAAAAGGGTAATTTAGGACGATTTTGTCCCTTGGCAAGCCCTAAACCTAGAATAGGTTCTCAATCCCAAACCTAGAATAGGTTCTCAATCATTAACCTAGAAAAGGTTATCCATTTTGAACTACGCGGATTCCTAGGTCAAACCCTAGGATACGTAGGCCATTTGGGAGAAACCCAATTCGGATCCACACATTAGTCCCTGGACTATCCATAGATCCCTAGGATACTCCCATATTTTGACCCAAATAGGGTTATCCGCGCTCGCGATTCTTAGGGCAAACCCTAGGATACGTAGGCCATTTGGGAGAAACCCAAATTCGGATCCACACCTTAGTCCACTTGGACTATCCATAGATCCACTAGGATATTCATCCATATTCCAACCCAAAAAGGGTTATCCACACCTTAGTCCACTTGGACTATCCATAGATCCACTAGGATATTTATCCAAACTTTAGTCCACTTGGACTATCCATAGATCCACTAGGATATTTTTCCATAATTTAGTCCACTTGGACTATCCATAGATCCACTAGGATATTATCCACATTCCAACCCAAATAGGGTTACCCTTAGATCCACTAGGACTATCTATCAGTCCACATGGACTATCCAAATCCTAATCCATAGGATTTCTCAACCTTTCAAGCATAAATTTCAACTTGAACAAAGAACTTAATCATGCACAAGCATAAATCACATCCATAAACTTTAATCACACCTGAACTACGATGGTGAACCTGATTTTTGGAATAATTCTGTGATACGTAGGCAATCTGATGGATACAGATTTGGTTCAATGATATCAAACCCCTTGGTTTGGTTTGGCTTAGCAAATAGAGTCTAGCATAGGAAAGGTATAGGAGACCGATTTCGATCGGGCGGTTTGGGTGCCTAACCCCTTCCCATAACCGTAACCTGACACTTACCCAATCTCTGATGGACCAGAATTCCAATCTAAGGGTCATGAGTCAATCGAAGTCTTACCTTGGGGTGAGATTTCACGTTTCTAAGGTCCTAGACCTAAATCTAGGTGGCGACTTTCTAAAGATTTCCATCTTTGTCCTCACACTTGGAGAACACCTTGGCACCCTGCAACTGATCGAACAAGTCATCGATTCGAGACAATGGGTACCGATTCTTGATCGTCAGCTTATTCAATTCCTGGTAGTCTATATACAGTCGAACGCTACCATCTTTCTTCTTTACAAACAATACTGATGCTCCCCATGGTGATATGCTAGGTCTGATGTAACCCTTGTCCAGTAATTCCTGTAACTGTACTTTTAATTCCTTCAATTCAATAGGAGCCATTCTATAGGGTGCTTTGGTTACTGGTGTGGCTCCAGGTATCAGATCTATAACGAACTTTGTCGCTCGATCGGGTGGTAGTCCTGGTAGTTCTTCAGGAAATACATCTGGAAAGTCATGCACAACATCAATATTCTCCATTTTGGTGCATCCTTGGTGAGGTCAACCATTGATACTAGATACCCAACTCCTCCTTTCTCGAGGCATTTCCTAGCCTTTAATGTAGAGAGGATGAGTTTTCATTTACAGGGAAGTTTGGTTCCCGTAAAACTAAACTCTACTCCTTCCTTGTCTTTAAATGTCTGCTTCTTTTCTGCACATGATAGATTTATAGAATGTCGAGCTAACCAGTCCATTCCCAAGATGATGTCAAAGTCTACCATCTCAAGTTGAATCAAGGTTGCATCCAAAGTCTTCTCGTCAATAAGAACTGGACATGGTCCATAACCTTTTTCTAGTTCCACTTATAATCCCATCGGCGATCGTACTAGTTTGTAGTCTAAAGATTTGAGGGGTAGATTCAACTTCTTTCCAAATGACACATATAAAAGAGTACTCTAGCGGGTATGCCATTAATAGATATGATACTTGTGATTTGTTTTAGTTTTAGTCTACATGCTCACACAATGTAACACAAATGAAAGGTTCAGGTCTTACTTGTGACCACATCAGGCGATGTGACAGCATCCTCAGATGTAACAACATAAACCTTTCCTTGCTGTAGCTGCTTTCTAGGTTTAGGACACTCCCTTGAATAATGTCCTACTTGGTTGCAGTTAAAACATTTTACTCCTTCATTGTTTTGCTTTTGTTGCGGTTGAGCTACTGGAGTAGTCTTGGCTGCAACATTGAAGCCTTGAGTACGAAAGGGCTTAAAAGTCCTTGTATTCCCTCCGTTGTATGAATTTCCGTTTGGCCTTTTAATACCCCTGTTTTGAGCAAAGTAGCTCTCCTTCTGGCTCGATTTTATTACTCGAGCAATTTGTACGACTTCGTTGTAAACCTTCTTTTCCAAAGACAGAACATGCTCAAGGATGCTTCCCTTGAGTCCCATGACGAACCTTTGGGTCTTTGTGTTTTCCTCCTGCATGTTGGCAGGTGCAAAGAAAAACAGCTCTTCGTAACGCTGTTGGTATGCATCCACAGTCATCTGGCCTTGATATACTCAGGAACTCTCTCTCCATAGAATCTCTGAAACTTTTGGGGAAATACTTCTCAAAGAATGCCTCTTGATATATAACCCAAGTCAATTGGGCGTGCTTTGTTAACAAATAAGGTTGCACACAATACTTTCTCCTCCTTATTCACTGTCATCATCATAAAAAAATTTTCCATTTCATCAATCCAGTGTGCTGGTCACAAAGGATCTGCTGGCTTACCAATATATTCTTTGGGCTTCATCTTCAAAAAATGCTCAATCAGTCGGGAGCGGTCCAGCTGATACGGAGTATAGGCCCCATACATAGGTGGTTGGTACTGGTAACTGCCTTGAGCTACCTCAGGATTTTGCACTTGAGCCGGCATGACTGGTGTTTGAGGTGTGTGGGGTACCGTGTTGCTTCCCCTTGGTACTGTGCTAGCTTGTCCTGCTGGCATAGGTGTTGTATGTGCAGTTGGAAAAGCCATTTCTATAGCAGCTTGCACATTGGCTTGTACATGCTGTATTTACTGCAGCTGTTGTGCTAAGTTCATTACGGCTATAGCCAAATCCGTAGGTGGGGCTGGCAAGTTTGTAGGATTTTCCTGACCATTAGCCACTGGCGGTGCCATATTCAGATTCTCTTATGCTTCATGATTTATGTGGCTGTCTTCCTCCACAGGTGGTGGTGGTGGAATTGGGTTATGGCCTCGTCTGGTCACCCTTCGCCCAACCATTTTCTGTTCTGGTGGTGGTAGTGTCTAAAAACAATCATAGCACATGTGAGGCAATAAATATAAGTTGTTCTCAAGTACAAATCCATCTAATCAATATAAATTTCCAACTTTTCAGATCATTCTGACAAAATACTGTATTTTCCATCGTAGGGTCGATGGTAGGGTTGATCCTTATGCGACCCTAATAAACCCTGTCAGCTTACCGAGAGCCTAGGGTCGATGGTAGGGTCGGTCTATGTCCGACCATAGGTCCAACCCATGGTTCTCTGTCAGATCACTGAGAGCCTAGGGTCGATGGTAGGGTCTGACGTAGGGTCGCACATTTTGGTCGAATTTTGCGACACTACGATCCAAAATTAGGTTTTTAAATCCGATTTTGGATTTATTTCCCATTTTTTCTCCTTTCTTCCAACTCAACTCACTTCCCCTGAGTTGCTACAGTATCGACCACTAGGGTTTGGTGATTGTTTCTTCCGTTCACGACTCCCACTCCATCTTTTCAGGTATGCTCTCTACTATTTCCCATTTTTATGCTTTCTAAACTAGGTTTTTGTCCATTTACATCGTTTTCTTCAAATTAAACTTTTTCTAATCGTAAAAATTTAATTTTATTGGGGGCTTTAGCTATTGGTCACCCAATGGACGAAAGCCCTCAAAAATATTTGAGTTTCATCAGTTGGTTATCTAGAAACTTAAATTTTTTCATTTTTGACCTAATTTTTGAGATTTTTCGAATTTATTGAGATTTCTTCAAATTCGTTCTTTCTATATTTCCAACTGTATGAGCTTTGCAGGATGGTTTGGAACCTATATAAGTCCTCCTGCCCAGTTGTTTGGGTGAAAAGTGAGGCTTTTGACCAAATCTTGCCGTTATAATGCCAAAATTTTGAGTTTTTCACCATTACTAGTATCTTGTTTGTTTTTCTGTGTCTTGACAGATACTATGGCTCGTACCAAGGTTCCTAGGGCTTATGACCCCGTTCATTTCTGCTCCAACGAGGCAGAAGCTCAGTTTGCTCGCCATGAGCGTAAGAAAGTAGAAAGGGGTCACTGTGTGAACTTGGCTAGTCTAGCCATGTTCAATGTGGAGGGTGCTTTTGGTGACATGGGCTGGCTTCCTGTGATTACCTATGAGGCTTGTACCCGTCCTGATTTGGTGAGGTAGTTCTATTGCAATCTCCAGGTAGTGGGGGATCGCAATAACACAGAAAGGGGTAAGGAGCTCAGGATCACTAGCTACGTCAAAGGGGTGGAGGTTTCATTTAACTGCTAGTAGTTGGCTGATCTTTTGGGCATATCAAATGACGGCCCTTTGGTGTACTGTGATCCAAAGGAGCCCCAGTTCCTATCCTTAGAGATGCGTGCTGAGATTGACAGTTAGCTTATTTGAGATGATCGTTGGGAGATGAAAGCGATCAACCTACGTCCAGAGCCTCGGGTGTACTACAAAATTATCTAGCACAACCTGATACCCCAGAGTGGACATTATGAGAGGATCTCCCAGTTGACTCAATATGTCCTCTACTGTATTTGCACCAGGCAGCCTATCTGCCTTCCTTATATCATTATCCGGACAATGATCCATGCTATGCTGCCTGGTCAGTTGGGCAACCTACCCTACTGACGTCTGATCACCACATTGTTCACCCGCCTACACGTTGACTTAGTAGATGAGAGGATTCAGGAGAAGACCTTTTCATCGGATCTTGATTGGGAGGCCATCTGTAAGATGGGTTTACGGGATGCTTAGGTCAGTGATGATAAGACGAACGCTCTGGTGTATCCTCGTACTCGAGTAGAGGTAGCAGATACCGCAGCAACAATAGTAGTAGCAGGAGCAGGGGTCCCTGGGGGTGATGTCGAGGATGATGATCGTATGTTTATGGATGTAGATGCCATACCTCCTCCATCACCTCTACATTCTACTGGAGCTGATCCATCTCGGGCTCCTTCACACATGGTTGGTCCTTCACACCCACCATCTGATGATATGATGGGATTACTGCATGAGATCAGAGAGGCTCAGCGCACGATGGACTTAAGAGTAGAAGAGCTTCTAGATGCTCAGCACACGACAGATAGGAGAGTAGGAGAGCTTCTAGATGCTCAGTGCGTGATTGATGGGAGAGTGGGCGAGCTTCTAGATGCTCAGTGTACGTCTGATCAGTGGATGACCGAGTTGATAGCTAGTCTTCAGATGACCCAGACTCAGATAGCCTGGTTGACTAAAGTGTATGCTGAGGACTACGATAGAGATCGCGAGCCACCTCCTCCTCCATCACCTCCAGCTCCATGATGTATATTTTCTTTTTATCCTTATTTATACTACAGAGTAACTGTCCGAGATGTGGACTGTACTCTGCTTTGGATATATATGAACGTGCTTTTTATTTGATGTATATGAAACATGTTTCTCCTTTTATATATGCAATATTCTCTTTCTTAATTTTGTCTCAAACAACACAGGTGCATACAGTGTGTTCTTATTAAAGCTTTTAAATTTTATCCTAACTCGGTTCACGAACTTTTATGGAAGTATACTGGTTTAATAGACAGGGCTTGAGAGCTCTGATACCAAGTTGTCACACCCCAATTCTACACTATTCAGAATAGTGTGATGAACCACAATAAACCAACGGTTCAACCAGGATCTCAAATAGGCTGTGTCCGTTTGCTTAAACCATACACATCCACAACCATAATCAGAGTAAATAAACAATAGCGAAAGTATTATATATTAAATGAACTGAGAGTCTAGCGGTAATAAAGTAAATAAATTATCCAATTATCTCCAAATAACAAAGACATAAAATAAAATAATTTAATCAATTACATCGCCTGTATAATAAAAATCTAATCGAAAACATAAGAGTTGCACTCGCATGACGAATCATGCGACTCTATCATAACTTCAGCGTCCATCACCGCCGCATGTCCATACATTGAAGCATTTATATAATCTTCTATAGTGGTACCTGCATCATCAACTAAAAATATTCGACGTTGAAAGGGTGAGCACACATTACGGCTCAGTAAGCAAACAAAACAATGCAGCAAACATATGCATGCATTCAATTCATATCTTTGGTCTGGTTCATAAGTTTGCAATGTGCAATAGAAAGGATAGGTGGCCACCACACCTCTATACACGAGTATGTGAAGCCACCCAATGGATCAAACATCATTGCCGTCCCACATGCACCCACCATGGAATAGGGATAGAGCTAAAGTGCTTAGGACCGCACCGCATCACACTTCCCCTGATGCCCTACCCATACCAACACGTATGCCCCTGCTGGCGAGGGCTTGCAAACTGGGCTCACAACTAACCAATACTAATGCCAAATAGTGTATCCAAGGCCTCACCCTAGCATCCCTCAATACGTCCATAGAGATAGAGCTAAGGCCTGTCGCTGTAGAGCCAGAGACTACACGGTCCGAGACCACCTCCCTTGATAATCTACGATGTAATAGTTCTGCTAAGGTAATGGTGATACGACGATGTTAGTGGACATGACTTGAGTAGAGATAGAGCTAGAGTCTGGTGACCAGGATGAACCATAGTGTCACGTCCTCCCCCTGATGCTCCACTCGCATCAAGTACACTAACTACACACATACATTCACATGCCTATTCCTAGCATCATCATCATCATCATGTTATAAATAAATAGAATTAAATATGCAAGAAAAATAATAACAGGAATAATGGATGACATGTGATATCCACATTACAATCATACAAGCACAGAATCATTCACAGTATTGGACTCAATAAACAAAACAGCTTATTATTAGCCAATTAGTTTAGATCTTGTTCCCTCACCTTTGATTGAGCGTAGATCCTTGTTCAAGCTTTATGAATCACTTTTAAATCACTAGAAAGACCTAACAAGTCGATAGATTTTAATTAAAATTAATTCTAATATATTTTAAACTAACTGAAATCGTAGAGTTGCAGGTAGGGTAGCACCTAGGGTAGCAGTTTTTGTGACCCTAGGGTGTAGGGTCGGACGTGGGGTCGGATACCATTCGACCTTACGTGCGACCACACCCTCCCTGGGACTTTCTGAGGGCATGTGGTCGATCATGTGGTCTCGTAGGTTCGGATATCATTTAACCCTACGTGCGACCATACATATTCTGAGTCGACCTTTCATTCTAAAGTCCATTCCTTCACGTTTGGATCCTTTGGCTTACTTTAATGGTCCATTCTATGATTGTTCTATGGCTCAAAACTATAAGTTATACACTATTCATAGTCCATAATGATTTCCTCCATAGAATCTCTTGAAACTTGTCCATAGATGGATGATTTGGGTTTCTCCTAATCCTATGTTCTTCATAACTATTCTAAGATCTCTTATTCAGGTAAGGAATTAGGTTCATACCTTTATTCAGAGGTTTCTCTGAACTTCTTCCTCTTCCTTAGTCTTTTCTTTAAGTTCTTTCTCTTCTTCTCTTCCTTCTCTTTCTCTTTCTCTCACTCTCAATTAGGGTTCTAAAGGAGTGAAAGAGGCTAAGGGATGTCCTATTTATAGAGGAAAATCCTCCATAATAAGTCTCAATGAGTTTAAGAAAGATCCCCTTTAAATTAGGAAAGTTTTCTAATTTTCGGTTTCTGTCTGTCATCATAGGGTCGGACGTAGGGTTGCAAAATCCGTCGACCTTATGTTTTTCTAGTCATGCGAACCTACGACTAGAAAGTCATGGGTTAGACTTCTGTTGAGGTGGGGTCGACCCTACCTGTTTAGGCATGCGACCCTACCCTCTCATTTGCTATTTTTGGGTTAGATTTCATACCTGGTCTTGTGATTTCTTCACGCACTTGGTCCACTTGGCTCGACCATGATAGGTAGACCTGGTACAAGGTGGTAAGACCAGTTAGTTCGATACGGGTCTTACATAGAGATAGAACTAGAGTCTAATGGCCAGGCCGGAGACCACAGTGCCACTTCCTCCCCCTGATACCCTACCCGCACCAAGCATGCTAAGACAGAACGATACGAAAAGGTACTAGTGTGAGGAATGATCCTAGACCCCCGGCCCTTCCCATTCCACACACCAACGAAAACAATTGCATGCCTAACAGTCACATCCTAGCATAGCGAGTATGCATGAACTAATAATAACTGAAAGTAAAGGATGACATGCGAGTATGCACAAACATCAGTCCACAGAATCATTGTTATTAACAACGTTTTACTGTTATTAAATTATTAGGGTTTAGGTCCGATTTTCTTACCTGTTGCTTGTTTGATAGCTTGCTCCACGTCACAGAATCCAAACTTGCTATCACAAAGTCCTACACGATGTTAGGGTTGAGTTAGAATAGTTTTCCTTAGGATTTACGTTGGTCAGAAAACCAACTGGGTCAAAAACACTCCTCACAGAGCAGACCAGTCGCAGGTACCGATTGTGACATTGTGGGGAAAGATGCGACCGGTATGGTCGATCGGTCCCCACAGACCAGTCTCTGGGAGATACCGGTCGCAGGTACCGGTCGCATAGGGTGCGACCGGTATGGTCAACCGGTCCCCACAGACCAGCCTCCGGGAGATACCGGTCGCAGGTACCTGTCGCATAGGGTGCGACCAGTATGTCTCCGAAAGACCATACATCCGATTCTCATCTTCTGTCGGTCACCCCCTATTGATTCTAGGGTTTCTCCTATACATTCTAGGTCTAAGCAATGAGTTAGAGTTGTTTCCAACTCCATTCAATTCCTAATTTCGATGATCTTCAACCTAGAACTTGAATCTAGGGTTTACCGACTAGATTAGGGTTTGACGGCAAAATATGGTTTAGATCAATACCTCGCCTTGCATGGTATTGATCCATTCATGACTAACCTTCTAGAATGCTTAACGTAGAGGAAGGTTTAAGCACTTACCGTTGGTTCGCAGTAGAGTGTTCTTCGTCCAACGGCAATGGCGGCTCTTCCCTCTCCTTCCTTAGCTCCTTCTCCTTCTTCAATCTCTTTCTCCTCTAGGATTTGTGAGGATCAATGAAAGGAATTTAAGGAGGTCTAAGGGTCCTTATATAGGCTAGGGTTGAGTTTAGGAAGTCCTCTTATGTTAGGAAAGTCCTAGGGTTCAAAATTTGGAAAGTGGGACCCACAGAGATCCGTTTCCGGATTTAAGTGGTCTGCTGCACAGGCTATACCGATCAATTGGTACCATAGACCAGTACCATCGACTGATATGAAATATATCATACTTTGAGGTCCATTTTCGTACCTGATTGTCATCCGTTCGTCCCATCTGGCCCGATGATGATTAGAAGACCTGTTACGATATGAATGAAAGTTTAGATCGGGTTCATGGAGTGCGGGTCTTACAGAGGTCTCCGAGGCATCCCATGCAGAGTCGTTAGTCGATTTATCGTAAATTGACTGTTTAAACTTCAAAAATTCATAAGTTGGATATTTTACGTCCCAATGAAGTGATTCAAGCTCCAGTATTCCTCATTTTTAGTGCTCTACAAACGTAAAAAATTTGGGGTAGAGGCTGTCAAAAAATTCCATGCAGAATGACGACGAAACTATGAAATGATAGAGAGAGAAAAACCAATCTTGGCCCAACCCAGCTCAACCCATATATGCTTAACCCAGTCAACTCATGTTGGTCCGAATCCAGTCAACTCAGACTAGTCTAAACCGAACCAGTTCAACTCGCGTGTGTTTTACATTAGATGCATTATATATTATACTGTATATTATATATAATATGCTATACTATATATGATTTATGGTATAATATTATGCATTATGTGTAACATATCATGAGGTGTATGTATATATAGTGGGTTATTTATATTATATGTATCCTTATAAGGGGGGTCGAGAGAAGGCCGTGAGAAGAGATAATAAGATTCAACCAAGTTTTAGAAAAAAAAGGAAAGGAATTAGGAGATGAGAGAGTCATGGGACTCTAAAAGAAAAAAATGGAAAGAAAAAAAAAAGGAAGGAGAAAGAGGGTGATTTCTCAAGAGAGAGGAAGAAAAAAAAAGAAAAAAAAAAGAAAAAAAAGAAAGAACAAAATAAAGAAAAATAAAAAAAGGAAAGAATAGAAAAGGGGGGAACGTAAGTGGAGAAGGAAAGAAATAAAAGAAAAAAAAAAGAAAAAAAGGGAAAGGCAGAGCACGGGTGGACTCCAAAAGGGAAGAAGAAAAAAAAGGAAAAAAAGAAAAAAAAAAAAGGAGAAGAGAATCAGCCGTGAGATAGAGAAGATTGAGAGATGGATGAGAGATGGAAAGAATCAAAGAGCCGAATGAGAGATAGGAAAATTGAAGAAGAAAAATCTGCTGGGAAAGGAGATCCGGGCAAGAGAGATCTCAGAGGAAAAAAAATAGGAAAGAGAGACAAGAAGATCTGAACAGAAATGGGAAGAGATGAAGAACTATTGGGTTAGTGGACTCTAGAGGAAAGAGTCCAGATTGAATAGGAAATAGAGAGGGGATAAGCAGAATCTAAGAGAAGAAAGAAATAGAAACAAGCTGGAAGAAAAGAGGAAAGAGATTAAGAATTTGGAAAAAGGAGAAAATCTGAGATTTAGATCAATAGAAAGAGAAGAAAAAAAAACAATGAAATCAGAAAGAGGAAAGAGATCGAGGGGATCGAGAGGAGAAAGGAAAGGAGAAAAAAGAGCATGGGATAGAGAGCTGGAAAAAAAGAGAGACTCGGTGAAGGAGAGAGAGTAGGAAACAAAATAAAAATAAAAGAGAAAAGAGAGAATAGGAGAGGAGAGTCGGTTAGAGACTAAAGGAGAAAAAAAAATCAGGAAGAGAGGGGACACGGGGAAAAAGAGAAAAAAAAGAGACGAGAGATAGAGGAGGAGAAGAAAAATAAGATGAAGAAGAAGAAGAAGAAGAAGAAGAAGAAGAAGCAGCAGCGGCGGCAGATCGGGAAAGAGAAGAAAATGAGAAGAGCTGAAGAGAAGAAGAAAGCAGATTGGAGGAAATAAGAGGTAAGACACTTTTACCTATTATATACTTGAATTGATCACCTGGGTACATGCCTACCCACTGATTATTTCACTTTCATGTCCATTACCTTCTCCCCTGCAGTCCATGCTATCACACCTATTGGAAACCCAACTACCATATACACATCTTTGTCTTCAACATCTGATCCCAATACCCAACATTCCAATACACCTTATCATCTCCTAATCTAATCCATAATCCATTGCATATCTTATCACCCACCTGTATAGCTGAGAAACCAGCCCAACCTATATCAAACCCTCTTACAAACCAAACCACCATATTAACTTGCAACATCCTTGATCCTACCAAACATCCAATATGAAACCAGGCTGTGACCATCAACTCCCTCCATTCTCCATCACTACCACTTGTCCTACCAACTAATCAGTCTAACATTCTCGTTAACCACCGAAGTCCATCTGTTGCCACCATCATCACCAAACCACCCGATTATCCCTCTAATCATACACCACCGAAAACCTGATCATGCAATGGTCCAACCTTGTGTTTGAAATTCCATGTGATAAAAATTGATCCGAACGTTTGGGTTTCATGAGATAAAATTGGTCTATGTGTTTGAATTGATCCGATTATGGAATTTGTATGGAATTGATCCGATTGTGAAAATTGATAAGATTGATCCGATTGTGGGAATTTGATTGAAATTGATCCAATCATATATAATTTTTATGAATTGATCCAATCATATGGAATTTTTCTAAATTGGTCCGATTATGGAATTTTTATGAATTGGTCCGATTGTAGAAATTGAATGAAATTGATCCTATTGTGAAAATTGAAGTCGATTGATTCCATATGTTTGAAATTTTGATGAAATCAATCTCATACGATTGAAATTTTGATGAAAATAAAATTAAACCATTGATCTCTGAATTCGATGAGATTGGATTATGGCCATTGGTCTAGATTTTAATGAGAATAAATCATGGCTTTTGATTTAGGATTTTTAATGTGACTGAAATCTAGACAATTGATGATTGAATTCAATGTGATTAAAATCTAGCCATTGATCTAGAGTTTCTAATATGATTAATTTTGAGCCATTGAACGTTTAATTTTGATTTGGATCTTATAATGAAATGAATCTAGCCATTGATCATGAGTTATATGAAATATAGACCATTAGATCTTGATCATGAGCATCTTATTTGAATCTGAACCATTAGATCTTGACCATGAGCAATTTATTTGAATATGAACAATTGGATTACCATCTTGAATGATTTGAACCGTTGGATTACCTTTTTGAGTGATTGGACTAAATTTGAACAGTTGGATTATCATTAATAATGATTTAAACCGTTAGATTTCTATCATATTGTATTTTAGAAGAATTTGAGCCATTGGATGGACATCATGAGTGATATAAATGAATTTGGACCATCGAATTGTCTTGATGATTGATGTAAATGAATCTGAACGGTTAGATTATGATTTAAAAAGATTTGAACCGTTGGCTCTTGATCATGTGTGATTTAGGCGTGATATGAACCATTGGATCTTAGTTTGATCATAACAAAACCTGATGTGAGATTTGAGCCATTGATCTTGATTATTTTGATGAAATTTGAGCCCTTGATCATGATTATCATATTTTGAAGAGATCAAACCGTTAGATTATTGAAGATTTAATCAAGATACATTATTGAAGAGATAAATTGGATCCAAACCATAGATCGAGGAATTGGATCCAAACCATAGATCAAGGATTTGATCTCGAGATTTTGAGAGATTCACATTAGACCTCAACCATAGATCTAGAGAATCTCATCTGACACAAATTCATACATACATTGATTGAGAATGATACATGAGATGCCTTGTCTGTTATCTTGATGCTCATATGCTTGTTCAAATGCTTCTTGCTGTTATATTGTTCACATGCTTTATTGATATATTTGAGATGATATATGCTATTTCTTGCCATACTTAAATATTTTTTATTGTTGGCAATAACTTAATTTCTGCAACACCCTAATCGAACTACCATATCTGTACACCTAGAAGACATATTAGGTATGGGGACGTGCATGTAGGCACCCACATTTATGGGAAGGGTAAGAATGGAAAAATAATAAATTTTAATCAAGAGATAAGAAGCCTAGCCCAACAAATGCCAAATTAGGGTTTTAGGTTAAGGGTAGCTTTAGGACGATCCCTACTCCTCAGCTCTTCTCCTCTAGGATACAGAGAACTAGATAGGTGTGATGTGAATCAAACCATAGAGCATTTAGGTTCCACACCCTGATCATGAAAGAAAACATCAATGAATGAATCCGCTTCCGAACTACGCGGATCCTGATTCTTAGGGCAACACCCTAAGATATGTAGGCAGTTTAGTGAGATTTCCAAACATGGTTCCACACCATGATCTTGAAAGAATATACACATCAATGATTGAATCTGTATTTTTAAACTACGAGGGTCCTGATTCTTAGGGCAGTACTCTAAGATACGTAGGCAGTTTGGAGAGATTCTCAAACACGGACTCATATACCCTTGCTCCCTGAGAGTAGAGAAAGAAACAGATTGCTCCCTCAGAGTAGAGAGAGAGACAGATTGTTCCCTGATAGTAGAGAAAGAGACAGATTGCTCCCTAAGAGTAGAGAAAGAGACAGATTGCTCCCCGAGAGTAGAGAGAGACAGATTGCTCCCCGAGAGTAGAAAGAAACAGATTATTCCCTAAGAGTAGAAAGAGATAGATTGCTCCCGAAGAGTAGAAAAAGACAGATTGCTCCCCGAGAGTAGAGAGATAGATTGCTCCCCGAGAGTAGAGAGAGATATATACCTTTGCTCCCCGAGAGTAGAGAAAGAGACCTTGCTCCCTGAGAGTAGAGAAAGAGACAGATTGCTCCCTGAGAGTAGAGAAGGAGACAGATTCCTCCCTGAGAGTAGAGAAAGATAGTTTGCCCCCTGAGAGTAGACACATCCTTGCTCCCTGAGAGTATCAAAACAACACAATGAACTACGTTGCATCTGATTTTCATGACATCTGAAATATGTAGGCAACTTGGAGGACCTCTCTAAGTGCGGTATCACATCTTAGTATCCCTAGGTCCTTCATATCCATATCCATACCCATTTCATATCCATATTCACTTCGACCCACATAGGCTATCTTTGGATTCAATCTCAATCATCATCAAGCAGAAACTTCAACTTGAATAATTGAATCTAAGAAAGCTTAATCATAAATCACATCCATAAACCTTAATTACATTCCGTTCGAACTACGTTATAAACTTGATTTCCAGGGTTGAAATACGTAGGCAATTTAAGATGTCTTAGATGTCTCAGATTCAGTCCATCACCAAACCATCTTCAGTTCAGGGCACTGTATATTATTTTGTTTGTTTATTTATTTTTGAGAACATGTTTGGCTGACCCTAGGTTAGAAGAACTTAAAAACTTGGCATAGGATCCCCCATGAGCCCTAGTCATCATCCATTGACCATAAATAATAAGAATCATAGAGTTTAAGGAAAGTAGAATCATAGAGGAAGCCGATTTTGAATCGGGCAGCTTTGGGTGCCTAACACCTTCCCAAACTGTACCTTGAACATTTACCCATTCTCTGATAGATCAAAGCTAATATATTAGGTCAAATGTGTCAATAGAAGTCTTGTCTTATGATGAGACTATATTTTTATAGGTCCTAGACCTTAATCTAGGTGGTGACTCCAAATCACATTTACCGTCCATCAAAGATGGGTGGAAGAAACCCATTGTCCTCATAGCGTGGTTTGAAACAGTTCGGCAATAAGGAAAAGTTATGTCCTATATATGTTTTGGACCTTATAAAATTTTAGAGAGACATGGAAAAGTTGCATATCAACTAGCGTTATCTTCATCCATGTCTAGTGTGCATGATGTATTTCGCGTGTCTCTGTTGAAAAAGTACTTTAGAGATCTATCATAGGCATTGACTTCGGATCCACCAGATTTGATAGAAGACTTAACTTCTGAAGTGGTGCCAGCCTAAATCACCAGTTAGAAGGTGCAACATCTTTGGAGCCAGAATATTGATTATGTGAAAGTAATCCAGCGAAGCTAAGACATCGAAAAGATTACATGGGAAGAAGAATATGCAATGCAGAAGCAGTGTTCCCACCCATTTGACTCATAAGTACATTCAAATTTTGAGGACGAAATTTCTTTTAAGGATGGGGGAGTTGTAAGATCCGTACGTGTAAATTTTGAGGACAAAATTTCTTATAAGGGTGGTAGAGTTGTAAGACCCACACGCCACGAACCTATCTAACTTTACGTTCTTGTATCGTGACCGATCTTCCCATCGTAACCGGCTCAAGTGAATCAATTGTATGCAGAAACCACAAGATAGGATAAACAATAAGTCAAATTTAGTTGGTGTGGCTGACTGGTTAAGTTATGTGGAAGCAACCAGTCAAAAACTAAAAACCAATAAATTTTGGCTGTGTGGTGGCAGTTTTGAAGGGTGTGGTCAATACGTGTGGTCGGAGGTGAGACCACACAACGTGTGACCACACGCATGAGACCACACAACGTGTGGTCACATATTTTGGATGTATGGTTGCACAGATTCTGTGACCACACGTGCGACCACACAATGCGGAATCGATTTCCGAGTTTTGGGATCTCTTTCCTAATTAAAGTTGGACTCTATATGGAAGTTTTTCTTTATAAAAGGGACGTTCCTTAGCCTCTCTCACTCTTTTAGAACCCAAATTGAAACTCTAAACCTAAGAGAGAAAGAGAGAAGAAGAGAAGAAGAGAAGAAGAATAAGAGAAGGAGAGGAAAGCTTGAAGAAGGTGTTACAGATAAGAATTCCATCTCTACAGCAAGCTTGAGGCATGGACTTGACTCTGTAGGGTAGATCAGAAAGAGTAGGTTATTTTCAAGTTGATGTGTGAAACTTAATACAATGATTCGGTTATAGGTTTTCCATGGGAAACCATAGAGAATAGGTTAGGGATAATGGATGAGGGAAAAACTATGATTAGAGACCATAGAATGATCTTAGGGTGGATCCAATTGATGAGCCATGAGGAAGAACTCGTATGAGAAGTAAAATCAACAAAACATCATGTGGTCGCAGCCTGTGGTCGACCATAGGGTGACCAGAGGTTCGACCACAGCTATTTGGGAAGTTCCCAGGAAAGGTGTGGTCGCAGGGTGTGGTGGCATAACATGCGACCATAGGGTCCAACCATACGTCCGACCACACGATAACAACAAGCATATTTTGAGATCAAACAAGATTTTTGACTACAGTAACTTGGTAAACTTGAACCCTAACTTAAATACATTAATTGTTTAGGTTCCTAATAGATTCAAAGTGACTTCTATAGATATTCATCAGATAAATACTTTGATAAACATAGGAATGCCCAGAGTAATCTGTTAAAGCTACAGTTTTGTGATATTTGTAGATTCAAAAACTTTAGTTGCAAATATAAAGATTATTATTATCAGTTGTTTCTTTCAGAACAACAATTTTGGAATGAAGCATTCTTTAGAAAATTACCTTCTTTCTAGGGTAAATTGGCTGAAGAACGTTTCAACAAAGACTGAAATAGGGACTGATAACTAATAGTCTTGGCGGTAGAATATAGACAGTAAAAAATTGTCTAAAGGATTATTACACCAAACAAATTGCTTTGGGTAAAGCAAGATCCTTCACAGAACGATTGTCATGTTGTGGTGAAATCGCTGATATTCCAGGAAACTTTATCTAAAGAAAAAACCTTCTTTCAAAAAGAGAAAATGGATTAGAAGAAAATTCAATCCTAAAAAACCTTTGAAACCAAATAGGAGATATATGGTCAGAAAACCACCTTGTCTAAACGAAAAACCTAAGAAAGACTGTAAGTGTTGGATTTGCCAAAACCTAGCCATTTATCCTACAACTGTCTAGAAAAGAAATGATCAAAGGCTAAGGCTCTCGTAAAGAGTTTACAAATAGATGATCAGTATGAAATCTATTTTACCAATGATTTGGAAGCAATAGATCCAAATGATATTCTTTACGAGGTTGATTATGAAGAATATTCGGAAGAAGATGATCAAATATCCAAGGTATCAATCGATTCAACAACAGAAGACATAATAGTTGATATTGATATTGATCAAGTCTGGATAAATATGATCAGGATGGAACTTGAAGAAAAGGAATCCATTCGTATCGGTGACATTCAAGGGGAAACTCTAGAGATTGATGAAGAAGAATTAAAGGAAATTCTTCAAAAGAAATTACCCAAGCTAGAGTTAGGACAAGAATACTCGGTAAACTGGAAAGAGAAATTAAAGTCTACTTTCTCTATAAAATAAACTAGAGTATTCGAAAGGGTCACTGGAAATACTCAAGCGACAGGTAATGAAAATGACATAATAGAATTTCAATCTTGATAAAATCTAAAATAGATAAGATAAGGAAGAAATACCTTGATAGCATTATATACATTTGGGAACTACCCAAATATCCTTAATATGGTTATTTCAAAGAGGAATTGACACTCCAGTACTATGTGTTTGTATAGATGATAGAATAATAGTCAACTCTAAAGCAGACGCTATCATCGGAGGTATTCAGTCGAACCTAGCTAACCAATTTGTTAGTTTTAGGATTAGACCAAATTTTTGGATCTCGCTGAATGACAAAAACATAGAAAAGGATTTTCAATTGATAATACAATTAAAATGTATTTCAATGAAAGCTGGAAGTAAACCATTAGTAGTTCAGTGGGAAGCAATTCAGACTATCTGTGGAGTCGCAAAACGCGAACATAGTTTAGTCAGTAGAGATGTAACAGAACTATTAGAACCCAATCCTACGTGAAGAGAAATAGTTCCAAAGTTAATCTCTTGGAAAGATTTGAAGATACCAAAGAAATGGTTATTGAAAGACCTTACAGAATCATCAACTGATAAATATCGAAAGTCTACAATCATAGCTTCAGGAGGAAAATTGTATCTTGATAATGAAGGACTTGTAGTAAATCATTCAAAAGAAAAGAATGATGAGCATCCAATAATCCAAGATCGGGAGAATAATTCAATATCATCAACGTCATCTCGAAAGATCATAGGATACAAGGATATTAGATTGCCAATTTTCGAAGAAGTAGATACTTCAGAGAAAATAACCTTGGCAATGATAAGCTGCCAAAAGCCTAAGGAAATGACTTTTGAAAAAGACATTTACTTATGTAAGACCCGTATCGAACTAACCAGTCTTACCACCTTGTATCAGGTCTACCTATCATGGTTGAGCCAAGTGGACCAAGTACGTGAAGAAACCACAAGACCCGGTATGAAATAAACCCAAAAATAGTCAATTATGAGCATATGGTCGCATACCTAAATAGGTGTGACCGACCACACCTCAAAAGAATCCAACCACATGAATTTAGGTCGTGTGGTTGGACATTTAAGAAGGTGTGGTCGACGGATTCTGCGACCCCACCTCCGACCACACGGAACCCAGTCAGAAGCAAAAATTAGGAAACCTTTCTAATTTGAAGGGGGGTCTTTCCTAAACTCATTAGGGCATATTATGGAGGGTTTTTCTCTATAAATAGGATGTCCCTTAGCCTCTTTCACTCCTTTAGAACTCTAATTGAAAGTGAGAGAAAGAGAAGAGAAGGAAGATAAGGAAAATTGAAGAAGAAGACTAAGGAAGAAGAAAATTCAGAGAAAACTCTGAATCTTCAACAAGCCTAAGGTATGAACATATTCTCCATGATAAATTGAGAGCCTAGAATAGTTTATGAAGAAGATAGGATTTAGGAGAAACCCATACCATCCATCCATGGATAAATTCCAAGAGAATCCATGGAGGAAATTATGTGGACAATAGATGGTGTATAAAATAATAGTTTTGAGCCATAAAATAATTGTAGGAAGGACCATGATGATAAGCCAAGGAGTCCAAATATGGAGGATTGGAATTGAGAGTGAAAGGTCGACCAACACATGTGTGGTCGCACGTGTGGTGGCATGATGTGTACCACACGAGACACACATGTCCGACCACATGCCCTAGGGAAGTTTTCAGGGAGGGTGTGGTCGCACGTGTGGTTGGTGTATGTCCAACCACACCCTGCGACCCCACGCCCTGTGGTCGCATAAACTGAGACCACAGGTGCTGCCACACCTGCGACCCCCCAATTTCTGTTACTCTAAACTCATGAAAATTAATTCTAATTTAAAATTTATAAATTTTTTAGGTTTCCAAGTGGTTTAAAAGTTACAAATCTTGAACGAGGATCTATTATCAATCAAAGGTGAGGGAACAAGACCTAAATTAATTGGCTAATAATAAACTATTTTTATTTATTAAGTCCAATGCCATGAATGATTCTATGCATGTATGCGTGTATTGTGCATATCACATCTCATCCAATATTCCTATTATTACTGCTCATGCATATTTAATTCTGTTTATTTATAACATGATATGATGATGATGCTAGGAATAGGCATGTGAATGTATGTGTGTGGTTAGTGTAATTGATGCGAATGGGGCATCAGGGGGAGGACGTGACACTGTGGTTCATCCTGGTCACTAGACTCTAGCTATATCTCTACTTAAGTCTTGTCCAGCCGACATCGTCCATTTTAAACTCATCCACCCCCCCCACCAACCCAACAAAGAAAAGTAGGCCAAGACAACCTCGCCATTACCTTCCCCCCCCCCCCCCCCCCCCCCCCCCCCCCCAAACCCCCCCCCCCCCCCCCCCCCGCGAACTCATTTGACTGCTCAATTCCACGGTTAGGGCCCATCGGGAAGGTGGTCTCGGACCCGTGTCAGTATCAATCAATCCCGGAGACCGTCCTCTATCGGGATTACCTTAGGTAAAAAAAATGGTTATTGATAGTCTGGAAGGACGACCCCCGGGGGGACCCCCCCGGGTCCCCCCCCCCCTCGGGGGGCTCCCCCCCGGGGGGGGGGGGGGGGGGGGGGGGGGGGGGCCCCCCAGGGGGGGGCCCGGGGGGGGGGTTCCCTTCCTGGGAATCCCCCCCCGGGGGGCCGGGGGGGGGGGGCGCCCCCCCGCGTGGTTTCCCACCTTGCCGGGGGTCTTAGCTCTATCTCTATGGACGTATTGAGGGATATTGGGGTGAGGCCTTGGATACACTGTTTGACATTAGGATTGGTTAGTTGCGAGCCCAGTTTGCAAGCCCTCGCCAATAGGGGCTTACGTATTGGTATGGGTAGGGCATAAGGGAAAGTGTCATGCGGTGTTTGATCCGGGCACTTTAGCTCTATCTCTATTCCATGGTGGGTGCATGTGGGACGACAATGGTGTTTGATTCATTGGGCGGCTTCACACACTCGTGTATAGAGGTGCGGTGGTCACCTATCCTTTTTATTGCACATTGCAAACTTATGAACCAGACGAAAAATATGAATTGAATTCATGCATATGTTTGTTGCATTGTTTTGTTTGCTCATGAGCCATGATGTGTGCTCACCCTTTCGACGTCGAATATTTTTAGTTAATGATGCAGGTCCTACCATAGAAGATTACATGAATGCTCTAATGTACGGGCATGTTAGGGCGATGGATGCAGAAGCTATGATGGAGTCGCATGATTTGTTGTGCGAGTGCAATTCATGCGTCTTTGATTAGATTTATTAGTTGGATTATTCAGAAGATGTAATCGATTAATTTATTTTATTTTATCTCTTGATCTTTTGGAGATAATTGAATACTTTACTTATGTTATCACTGTTAGATACTCAGTTCATTAGTATTAAAGACTTCTGCTATTGTTTATCTACTTTGATTATGGTTGTGGATGTGTATGGTTTAAGCAAAAGGACACAGCCTATTCGAGATCCTGGTTGAACCATTAGATCGTAGACGGTTCATCACACCATTGTGGTTGGTGCAGAATTGGGGTGTGACAACTTGGTATCAGAACTCTCGGGCCCTGTCTATTTAACCGGTATACTTCCACAAAAGTTCGTGAACTGAGTTAGGACAAAAATTTAAAAGCTGTAATAAGAACACACTATAAGCACCTGTGTTGTATGAGACAAAAATTAAGAAAGAGAATAATACACTATTAAGATGAGAAACAAGTTTCATATCCACATCGAATAAAAATAAAAACAATATATATATATATATATATATATATCCAAATCTGAGTACGGTTCACAATTCGGACAGTTACTCTATAGTACAAGGAAAAAGTAAAAAAGAATGCATCATGGAGCCGAAGGTGCTGGAGGAGGAGGTACCTCACGATCTTGGTCATAGAGCTCAGCATACACTCTAGTCAGCTAGGTTACCTGAGTCTGGGTCACCTGGATACTAGCTGCCAGATCAGCCATCCGTTGATCAGACACGCACTGGGCCTCCCTAATCTCACGCAGTAACCCCATCACGTCATCTAGTGGTGGGTGCGAAGGACCAGCTGAGTGAGAAGGAACCCGAGAAGGGCCACCTCCAGTGGAATGCAATGGTGATGGAGGAGGTATGGCATCCACATCCATGTACATACGATCATCATCCTCAGCATCACCCCCATAGACTCCTACTGTTGCTGCTGCTGCTTCTATCTCGACCCGAGTGCGGGGACGTACCATAGCGTTCCTCTCCTCGTCACTGACCTGCGCATCTCGCATCCCCATCTTGCAGATGGCCTCCCAATCAAGGTCAGACGAGAAGATGTACTCATGAATCCTCTCATCAACCAGGTTGACATGCAGGCAAGTGAGCAGAGTAGTGATCAAATGCCCATAGGGCAGGTTGCCTATCTGACCAGGCATCACAACACGGATCATGGTCCTGATGATAATATATGGGAGGAAGACGGGCTGCCTAGTGCAGATGCAGTACAAGAGATACTGGGTCAACTGGGAAATCTTCTCATAATGCCCACTCTGCGGAATCAGGTTGTGCTGAATAATCTTGCAGTACACCCGAGGTTCGGGCCGTAGGTTGATTGCCTTCATCTCCCAGTCGATCATCTCTAAGAAGTTGGCGATCAATCTCTGCATGCATCATCAAAGATAGGAATTGGGGTTCCTTGGGTGCACAGTATACCAAGGGGCCGTCGTTTGAAATACCCAGGAGATCAGTCAACTCCTGGCAGTTAAAGGAGATCTCCACCCCTTTAACATAACTGGTGATCCTAAGCTCTCTACCCTTGTCTATATCATTTGGATCACCCACTACCTGAAGGTTGCAATAAAATTGTTCACCAGAGCAGGACAGGTGCAAGCATCATATAATATCACGGGGAGCCAACCCATGTCACCAAAGGCACTCTCTACATTAAATAAGGCTATATTAGCCAAGTTTACACAACGACCCCCTTCCACCTTTTTACGCTCATAACGAGCATACTAAGCCTCTGCTTCATTAGACCGGAAGCGAATAGGATCATGAACTCTGGGAACTTTGGTGTGAGCCATGTTATCTGCAAAGACACAGACAAATAAACAAGATATGAATTAAAGAGCAAAACTCAAAATTTTGGCATTATAACGACGTGATTTGGCCAAAAGCCTCACTTTTCATCCAACCAGTTGGGCAGGAGGACTTACATATGTCCCAAACCATCCTGCAATGCTCATACAGTTGGAAATTTAAACTAGGAAGATTGAATTTGAAGAAATTTCGACAATTTGGAAAAAAATCTCGAAAATTAGGTAAAAAATAGAAAATTTCAAGTTTCTCAAAAACTAACCAATGAAACTCAAATTTTCTTGAGGGCTTTCGTCCATTGGGTGGCCAATAGAAAAATTCCCCAATAAAAATCAAATTTTTACTGTTAGAAAAATTTTAATTTGAAGAAAACGCTTTAAATAGAGAAACGCTTTAAATGGAGAAAAACCTAGTTTTAAAAGCTTAAAAATGAGGACCAGTGGAGAACATACCTGAAGGAATGGAGCGGAGGTCGTGAATGGAAGAAAGAATCACCAAGCACGAGTGGTTGACACTGTAACAACTCAGTGGAAGCGAGTTAAGTTGAGAGAAAAAGGAAAAGTGGGAAATGACTCCAAAAATCATGTTTAAAAACCTGATTTGGAGTCGTGTGGTTGCAAAATTCGACCAAATCTGCGACCACATGACCGACCCCATGATCGACCACAGGCTCTCGGTGAGTTGCCAAACCTCATGTGGTCGGACCCTGTGGTCGGACATATTCCGACCCCACGATCGACCACAGGCTCTCGGTGAGCTGACAGGGTTTTGTGAGGTCGCATACCCTGTGGTCGGACATATTGCGACCCCACCATCGACCACACAATGGAAAATACAGTATTTTGACTAAATGACTTGGAAAATTGGAATTTTACATTGATTTGTTGGATTTTGACATGGAAATGACGTATATTATGATTGCCTCACATGTTTTATGATTTTTCCGACACTACCACCACCAGAACAGGAAATGGCTGGGCGAAGAGTAACCAGGCTAGGACATAACCCAATTCCACCACTACCACCTGTGGAGGAAGATAGCCATGAAAATCCTGAAGGACAAGAGAATCAGAATATGGCACCACCAGGAGCTAATGGCCAGGAAAATCCTACAAACTTGCCAGCCCCACCTACAGATTTGGCTACAACAGTAATGAACCTAGCACAACAGCTGCAACAAATACAGCAAGTACAAGCCAATATGCAAGCTGCTATGGGAATGGTTTTTTCAGCTGTACATACTACACCTATGCCAGGCAGACAAGCTAGCATAGTACCAGGGGGTAGCAACACGGTACCCCAAGCACCTCAAATGCCAGTTGCACAAGCTCCAGTATAGAATCCTGAGGTAGTCCAAGGCAGTTACCAGTATCAACCACCTATGTATGGGGCCTATGCTCAGTATCAGTTGGACCATTCTCGACTGATCGAGCACTTTCTAAAAATGAAGCCTAAGGAATATAATGGCAAGCCAGCAGATCCTTTGTGGCCAGCTCACTGGATCGATGAAATGGAAATAAATTTTATGATGATGACGGTTAATGAGGAGGAAAAAGTACTGTGTGCAACATTTATGTTGAAAGGTGATGCACACCACTAGTGGAAGTCTACCCGGAGTTATTTGTTAACAAAGCACGTCCAATTGACCTGGGGTATCTATAAAGAGGTATTCTTCGAGAAATATTTTCCCAGAAGTTTCAGAGATGCTATGGAAAGAGAGTTCCTGAGTTTGTATCAGGGGCAGATGACCGTAGATGCGTATCAACAGCGTTATGAAGAGCTGTTTTTCTTTGCTCCCTCTAGCATGCAAGAGGAAAATACTAAAACCCGAAGGTTCATCATGGGACTTAGGGGAAGCATTCGGGAGCATGTCTTGGGGCTAGAAAAGAAAGTTTATAATGAAGCCGTACAGATTGCTCGAGTGCTAGAATTAAGCCAAAAGGAGAGCTACTTCGCTCAGAATAGAGGTATCAAAAGGCCAAATGGAAATTCTTATAACGGAGGGAACACAAAGACATTTAAACCCTTCCGTACTCAAGGATTTAATGCTGTAGCCAAGACCACTCCAACAGTCCAATCTCAACAGAAGCAAAATAATGAAGGAGTAAAATGCTATTACTGTAATCAAATGGGACATTATTCACGGGAGTGTCCTAAGCCCAGGAAGCAGCTACAGCAAGGAAAGGTTTATGAAGTTACATCCGAGGATGCTGCCACATCACCTGATGTGGTCACAAGTATGACCTGAACCTTTCATTTTGCATTACCTACCTTGTGTGAGCATGTAGACTAAATTAAATAAATCACAGGTAACGTACCTATTAATGGCATACCCTCCAAAGTACTCTTTGATTCTGGAGCTACTCATTCTTTTATATCTGTGACATTTGGAAAGAAGCTAAATCTACCCCTCAGGTCTTTAGACTACAAATTGCTTGTACGATCACCTATGGGATTAGAAGTGGAATTAAAAAAAAGTTATGGACCATGTCCAGTTCTTATCTGTGAGAAGATTTTAGATGCAACCTTGATTCAACTCGAGATGGCAGACTTTGACGTTATCTTGGGAATGGATTGGTTAGCTTGGCATTCTACAAACCTATTATGTGCAGAAAAGAAACTGATATTTAAAGACAAGGAAGGAGTAGAGTTTAGTTTTACGAAAACCAGACTACCCCGTAAATGAAAACTCATCCTTTATGCATTAAAGGCTAGAAAATGCCTCGAGAAAGGAGGAGTTGGGTATCTAGTATTCGTGGTTGATCTCACCAAGGAAGTACCACGAATGGAAGATATTGATGTTATGCGTGACTTCCCAGATGTACTTGCTGAGGAACTACCAGGACTACCACCCGATCAAGCGACAGAGTTCGTTATAGATCTTATACCCGGAGCCGCACCAGTATCTAAAGCAGCCTATCGAATGGCTCCTACTGAACTGAAGGAACTGAAGGTATAATTACAGGAATTACTGGATAAGGGTTATATCAGACCCAGCATATAACCATGGGGAGCACCAGTATTGTTTGTGAAGAAGAAGGATGGTAGTGTTTGACTGTGTATAGACTATCGGAAATTGAATAAGCTTACAATCAAGAATCGATACCCGTTGCCTCGGATCGATATCTTGTTCGATCAGTTGCAAGGTGTCAAGGTGTTCTCCAAGATTGATCTTCGGTCAGGATACCATCAGTTGAAGATTAAGGAAGGTGATATTCCAAAGACAGCATTCAGAACAAGATATGGACATTATGAATTTTTAGTCATGTCTTTTGGATTAACTAACGCACCCAAAATTTTTATGGAACTCATGAATCGGGTATTCCATGATATGTTGGATACGTCAGTCATTGTGTTTATTGATGATATATTGGTCCACTCCAAAGACAAGGAAACTCATGTCATGAATTTAAGAGCCGCTCTGCAGCGACTAAGAAAAGAGAAGCTTTATGCCAAATTTATAAAGTGTGAGTTTTGGCTAAATGAGGTCGCTTTCTTAGGCCATGTTGTATCCGCTGAAGCAATTAAAGTGGATCCTAGTAAGATTGAAGCCATTGTGAAATGGGAGCCATTGTGAAATGGGAAGCACCTAAGAGTGTTGTAGAAATCAGAAGTTTCCTAGGTCTAGCTGGGTATTACCGACGATTCGTGGAAGACTACTCCAGAATTGCCGTACCTCTCACCAGTTTGACTAAGAAAGGAGAAAATTTTATTTGGACCGATAAATGTGAAGAAGGTTTTCAAACATTGAAAGATAGATTAATATCTGTTCCCATCTTGACTATTCCTATTCTAGGACAACCATTTACCTTGTACACTGATGCGTCGGGGTTGGGTTTAGGATGTGTACTTATGCAAGGAGAATAAGTAGTTGCGTATGCCTCAAGACAACTGAAGACACATGAGAAAAACTATCCCACTCATGACTTGAAATTAGCAGTGGTAGTACAAGATATGGAGACATTATTTGTATGAAGAGAAATTTCAGATTAAATCAGATCATAAGAGTTTCACTTATCTTTTTAATCAAAAGGAGTTGAACATGAGACAAAGAAGATGGCTGGAATTATAAAAGGATTATGATTGCGATATTCAGTATCATCCAGGGAAAGCTAATGTAGTTGCTGATGCGCTAAGCAGAAAAGCAATGATAAAATTCCAAGGAGAGGTTAACACGACTGCGACAATGTGTGTTACATGAAAAGTATTCTATCATGGTAATGAGCAGTTTGTGATAGATGCACCGGGCGGATCAACCAACCAAGGGTTTATTCATCGATTTTCAAATATGTTCACCACATTGAAGATTGTACCTGATTTAATAGATGAAGTGAAAGCTGCAATTAGATCAGACCCTTATCTGAGAACGGTACAAGAAGACATCGAAAAAGGTAGGACAATTCCTGAGTTCACCTTTGACGTTGAAAAGGTACTGAAGTACAAAGGAAGAATATGTGTTCCTGAAATGGAAAATTTGGACACTAGACACAGACTAATGAAAGAAGCTCACACCACTACCTATTCGGTACATCCTGGAAGTACAAAGATGTATCTTGTAAGACCCGTACACCATGAACCCGGTGTAACCTTACATTTCGTGTCGTGACCAGTATACATATCATGGTAGAGCCAAGTGGACCAAGTGCGTGAAGAAACCCAAGACCCAATATGAAATTTAACTCAAAAATAGTCAAAATGAGGGTAGGGTCGACCCCACCTCAACAGAAGTCCAACCCATGACTTCTTAGTCATGGGGTCGCATGGGTCTCTCGGATTATGCGACCCTAGCATCGACCCTAGGAAAACAGCATGAACCGAAAATTAAGAAACTTTCCTAATTTCAAAGGGGACCTTTCCTAAACTCAATGAGACTTATTTTGGGAGGTTTTTCTTTATAAATAGGACGGCTCTTAACCTCTTTCACTCCTTTTAGAACCCTAATTGAAAGTGAGAGAAAGATAAGAGAAGGAAGAGAAGAAGAGAAGGAAAACTTAAAGAAAAGGCTAAGGAAGAAGAAGAAGTTCAGAGAAATCTTTGAAACTCAGACTACAAAAGGTATGAACCTCAATCCCTATCTGAATTGAAAGCTTAGAATAGATTATGATGAAGTTAGGTTAGGAAAAACCCCAATATTATCCATCCATGGATAAATTCCAATGGAAATCATGGAGGAAATCATTGTAAACAAAGGAAAGTGTATAACTTGGAGTTTTAAGCCATAGAATAATCATAGAATGGACGATGAAAGTAAGTCAAAGGATTCCAACATAAAAGGATGAATTTCAGAATGAATGGTCGACTCAAACTACGTGTGGTCGCACGTAGGGTCGATTGGTATTCGACCTATAGGACCACAGAATCGACCCCAAGCTCTCAGGATGTTTCAGGGAGGCTGTGGTCGCACCTAGGGTCGATGGATAACTGACCCTATGATCGACCCTACCCCTAGGGTCGCAGAAAGCTGCTACCCTACCTGCGACCCTACCTGCGACCCTATGATTTCAGCTAGTCTAAATTGTTGGAATTAATTCTAATTAAAATATATCGACTTGTTAGGTCTTTCTAGTGATTTTAAAGGTGATTCATAAAGCTTGAATGAGGATCTACTAGCAACCAAAGGTGAGGGAACAAGACCTAAACTAATTGGCTAATAATAAACTGTTTTCGTTTATTGAGTCCAATGCCATGTATGATTTTATGATTTTATGATTTTATGATTGTAATGTGCATTCAACATGTCATCTTCTATTCCTGCTATTATTGTTCATGCATATTTAATTCCATATATTTGTAACATGATGAGGATGGTGATGTTAGGAATAAGCATGTGAATGTTTGTGTATGGTTAGTGTATTTGATGCGAATAGGGCATCAGGAGGAGGACGTGATATCGAAGTGTGTCCTGGTCACCAGACTCTAGCTCTATCTCTACTCAAGTCTTATCCACTAACATCGTCGTATCGCCATTACCTTAGCAGAACTAATACATCGTAGGGCATCAGGGGGGGACATGACATTGTGATGTGTCCTGGTCACCAGACCCTAGTTCTATCTCTATGGATGTATTGAGGGATGCTGGGGTGAGGCCTTGGATACATTGTTTGACATTAGGATTGGTTAGTTGCGAACCCAGTTTGCAAGCGCTCGCCAATAGGGGATTACGTATTGGTATGGGCAGCCGGTAAAGCAATGCCATTTTCATGGGTGTATACTTGTCCATGATGGGTGCATGTGGGATGGCAATGTCGGTATTCATTGGGCGGCTCCACACACTCGTGTATAGAGGTGAGGCGGCCTCCGAACCTTTTTATAGCACATTGCAAACTTATATATCAGACTACAGTTATGAATTGAATGCATGCATATGTTTGTTGCATTGTTTTGTTTTCTCACTGAGCTCAAGTTGGAGAGCTGACCCTCGTGCGCATAAGTCTTTTAGTTTCTGATGTTGCAGGTATTACGGTTGAAGATTATGTCAACAAGCCAACATGTAAATAGGTGGCGGCTATGATGAGCAAGCTATGGAGGACTATTGTGATTCGTCAAGCTAGCGTTTCAACTATGGATACGCTTAGTGTTTAATTTTTGTATTTGGTTATTGTAATGTATTAAATTATGTTTTGATTACTTGGAGATAAATAGAATATTAATCATTTATCATGACTAGACCTCAGTTCATTATCTGTAAGACTTCCGTTATTTACTTTATTACCTCTGATTAATGTGGAATGTGTTTTGGTTTAACAAAGTGGGAATAGTCTATATGAGATCCTGGTTGAACCGTTGGTTTATTGACAGTTCATCACACCATTCTGGTTGGTGCAGAATTGGGGTGTGACATATCATGATTTAAAGAAATTATATTGGTAGAGAGGGATGAAAGCAGATGTAGCTAAATTTGTGTCTCATTGCCTAAATTGTCAGAGGGTAAAGGTTGAAAGGCAAAGACCTGCAGGATTATTACAGCCACTGCCAGAACCAACATGGAAATGGGACTGCATCACTATGGACTTCGTCATCGGGTTACCATTGACTCCCCGAGTAGATGACGCGGTCTAGGTGATTGTAGATCATCTGACTAAAATAGTTCGCTTTATAGCTATACGACCACAGTATACCCCGGAGAGGTTAGCCAAGCTATATGTGGATAATATTGTCAGATTACATGGTGTACCTGAAAGCATTGTGTCCGATAGAGACCCACGCTTTACCTCAATGTTTTGGGAAGGATTATAGAAGGCTATGGGTACAACGTTGAAGTTTAGTACTGCATTACATCCTCAGACAGACGGACAGTCAGAGCGTACCATTTAGATTTTAGAAGATATGCTTCGAGCCTGTGTTATTGATTTCAAGGGATCATGGGATGAGAAACTAGCATTGATCGAGTTCGCCTATAACAACAGCTATCACGCTACTATACAGATGTCACCCTATGAAGCACTATATGGTAGGAAGTGTCGAACTCCTTTGTTTTGGAATGAAGTTAGTGAACGGAGTATCATTGGACCAGAATTTATTGAAGAGACTTGTCAAGTAGTCGAAATTATCAAGAAAAGAGTTAAAACAGCTCAGAATCGTTAGAAATAGTATGCAGATACTCGACGTCGAGACCTTGAATTCATTGTAGGTGATAAGGTATTCTTGAAAGTATTACCTATGCGAGGTTTAAAATGATTCGGACAGGAAAGGAAGCTAAGTCTGAGATATGTCGGGCCATATGAGATTCTAGCTAAATGTGGAAAAGTGGCGTATCAGTTAGCACTACCCCCATCTATGTCAAGTGTGCATGATGTATTTCATATCTCATTGCTGAAGAAGTACATCAGAGATCCAATACACATTTTATTAGCGGATCCACCGGGTCTAACTGATGATTTGACATTCGAAGTAGCACCAACTGAAATCACTAACCGAAAGGTTCAACGTCTATGCAACCGTGATATTTATTATGTTAAGGTCACTTAGAGAAGCCAAGATATAGAAGAGATCACATGGGAAGAAGAGAATGTTATGCAAAAGCAATATCCTCACATTTTTAACTCGGAAGGTATGTACAAATTTCGAAGACAAAATTTCTAATAAGAGGGGGGGAGTTGTAAGAACCGTATCGAATTAACCGGTCTTACCACCTTGTATCAGGTCTACCTATCATGGTCGAGCCAAGTGGACTAAGTGCGTGAAGAAACCACAAGATCAGGTATGAAATCAACCCAAAAATAGTCAATTATGAGCGTGTGGTCGGATACCTAAATAGGTGTGACCGACCACACCTCAAAAGAATCCAACCACATAAATTTAGGTCGTGTGGTCAGACATTTTAGAAGGTGTGGTCGATGGATTCTACGACCCCATCTCCGACCACACGAAACCCAGTCAGAACCGAAAATTAGGAAACCTTCCTAATTCAAAGGGGGGTCTTTCCTAAACTCATTAGGGTATATTATCGAGGGTTTTCCTCTATAAATAGGACATCCCTTAGCCTCTTTCGCTCCTTTAGAACTCTAATTGAAAGTGAGAGAAAGAGAAGAGAAGGAAGAAAAAGAAAATTGGAAGAGGAAGACTAAGGAGGAAGAAAATTCAGCGAAAACTCTGAATCTTCAACAAGCCTAAGGTATGAACATATTCTCCATGATAAATTGAGAGCCTAGAATAGTTTATGAAGAAGATAAGATTTAGGAGAAACCCAAACCATCCATCCATGGATAAATTCCAAGAGAATCCATGGAGAAAATTATGTGGACAATGGATGGTGTATAAAATAATAGTTTTGAGCCCTAAAACAATTGTAGGAAGGACCATGATGATAAGCCAAGGAGTCCAAATATGGAGGATTGGAATTGAGAGTGAAAGGTCGACCAACACACGTGTGGTCGTACGTGTGGTCGCATGATGTGTGACCACACGAGACATACATGTCCGACCACATGCCCTCGGGAAGTTTTCAGGGAGGGTGTGGTCGCACGTGTGGTCGGAGTATGTCCGACCATACCCTGCGACCCCACGCCCTGTGGTCGCAGAAACTGAGACTACCGGTGCTGCCACACCTGCGACCCCTCAGTTTCTGTTAGTCTAAACTCATGGAAATTAATTCTAATTTAAAATCTACAAATTTGTTAGGTTTCCAAGTGGTTTAAAAGTGAATTACAAAGCTTGAATGAGGATCTACTATCAATCAAAGGTGAGGGAACAAGACCTAAACTAATTGGCTAATAATAAACTATTTTTATTTATTGAGTCTAATGCCATGAATGATTCTATACTTGTATGCGTGTATTATGCATATCACATGTCATCCAGTATTTCTGTTATTACCATTCATGCATATTTAATTCCGTTTATTTATAACATAATGTGATGATGATGCTAGGAATAGACATGTGAATGTATGTGTGTGGTTAGTGTATTTGATGCGAGTGGGGCATCAGGGGGAGGATGTGACACTGTGGTTCATCCTGGTCACCAGACTCTAGCTATATCTCTACTAAAGTCTTGTCCACTGACATCGTCGTATCGCCATTATCTTAGCAGAACTATTACGTCGTAGGGCATCAGGGGAGGTGGTTTCAGACCGTGTAGTTTCTGACTCTGTCGGGGGGCCTTAGCTCTATCTCTATGGACGTATTGAGAGATGTTGGGATGAGGCCTTGGATACACTGTCTGACATTAGGATTGGTTAGTTGCGAGCCCAGTTTACAAGCCCTCGCCAATAGGGGCTTACGTATTGGTATGGGTAGGGCATCAGGGGAAGTGTGATGCGATGCAGTCCTAAGCACTTTAGCTCTATCCTATTCCATGGTGGGTGCATGTGGAACGACAATGGTGTTTGATCCATTGGGTGGCTTCACACACTCGTGTATAGAGGTGCGACGGCCACCTATCCTTTCTATTGCACATTGCAAACTTATAAACCAGACCAAAGATATGAATTGAACGCATGCATATGTTTGTTACAATGTTTTGTTTGCTCACTGAGCCATGATGTGTGCTCACCCTTTCAACGTCGAATATTTTTAGTTGATGATGCAGGTCCTACCGTCGAATATTACATGAATGCTCCAATGTATGGGCATGTTGCGGAGATGGATGCAGAAGCTATGATGGAGTCGCATGATTCGCCGTGCGAGTGCAACTCATGCGTCTTTGATTAGATTTATTAGTTGGATTATTCAGAAGATGTAATTGATTAATTTATTTTATTTATGTCTTAGTCTTTTGGAGATAATTGGATACTTTACTTATGTTATCACTATTAGATACTCAGTTCATTAGTATTAAAGACTTCCGCTATTGTTTATTTACTCTGATTATGGTTGTGGATGTGTATGGTTTAAGCAAAAGGACACAGCCTAATTTTGAAAACTGATGCTTCAAATTCTACATGGGGAGCTTGCTTAAAACAATTAAACATTGACCCAGTAACTTCAAAGCCAATTGAAGAAATTTGTGGTTATGGTAGTAAAACTTTTAAAGCAGACGAATTAAATTATCATATTAATGAAAAAAAAATTTAGCTGCAAAAAATGCAATTAAGAAGTTTAAATTTTTTGTAAAACTCCAAAAGTTTTTACTTCGAACTAATTCAAAATGTTTACCTGGATTTTTAAAAAATAACCTGGATAAATGTCAAAGCCAATCAAGACTGTTAAGATGACAATTATGGTTTCAAATGTATCAACTTGATATTGAAGTTATTAAAATTAACAATAATATTATTGCAGATACTCTAACCAGAGATATCAGAATCAATATGATGCAGGGAAGCGACGACGAGCTTAATCCAATTTCAAAAAGACTTCTGGAAGAAATTTTCAAGGAAACAGAAAAAACAAGGCTTCTCATCGAAGCAAAAGGTAAAGAAACCCTAGCTGAGTCTTCTCAGGTTAAAAAGACAAAACCAGATCCTAAAAGTATTGGAAAACCCCAAGATTCAAAAAAACAGATTTTCGTTTGAAAAGTGTCCAAACCAGACCAAACCAAAACCAAAACCGGCTAGAGTCTAGAAACTTACCAAAGGAGCAGGAGTGAACCCTGTTGCTTCTTGTTTTATCTGCCACGATCCAACTCACTTTGTGAAGTCTTGTCCTAAGCGAAAGGCGTCCCCTTCGGGGAAGGATAAGGAGGAAAGTGTAGTGATCAATAAGGGTAAATTACCCTTCTAGGGAAGTTACAGAGAGCTATGCCCCGATACGGATTCAGATAGAATAGAAACAATATCGTTATATGATCCTGGATTATCCGGCCATGCAGCAGAGTTAATTCAGAACCTCTGGACTGCATTACGTGAAAATAAGCATAAGACCACTAGGAAAGCTATCTCTCAATTGACAGACTACATTTGTCACCTCGAACAACGGGGGGGGGTCAAAATGGAATCTCATATGTTTAACATTACTCCAGTTGAACTAGGATTAGTATCCTGGCTTCAAGTGGATAGAAACAATATTGGTCAGATAAGCCAGCTGCCAGGCATTGTTCGATATGCCTTCCAATGTGCAGGGCAATCAGTTTCTCCAAAAATATGGATTAAGATTTATGCAACTATGGCTGAAGGAGATGAGCAAGCTTATCATGCTTCTTATCAAGTTTGGTTTATAACAAAAGTTGAGAATCCTGACTCCTTTATAGAAAAGTATGAAGGAGTGATCAAGGATCTTCCTTAGACAAGAATGAAGTTAGAACAACTTTGTTCCGTGCATGCAGAACTCTGTTGCGTAACCTGGAATCTTTGACTAAACAAGATTATCTTTGATGGAAGAATTATGGATGAAAAACCAACAGGAATGACCTGGTACATGGAGGAAAGAAAATATGATGAAAGTGAAGAACGCTTTCAAACATGGTATACGAATGAATGGACACAAACCCATTGTCATATGTTGGAAGAAACAAAAAATCTCTGGAAACTGACTCTTGGAGGATTCTTAGATCAAGATGATGATGTTTTGCACCCATACGCTGGATCTGACGAGGCAGATATAGACTAAACAATCAATGGAGAGTAATGTGTCCCTTTAGTGTTTTGTCTTTATTAGTATTGTCTTTTCTTACGTTGTTTTTTCTCTTTTGAATCTTGTACAAAAGCTTTAAATTATGTACAAAAGTAGGAGTTATACGTGTAAGGTCCAAATTAAGTTGTAAAAATTTGAATATGGTTTGTGTTCCGTCTCTCCGCCTATATAAGGAGACGACTGCTAAATGTAAAATTCAGAGTGTAATACACAGAGTTGTATTGTGCAAGCATGCAGAGATATTCTGTTATTCTGCTTCTATAATAAAAGAGTGTTTTCAGTTTCCAAATCTTCTTTGTGCCTTTATTCTGAAGTTTTTCTCAAAAAAGTGAGTGAGAGTTAGCCTATACACGATCCAAACTTGTGACCTATCTTTAATTATTCACTGATAAATCCGTTAGACAGGAGGTTGCAGAGGACGCAAGCAGGAAGAGCCGTTCTTCGGTGGACGTCGATATTCTTCAAATTATTGTTTCGATGGTCTCAGGTATAGGGCTATAACTTATCTTTTTGTTTAAAACTTTATGAATATTAATTCTAATTCTGAATTAGTAGAAGTAAATAATAACCAGAATTATCTCCACTCTCCAGTAGAAATAGGAATTACTATAAACCAGTTCAATATCGAGCTGGGTGCTTCATCTTTTTTACCTGAAAATCCCAAGGTAGCTTCTGTTCAAGAACTTCTGACTCTTAAAAGGAAGTATCACCAAAAGAAACCTCAAGGAAAAAGAGGACCCTATAACACAACAAAACCCAATTCCCTCGAAGAGATAAGCCATCTCCAAGAGTTAGTAGAAAACTTTCACGATAAAGCCTCTCAACTAAAAGTAGGTCACGCTAGATCCATCTATCTTCGTGCTTTAACACTATTACGGTACAAGCTAGAGACAGAATTTGATAATCGCATAGATGACATCTTGATAGAAATCAAGAATGAGGACCCATAACTTACAAGGTTAGGGTGAGCAAACTCCGTTGAATTTCCGTGCACACAAACTTTCCTAGTATCAAAGCTAAGGTTTCGATGATCCCCGATACCAATATTCTGAGAAACATAAAATAGAAGTTGACAAAAAAAAATTTTACAAAAATCTCATAACAAAACTACGTGTCAAATAGTATGTGAAAACTTAAAAAGAAACAAAAAAGTTTCAAAAAGAGTTTTGAGGAAAAAAAAAATTGAAAACGACTTGACACTAATGTTTGTGTTTGTCTCAACATCTACTCTCTTCACTGTAAAGTAGAGTAAGAAAAAGACAATTAGACTTTTAGGTAAATTTCCTTAGGGTGTAGGTACTCCTCAGGGTTTTAACAGGTTTTGACGGCCCATTTCGGGCTTGACTTGCACCCCTATGAGTGCATGCAGCGAGCATCAAGCGGGAAACTGGGATTAATACTCGCACCGGCAACTTCATCTCAATGAGTTCCTCCATCGGGGGAAACCTCCAAGGGTCCCTTGATTTCGTCCAAAGTGTAGGTCAAGCTGGTCATGAGCTTCGTCTTCTAGAACTCAGGTGGGGTGTTCTTGCTCACACCTGTTGTCGCTGGAATCCGGCAAGGTGGATTTCTCAAGACATACAATATGAAAATCTCAATGAGACATTGGGAGTTCCTTCAGAAACAAGGGTTCCCTAAGATACTGCCCACTAGAACTATCTTTCCCCCCACTAAGTTAGGCACCAAAGGAATCCGATCAAAGATAATAACACCAAGTCAGAATTCAAAGATGAGAGGTTTCTTCTTGATGGATTAAAGTCCAATCTCTTTTTTATTTGATGTCCTCTTATTACACACATAGATTAAATTGAAAACTTTACAAGCAAGCTCCCCCATACCTATCACTTCTTTAATCATGAGTTACCTAGAGTATAGTAGGCCCGTATGGCTACGACCCCCTAAGACTCTGCTAGGATGTCCTGTCAACCGCTTTTGATCCCCCTTGACCTTCTTCGACCCCTCTTTTAGGCTATATCCCCCATACCTCCTGATGTCTGTTTCTGTCCTTGCACTTTTACCAAGTAATGGTCTGACTTCGTACTGATTTGGTCCACGATTTGGTGACTTGACTGATCAAATCAGCATGCCTCGCATTTATGGTTGTTGTCAGCATTTATGAGCATTAATGGCAATCCATAAATAGCCCAACTACCCACATCAATCTGTCACATCTTATCTGAGTCAGCAAAGAGGGTCGAACGTAAGTTCCTTTTGATATTTTTTGTCATGTCTTCCTTCTCATACCTTGTGCCTTAGATGTACGCCACGTGTTCTTCTTCAAAAGATCATCCGAAGTTCTCTTCCTATGGCTAGATCTAGTATCAACCATTATTTTCCCCTATCAGAACCCCCTTGTCTCCTCTGCATCGTTTCGACCGAAAGAGACACGTTTTATGGGAAAATATCCCCTCCTGAACACGTGGATGAGTTTCCACCAATTTCTTACTGTCATGATAACCACTACTTGCCTTCTCTCCCTTCTTTTTTGAAACTTGAACTCCTACATCCCTGACGTGATGCTTGTAACGTTTCGCCATAATTGAAGCTAGTCATACTTGAATGCACCTGGTGCCATTTCCGCTTCTATCGAGCCGTTGCTTTTGAGCAGTGTGTATATCCCGCCTCTTTGCAATCATCGCATCCGTCCACGCGCCACTTTTCTATTAAAATGTTACATCTGCATCTAGTCTGACAAACACAATGCTCTAAAATTATCATGACTACCAGAAGGTGACCCACCTGCCAACAAACTTATAAAATCTTGCCATTTCCTTTCATCTTCTTCCTCCTGCACCTTCTTCTCTTAGAGTTTTCTCATCCTTCACGGGGGCATTCTCTTCTGAAGTTCTCTAGTTCAGCCTACCCGATCCTGTTGCCGACATCTTCTCTCTATAGAGATTTATGGTGATCCGATTATCATTCGAGTAAGTTCCGCTCTTCTTTTCCCCTGTTTTTCTTCTCTATTAACCTACCATGGCTCGTGACAAAGCCATTGTCAGTCGCGCTTCTGAGCCTACCCTGCATCGATCGCACCCCTTGCAATCCACTCAAGGTGGGGAGGGCTCCAGTGGTAACCCTGAGAGCTCTTTCCTCGATACCTCTGGTGAGGCTGGTCCTCACTATGTGGCCTCTACGGTGAGATCCGTAATGACAATGCCCAAACTTCAGGATCTTAGGGATTCGTTTCTGGTTCCAGATTCTGTTGAGCTAATAGCTCCGGTTCCGGAAGACTGAGCATGTCACCCTTATTCTCATAGGATGGTGGTGAACTTTAACATGTTCTTATCTAGCTTCCATTTCCCCTGCCACCCGCTAGTATTTGAGATTCTGGGCTACTACGGTCTGGCCCCTACCCAGCTTCCACCCAACTCTTGGGCCCACATTCATTCCTTCATCATCTTTTTCCTTCGCTGTCGAGAACCCCCTACCTTGAGATTCTTCCAATTTTTGTTCGATGTCGGAGTTTTAACCTAGCGTGACTCCACGAGCCATAAAACTAAGTCGAATGGCATCCACTACTTCTTCCATCAGAACTTGGAAACAGTTTCCCCCATGATCGAAACCACCCCCTCCTCAGTGCCTAATTGGAAGGAGAAATTCTTTAAGGCCATAATAAAACGGGGTCATACTCTCAAGGGTATGCGCTCCTTTCCCATCAAAAATCGATGGCAGTTCATCGATCCCTCCATAGTAGGGGTCGCCCCACTCCTGACACCGCTTGAGATAGAGACCCTCGAACCGGTAGAAGAAAGAGGGAGGGCAGTCCAGTACAAGGACCTGAGTAACAACAAGTTCTTGTTCCTGTATGGACTGAGTAAGTTCCATGATAGCACTGACCTGGCCTTCTCTTTATTATTTTTGTATTTCCATTCGACCTCTAACAATTTTCTGTTGATTCTTGATGCAGTGGAAGGTCTTGACGACAGCATTTGGGGGGACCTCATGGGGACGGACCTGTTCCGCCACCAACAGCGAGAAAGGTAGGAGATAATTGCCTCAGTGGCTTGGAAACTGGAGGCCCTCGAGAGAGCCGCGGACGCAGCTCCCGCCGTTTCCATCGAGATCCCTCCACTGCCTACAGCAGGAGTACATCCTCCTTCCGGCTCTGAAACCTTGATTGATCCACCCGTCGGGAGCTCTGAGCCAGATGCACCATCAGGAATGAAAGTTTCTGATCCTCCCCCTTCGACCGGGGTGACGGTGATACTGCTGATCAATGACATCGTAGAGGACGGTATGCACTATCCCCTTATACCTTCTTCTGTTTTATCGATCCCCCAATCACAATTCTAACTTTTTTTTTAGAGGATGATGATGATCAGGCCACTGTTGCAGAGACGCTGCATAGACCAAAGAGGAGGAAACTCACTTCTGAGACTCCCAAGCTTATTTTTCCTGAGGTTACTCCTCAGGACATCTTGCAACAGATTCCAGTGGGCCCTCCGCCACTGCACTCTTTTCACCCAGCCGAGATGCCTGTCGACATGGTTCCTGCGAGTCCTTCCGGTGATGTTGTACTCGTTCCTACAACAACCATCCCCTCGGAAGTCGTTCACCATCCCCCTCCACCTATAGATTCAGGTTCTGCGGTCGGTCCTCCTCCTAGCTCCGCACTGGTCACATGGTTGCATCAGCGCCACCAATCTCGAGTCTGAAAGTCTTTCCTCCAGTCTCCTCTGGTATGTCCTCTATTCCTACAGACTCTACTGTAGTTACATATTTTCGCCCACTTTTCGGAGACTTGCCTCTTCTAGACCCTTCCACTTTTCCTCAAATCTCCACCTCCTTCGTGTCCGTACAATCTTCTCTTCCCGATCACCCTGCCGAGGAGAGTATCAAAGGAAAAGGCCCAGCCGAGCCTTCCACCTTACCACCAAGTTCGGCTTCGACCCCTCCTATGACCAGTTCTACCTCTTCTAACTCCGGCTCGAGTTTCGCTGTTGCTGAGCCTACCTTATTCATCCCATCCTGGAGAGTACTTTCCACAGACACTAGGTTACTCAACCGCCCGGTAGCTCAAGAGGTTGTCCATCATGCCTGTCTTCCTACTGATGCAGACCTTTTCAAGCAAGCCCATCTTGAGGGCATCGACCAGGGCCAGTGTACGGCCCTTTACCAAGTGAGTACTCCCTCTTTTTTTTTTTTTTAACTGATCCATCTCTTACGCATTTTTCTTCTTCTCTCTTTTTTTTTTTTACAGTTAATGTGTGGGACAAACTACTACCGTAAGATGCTGGTGAGTTCCATACGCAAATTGAGAGAGGCGTACACTTCCGCTCAACAGAGCAGCAGGCTTTTATCAATTGCCCTAGCGGAGCATGACCAAGCCACCCGCGATCGAGATGCTGCTGTTGCAGCCCACACTAAATCCGAGGAGGTCTGGAAAGAGGAGAAGGATACTCTTTCTTCTGAGTTAGAGTTGGTCGAGCAGGAGAGAGACAATGCTGAGACAAGGGCCTCAAAGGCAAAAGAGCTAGCCAATGAAGCAGATGACCGGGCCAAGGATCTGGACATAAAATGGCGCTCTGCTGAAGCATCTTTGGAACTAAACCGAAGGTGACTGTCTAATGAAAAGACCAGGTACAGGAGGTTGGATGAACACTTTACCACCCGTTCCAAGGTCTTCGAGGCTACCCAGAAGGAATTATCTGAGGTGCGGCTATCTAATGAAGTCATGACAGATCAGCTCAAAGCGACCACCGATCTTAACAATCAACTGGAAGAGGAAGTCAGAGTTCTGCAGGGGGCCCGGGATGAGTTAGTAACGGAGAGGGGCAATTTGTCGGTGGAGAACCATAGGTTGCAGGCTGAGTTATCCCACACCATCGTCAGGGAAGATGCCCTTAAAGGAGATATGGCTACTCTACAAGATCGAAGTGTCGACATGCAGTCTTCTATAGCTCGCTTGAGTGAAGAGCTGGCGCAAGCCCATGCATCTCTGGCGCAAGATAAAGAGAAAACCCTGAGGGCCTTACTTGAGTCTGACGACATGGAGGGCCTTTTCAGGAAAGAAAGAGCTCGGGCCATCAGGGAAGCTCTCCTGGTCACAAATGTCTACTCATCTTTCGACCTTTAATTTTTCAAGCATCCCCTTGATGAGTACAGTGATTCAGGACAAACCGGTGCAGCCTTCGAGTCTTCCCTTAATAGCTCCCTGCACAGATTTGGCGACGATACCTTCTCCTCAAAATGTGGCTCCACTCTCCGTAATTCCTCTACTGGATACCCCGAGAACGTTCCAAGGACCCATCATCTCTTCCATCAGTAGCAACCCCCAGCACGACCTCCTTTGATACTCCTTCGACAGAAACGCCTTTGGTCGAATGAGCATAACCATGTACTCAATCAAACATAAATTTTTTTCTCTTCTTTTTGTTTTTTTTTTTTGTTTTTGTAAGGTTGTACACATCATTTCTTATTTAATATACTTTTCTTTGTGTTCAACTGATACTTTTACCCCTTACTCTTTTTTTTTTTTTTAAAGTACTTTTTCTAAGTACTCCATCCTACACCACCTGGCGTTAAATGATTGTGCTCTGCCAATGATTTAAAACCAAAATAGTAGGTATTTTCTCTTTCTTTTTTTTTGAGACCCGGAGACCTTATTTCTTTTTTGCGACCCATAGGCCTTTTCTTTTTCGAGACCCGGAGGCCTTTTCTTTTTTCGAGACCCGTAGGCCTTTTCTTTTTCTAGACCCAAAGGCCTTTTCTTTTTCGAGACCCGGAGGCCTTTTCTTTTTTCGAGACCCGTAGGCCTTTTCTTTTTCGAGACCCTAAGGCCTTTTCTTTTTTGAGACCCGTAGGCTTTTTCTTTTTTGAGACCCGGAGGCCTTTTCTTTTTTCAAGACCCATAGGCCTTTTCTTTTTCAAGACCCGGAGGTCTTTTCTTTTTTTGAAACCCATATGAAAGGGTGTAGTGTAAATAGAGATTCCATTAAATAAATAGAAAAAGAACCTTACACATAATATCTTCGAAGATTCTTGGAGTGCCAAGTCCCTGGTCTGGTAGCTTTCATAATGCGGTACAGTCCTTCCCAATTTGGAGTTAACTTGCCCTGCTGAGTGGGAACAGTGACAATCGTCGATCGTAAAACCAAGTCACCTACTTGGAATAAATTCGCTTTGACCCTCGAATTGTAATACTTGACCATTTTCTGTTGGTATGCCGCTATGTGCAGTTGAGCTGTCTCACGAACATCTTCCATGGAAGATCCAGGTCCATTAAGAGGATGTCTTTGTTAGTATCCTCATTGAAGTTCAACACCCTGTAACTTTTCTCCACAAACTCGATCGGAATAACAGCTTCGGAACCAAATGCCAATTTAAAAGGAGTGGCCCCTGTAGCCATTCTTTGGGTTTTTCAATATGACCATACCACACTGGGTAATTCTTGAGCCCATGCTTGTCTCTTTTCTTCCATACATCGTGTTAGGCCATGCAGTAGAGTATGATTGGTGACTTTTGTTTGTCCATTAGCTTTCGGGTGCGCTACTGATGCCAATCTATGCCCGATTTTATGGTCTCGGAAAAATTCATGGAAGATCCGACTTGAAAATTGTGGACCATTGTCGGTAACCAGTACTTGTGGGATTTCATATCTATAGAGGACATCAAGTCTGAAGAATTCCTTAGCTATATGTGTCGTGACCCTTACCATTGCTTTTACCTCGATCCACTTGGTGAAGTAATCAATTGCCACTAAGATATATTGCAGTGGCCCCTTTGCTTGCGAAAAAGGCCCCAAAATGTCCATACCCCAGACTGCGAAGGGAATGGAAGAAGGAATAGGCTGCAACTGAGCAAATGGGTGATGGGACATGGAAGCATGCTTCTGACATGCTTCACAACTTCTGGCGTACTTTTCACAATCTCTCATCATACGGGCCAATGATAGCTCATTCAGATGATCTTAAAGCACATGGTAAGCCCACATTGGTGGGCTCCGTAGATCCCCTCGTGAACCTCCGCCATAATGTACTCGGCCCTCGAGGGTGGAACACAATGAAGTAAGTGAAATGTATGGGATTTCTTGTATAGTACCTCGTCATGAATGACATACGACCCCGCCTGAGTCTGAATACGCTGAGCTTCCTTCTTGTCTCCAGGCAGGATGTTTTCACGCAAATAAGTGAGTAAAGGATCCATCCAACAGGGCTCAACATCGATGAGTAAGACCTCCTCTACGGGGTCGATGCTAGGATCTAACAGATGCTCGACATATACAGGCACGTCAAAGAGGCTCAAATTGCTGGATCCTAGATGTGAGAGAGCATCTGCTTCAGTATTCTGATCACGAGATATGTTGACCATTGCGAACTTCTCCAGAGGTTCAATGAGCTATTTTACGAGGGTCAAGTATCTAGCTAGACGGCTATATCGAGCCTCATAAACCCCCGTGACTTGTCGCACGATCACTTGGGAATCCCCATATACTAACAAATGGGTAACCTTCAGCTTTCTAGCCAATTTAAGCCCAGCCACCAGGGCTTCATACTCTGCCACATTATTGGTTGTTGAAAAACTGAAGTGTATAGATGTCAGTACCTTAAACCCTTCAGGGCTGATGCGGACAATACTTGCTCCCGCATCCTCTTGGTTGGAAGCTCCATCTATGTGCATGACCCAAGAAGGTTCTTCAGGACCAAGGAAGATTTTAACCTTAGCTTCTTCAAGTGCTCACTTTGTATTCGACCCTTTTTCTTTACTGCCTGGGAGGGTACTTTCAATCAAAAAATCTGCTAAGGCCTGTGCTTTGATGGTAGTCCGGGGTTGGAACTTGAGGTCAAATTCCCCTAGTTCGACTACCCAGTTGATCATACGCCCAGACACGTCGGCTCTGGAGAGGAATTTGTTTAAGGGTCGATCTGTCAATATGATGACGGAGTGAGACTGAAAATAGGATCGTACTTTACGAGCACAAACCACCACAGCTAGAGCCAACTTCTCGATGGACTGATACCTGGTCTCTGCATCAATAAGACCTTACTAACATAGTACACAGGATGTTGTACTCTATCAACTTTCTTGACTAATACTCCGTTGACTGCACATGGCGAGACTACTAGATAAAGTAGTAATGTATCTCCTGTCTCTGGCTTTACCAGCAAAGGGGGTAAAGAAAGATACCGTTTGAGGCCACGAAACGCTTCCTCACATTCGATCGTCCACTCAAAAGGCTTGGATCCATTAAGAGTCTTGAAGAATGAGAGACATCTATCAGCAAACCTGGACAAAAATCGTCTGAGGGCCGTGATTCGTCCTATGAGCACTTGGACCTGCTTGGGTGTGATTAGAGATTTCATATTTTGGATTGCCTCGATCTTTGTGGGGTTGGCCTCGATCTCCCTCTGGGAGACCATGAAACCCAAAAACTTGCCAGACTGTACCCCAAAAGTACATTTTAGGGATTGAGACGCATGGAGTTTCTCCGCACTACATCAAAAACTTCCTTGAGGTCCGCCAGGTGATCTGTCGCACGAGTTGTCTTGACTAAGAAGTCATCCACATATACTTCCATGGTTCAACCAATCTGTCTTTCAAATATCTTATTAACAAGCATTTGATACGTTGCCCCTGCATTTTTCAACCCAAAGGGCATTACCGTATAACAGTAAGTACCCTTCCTGGTGATGAAGGTTTTATTCTCCTCATCTTCTTTGGCCATCTTTATTTGATTATACCCTGAATAAGCATCCAAAAATGATAACAACTCATGCCCCGTAGTGGCATCGATGAGTTGATCTATCCGAGGCAAGGGGTAAGAATCTTTTGGGCATGCTTTATTAAGATCAGTAAAATTAGTACATACACGCCAACGATCGCCAGACTTAGGCATTAGTACAACGTTGGTCAGCCAGTCTGGATAATATACTTCTCAGATAAATCTGGCTTTTAGTAATTTTTCGACCTCCTGATCTATGATTGTTTGCTTCTCTACCTATACTGCTCTCCTCTTCTCGCGAATAAAGCATTGGTGTGGATCTATCTTGAGGTGATGCTCCATGGTCGAACGCGGGATCCCAAGCATATCTTCTGGAGTCCAGGAGAAAACGTTTAAAATTCGCCTTCAAGAATTTTATGAGCCCTTGTCTTTGTTCTTCTGGGAGAGCCGATCCAACGAGAAATGTCTTTTCTGGATGGTCATCATTAAAAGGTATTGGAATCAGATCTTCGATTGGAGTGGTCCATTCTGTTGGGAAGTCGTCATGATACTCATCTAGCTGGATTACTTGAACCGGTTGATCTTTCTCGATGGCAGCCAAGGAAGCTGCGTGACACCTTTTCGACACTGATTGGCCCGCCTTGCAGCATCCAACTCCCCATTCAATAGGGAACTTCATAAGTATGTAGTAGGTGGACAGGCAGGCCCGTAGCTTGTTAAGACCAGTCCTACCGAGTATACCATTGTGGCTCAACCGGGTGTCCACCACCATGTACTTTATATTGATGCTAACTCGCGCTAGATAAGTTCCCAGGCGAGTATTTATCTGGATGGCTCCCTTCACTCGTACTCCTTCACCATTGAATCCCAAAAGAGAATATATAATGAGTCTTAACTGTTCATCCTTGTAGCCCAATCTCCGGTAGGTGTCATAGTAGAGGATCTCACAGGAACTACCCATGTTGACCAATATACGGCTTACCTCCCATTCTTCTCCGATGGTCATCTTGATAACGAGGAGATCTTCATGAGGAGTAACAACATCGATGAGATCATCATCACTGAAGTAAATATATCATCATACCTAACTTTCTTGGAAGACGATCCCCACATGTCTTCTTCTCCTTTTCGAATTTGCTTCCTTTTGCTGCTTCTTCTTCCACAGGCTCTATCACAATTGGGAGTACTTCACGCTGCATGTGCTTGGGCCAAACAGTCACTGTCATTCATTCTGCATGGCTCAACGTAACATATTCATCGTCGCTCAGCCCCAGATCTTGTTCTGGGCCTGCCTTTCCCAATAACTTTCGTGGGGGACTTTTTTCACGAACAGTTTGAACCCCCTGGGCGGGGTACTCCTTCATCTTCTCTTGTTGATCTTCCACGCATAGATCAATCTGGCCCATGAATCCCCTTGGGGGTGATCTTGGGGGTGGTAGAGGCCTATGCTCGACCCTCTCCCTCCTTCCTTTTGGAGCCCTCACAGGTGGAGACAGGGAAAGTACCATCGCGGGGATAAACAGAGTTGGGTTTGATCTTGGTCCTACAAACTTCGTCCATCATCCGTGCTGGATTAGATCTTCAACCAGACTTTTCAAATGTCTACACGAGTTGGTGTCATGGCCATGACCCTAATGATGTGCACACAGTATAACCGTCTATTGCGCTCCTCGGGCCAGGCCATCATCTTAGGCGGAGGGACCAGTAAGGCATCGCCTCTTTTGATGTTCAGTATCTCAACCATGGTCTGGTTAAGAGGGGTATATTCAGGTGCTGGGCGAGCAGGGTACAATTCCTTGGTCACCTTAGTTTTCTTGCTTGTTTCTCCTTCTTTAAGAGCCTTCTCCAGAGCTTCATTCTTCCTTCTTTCAGCAACTGAAGGACTCAGATTCACCTATCCTGGTAATTTCGCCATAGCCTTTGCCCTTGATGCGTACCGATCGCTCCGATTGAAAATCTCTGCATGAGTTCTGGGACGCTTTTTGTTGAGAGAAAACACCAACTGTGGATCACGGCAGGCTTTGGATAGGGTCGATACGACCACATCTGGTTGCAGGTCTTTAACTTCTCCCACTACTCCCAAGAAACGAGTGATGAACTGTCGAAGAGGCTCCCCCTCGCCTTGCTTAATCGCCATCAGATGGGACAAATTTTTCTTCTGAATGCGATTCCCCTGAAAGTGGGAGAGGAATAAACTGTTGAGCTCCTTGAAAGTCCCCACTGATCAAGGGGAAGGTTGTTAAACCACGTCCTTCCTGCTTCCCTTAGAGTAGAGGGGAAAGCTCGACAACACAGGGCATCGTGGTGGTCGTATATGACCATTCCCACCTTGAAATTATCCAAGTGTCTTTCTGGATCCATCTTGCCGTCATACCAACCAACATTTGGAAGGGCAAAGTTGGTGGGTAGGGGATGGTTCATAACCTCATCTGTTAAAGTAGTCTCTGTGACATACTCTTGAAGGGCTACTGAATCAACCCCTCTCTCCACATGTTGCACCCGATCCATCAAGTCTTTTACAAGACGTTCTAGTCTGACCATTTTTTCATCACCTGCTGGAGAGCTACCTGCTGGGAGAACAGTTGCCACTGGTACAACAGTCGAAGGTGCGATAACAGATGGCATAGCCGCAGCCCTCTCTCCTTGCACAACGTCGACCCTTGCCTGGGTTTCTTCTTGGATTCACCTAGCTTCCTCCACCCTTGCTTGGGTTTCCTCTCAGGCTTGTCGAGCAGCGTCGACCCTGGCCTGGGCATCTTCTTTGGCACGTCTGGCTTCGTCGACCCTCCTTTGCTCCTTCCATGCCACATCCGCCTCTCTGTACATCCTAGCTCTAGCCCACCTGTTTCCCCATCCTATTTGAGATAGACGACCGGCGAGAGACCCTCGGGGACTCATGGCTACTTTCAATGATTTCAATAGGGTCGACTTCTGGGACATATTGAGGTTGTGGGTCTTCCCATTGATCACTTCGACCCTGACTATGATATGAATCTACCGAAGGGCTATCCCTCCTTGGGCTAGGAGGGACAGCCTGCGGCGCAGAGCGTCTGGACTGCCGAGATCTCTGAGGAACTTCTGGGACATCAATTGGAGGTGCTGAAGTTGCTGGCACACCTGGGGATCGCCGTTGTAACAATTCTGTCAAGGCGACCAACTGCTTGGCCAATCTATCAAACTGCTCCCTGGAAACATACTATGATGGGTCTGGGTTGGGACCACCTTCTCCTTCCGTGGTTGGCTCTTTCGATAACACATCTTGTAGGTCCTGACCCATCGGGACAGCTACCCGCTCCCTAGATATATTCACTTCAGCACGACGGGCTTAAGTTTCCCGCAGGTTATAGGAACTTTCAACTCTTCCTGCTGGTGCCATCAGTAGGAATATGCCAATGTGAAGAAAAATGTTGAGTAACTTGGAGGAAATAAAATAAGAGAAGAAGAAGAAAGTTGGGCAGGTTTTTCTCTCTTTCTCCACTTCTTTCTTTTATTGATTCAGCGGAAAGGAAATACTTCAGTAGACAAGGTATGTCGGGGCCCCACGGTGGGCACCAAACACCAAACTGTTGTCGCTGGAATCCGGCAAGGTGGATTTCTCAAGACATACAATATGAAACTCTCAATGAGACAGCGGGAGTTCCTTCAGAAACAAGGGTTCCCTGAGATACTGCCCAATAGAACTATTTTTCCCCCCACTGAATTAGGCACCAAAGGAATCTGATCTAAGATAATAACACCAGGTCAGAATTCAAAGATGAGAGGTTTCTTCTTGATGGATTAAAGTCTGATCTCTTTTTATTTGATATCCTCTTATTACATATATAGATTAAATTGAAAACTTTACAAGCAAGCTCCCCCATACCTATCACTTCTTCAATCATCAGTTACCTAGAGTATAGTAGGCCCGTATGGCTATGACCCTCTAAGACTCTGCTAGGATGTCCTATCAACCGCTTTCGACCCCTCTTTTAGGCTATATCCCCCATACCTCTTGATATCTGTTTCTGTCCTTGCACTTTTACCAAGTAATGGTCTGACTTCATGCTGATTTGGTCCATGATCTGGTGACTTGGCCGATCAAATCAGCATGCCTCGCATTTATGGTTGTTGTAAGCATTTATGAGCATTAATGGCAATCCATAAATAGCCCAACTACTCACATCAATTTGTCACATCTTATTTGAGTCAGCATAGAGGGTCGAACGTAAATTCCTTTTGATATTTTTTGTCACGTCTTCCTTCTCATACTTTGTGCCTTAGATGTACGCCACGTGTTTTTCTTCAAAAGATTATCCAAAGTTTTCTTCCTATGGCCAGATCTGGTATCAACCATTATTTTCCCCTATCAACACCCTTGACCTTATCGGGGAACGATGTCGGCTCCGAGCAGAACTTCTTCATGTTGTACTTTCCTGTCTTGAAGGCGAAGGAGACTGATCCGTCATCGATGGTTGAGCACTAATTTGCGGTTCCCGTTCCCTTCACTTCCATGTATGTCTTGCTCTGGATTTCATCGCAAGTTAGTCTTTTGGGCGCTCCTTCTGCACCGGCTCCCTGAAAGAAGAAATTTTGTACTTACAGAGGATATTAATATCATTTTATTTCAAAATAAAATGCATGAATTGATCGTAGTTCATGTGATTAATCAAGTAATCTCCCACTGCCAAGGGGAGACAAATCCCTAACACTTTCGAAGTTCGAATGCCTAATTGCACAGACAGTGCGAGGAATTTAGCTGTTTTGCACTTCGCCCTTGCTGAAATCCCTACTGGATTGTGCCCAGATTGCCGATTTTGAACCGGAACGGGCCATGAAATCGCTTTCTCAACTCTGAGAGCTAACAAAGAAGCATTAAATAGAGCATCAAAGCACCAAACCCAAATCCCACAACACCCGCAACCACTAAAATGGAACCAAAGCATCACATGGACTGACATATCACGGTTTCGCCATCAGAGGGAGGGGATGGAAAGAAAGGAGTCGATCACCTAGCCGATCCCGAATAGCCCGATCTTTATTTCAACCGATCCGCCGCCTAAAGCCTAAGAAATTTATTATATATATATATTTCTTATTTATTATATTATATATTTCTTATTTATATATTTCTTATTTATAATGGAAGATAGTCGGCCCACTTTGAAGGTATTTTAAATCTTTGGCATTTTCCTTTCGCTCCGGAGGAGTCGGACCAACCCAACCGGTGATTTCCGACAAACCTTTTTGAATTTTTAGAGCATGAAGCGGAACTACAAGAAAGCTGGATACCCAAAACTGAACACGAACTGAAAGATCTGAAAATCCGTTTCCAATCTCTTCCACGGCGGTCGTCTTCCAAGCGAACACAGCACATAATACCCCCACATCATTGTATGAACAGAGGCGTTTGTGATGAGTGCTACAGGGAGGAGAGACTGAGAAGTGTGGAGCCAGAGGTACCACATCACCACCACCACCACACGATGGTACACGTGGAGGAACGTGAGCTGTTTGTTCGTTGATGGTGATAGGGGTATGCGGGCTGTGTCAATGAATTTAAGGATCTTCGAGAGGTAGAAGACATAAGCCCAGAAGAAGACGGCCACGTACGTGGGGTATTTGGGATTCAAGTCCTGTCCTCCTAGTGATTTGGGAGGAGGGAGACGGCCTGTTGGATGGCCGACACCTCCTATCGACTCAGCTTGTCGGCTCTGTGTCATTTCAGATGAAAGGCTCGGATTCATCCGAGTCCCAGGTGTCGACCATCCATCCAGGCCGCCGGCCCTCCTCCCGAATCACTGGGAGGAAAATATTTGAATCTCAGTATTTGGTGGAAAGCAAAAGATCCAACGGATTGGATCTTGTGCATTTGGGAAGCGGTGGAGAGGTGCATCCGACGGCCATAGTGAATGAGGTTGTGGACGACGGAGATGAGGCAGAGGAGAGGTGGGGTAGGTGATGTGGAGGAGATTACCGTCGACGTTCGAACATGGTGGTCCAACAGAGCTGTTGGTGGAGAAACGACATGCAAGACCTACCAGAATAATTGTCGTCATCTGTGCCGTCTCTTAGAGGAAGTTGCAGGTTTGTGTAGCGTTTGCTCAAGTTCTTTTTTTTTTTTTTTTTTTTTTTGTAAAAGTTTGCTTAAGTTTTTTAGTTAGGTATGAGAAGAGGCGAATGAATGAGTAGGTTGGGTTTGGGTTGAGGGTTTAGGAATCCATTTGCATTGGAGGGTAAGAATGGAACTTCATATTCCATTAGTAGAAATGAAATTTCACAACCCCTTAAAAGGTAGTTTTGTCTTTAAAATTTTGATGCTTAGGTTACATCAGCATCTAACAAATTTCATCTAACAGATTCAATCTGTTTGTTACATCTTTTTAAAATTAGGGATAATAACTATAATTGTCAGAAACTATGGGGTAATGCATGGAATTAAGGCATAGATCAGGAGGTGTACAAGTAATTTTTCTTATTCTTTTTGCTGTTACCAATAGAATTACATAACCCAATATATGAGGTTAATATATATATATATATATATATATATATATATTTCACACTTTTCACCTTTTAACGACTTAACCCGTCTCCGGTGAAGCAGAGGAGTCTATCCGTGTCTTTATGAGATTTTTTTTTACATTTTTTATGGATAAAGACCCTTTCTTCCTATTATCAACTCTAAATCCTGGTATTAGATACCGTATCCATTATGTCCAAAATGGATCTGATTCGAATGGTATAGATGTATGGATGTAAGATGAAATTGATTTGTCTTTGATTCTCATTAAAATAGTATTAAAATAGACTGGAACAGAGATGGCCAAATCCAAAATTTATATGAATATCAGTCAATTCAAAAGGAATAAGAATGAATATGTTTGGAGACCAAAAAAATAGAATAAAATAAAATATAATAAGACAAATAATGATGAATTTATGTATATATTTACTCATACTACCCCCTAAACCTCTCTAGACTGTTATATCCTTAGTCCATTTTCCAACAGAAAATTCAAAAGTCATTTTTACCTTTTTCAAAAGAAAAAAATCCAAAATAACCTTTAAACCCTTTTTAGAGAAATAAACCCCAAATCCATCTCATTCAATATCTGGACACAATCTATTCTTTTTTCTCCATCGCATGTCTGGGATGAGAGTCGGTCTTCGGTGCATCCATTCTTCTTGGTCTGCTTCGCTCTCTTCGCTTCTTTCCCATTCTATCTTTCCCGAACCATCTTCTTCGGTAAAGAAATCCACCAAACTCAAGCGATCCTCTTGAATCACAAGAATCTCCACCTGCAACTCGCCATCGCTTCCAAAGACCACATCCACCGCCTTCTTCACCACCACAACTTATCATCTTCTTTCTCTGATTACCCTGCTGTATCAATTCCCTTACCCGATTGGAAGTCCTCTTGATTCTTCCGCCGGATAATTCCTCTTCCCCTGACACTAGCAACCAATACTATTGCCTCTTCCAGAACAAAGCAATTTCTCCGGCAAAACTCACCGGAATCTTACCTTCCAAAAATTCCACATCCTTCAAGTGTGTTCTCCCTGGAAGCGTTCGCCGTATTCACCCCTTCTTCCAACCGATTCTGACAAAGTAGCAGGAGTTTCGAAATCGACCTAGAACCAAGTCCGAATCGAGATTGGAATCGTCTGAGTTATCACAATGGGGTTTCCCTGCATACGAATCGTTCTCAACGGAAGATGATGTCATCTTGTTCGCCATACGGATAGGGTTGGATACATCGCAAGCCTCCATCTCCTCCTTGCTCCCTAGCTCCACTATGCTCTCTCTTGCTGCCGAGTATGCAAACCCTAGCATCATCCATTTTCCATTAGAGAGAATCTAGAGAGAGAAAAAGTGACAGATAAATAGAGAAAGAGAAAGAGAGAGAGAGAGAAAGAGGGGAATTATAGATATTATCTCCAACACGGAAGAGTCGATCGGCAGACCAAGCAACAATGTTGGAAGCGATATCCCAACCACGATCTCCACAACGACGTGATGAATCTCTGCTTCCGCTGCTGCTGCTCCTCCGACGCTCACCGCTACAATAATCAAAACCAACGTAAGACCCATTTTCATTGTGAATGTCTCTGATTTAATGATTATTTGGTTCTACAAAATCAAGGCAAGAAGTGACAGATCAGAGAAAGAGAGAGATACAAAACCCAGGCAACTGTGACTGTCGCACTCCACCATCCCCATCGCCGTTGCCATTGTCGTCGCACTCCAATGTTACCGTCTTGCACAGTCAGGCTTGAGCTTGAGGTTTCTCAACTAGAGAGCTTTTGGGGAGAGGAGATCTATTTTTGTCTTTTCACCCTACCCATAAGGGTAGTTTAGTCATTAAAAGAATTTAATCTTGATGACATCATCATTTTTTGGTCTTAATGTAATAAGATTTGAAAAGTAGGGGTAGTATGAGTAAGCATCGTCAACTTATAGGTTGATGTGTTGTAAATTTGGATTGCAAGGGTGGTATGAGTAAATTATCCTTTTTTACTTTATTTTTTTCATAACAATCATAACCGGTGACAAAATATTATAGGGTAAAAGACCCTGTAACTTATCTTATTGTCCGTTGACCCCCAAAGGTTTCAAAAAAGACAGTTACCTCCCCTAAATAACTATTAAAATCCAAATAGCCCCACGCATTAAGAATATTCCATTAGATGGTAACGGTGGGAGTCCAATATTTTTTTAAAGACCAAATTACCCTTTTAGAGAGATGAACTACCTATTTTACCCTTACTATTTAATAGGGTTACTACTTCCCCATTTGCTCTCTTACATTTTTTCAGGTTTCCAAACCCTTGAATCGCCTTCTTCTTCGGAGGTCTCCGCCGCTGCAAATCCTTGAATATTGAAGCAATTTCTCCTAAAATCTCTCCAGATTTTCAATCTCTATTTTCACTCCTATCTTCCCTCATCTTTCTCCCATTCCAGGCGCCCTTAGTTGATGGCCATTTTCTCTCTTATTCTTCTTTGATTTCTTCTCTCCTAAAATCTATCCAGATTTTCAATCCCTATTTTCACTCTCATCTTACCTCATCTTTCTCCCATTCCAGTTGCTCTTAGTCCACGGCCATTTTATCTCCTATTCTTCTTCGGTTTCTTCTCCTACTTCCTCTCCTGGCAAATTCTGCTCTTCCCTCAATGTCGAAATAAAAAACCATGCCATTTCTCCTCCCTTTCCTAGCTCTCTCTCTCTTCAAACCCCGATTCTTCCCCTTCTTTTTCTGCTGCAACTGATTTCTCACAGGTTTTCTCCTCACCAAAATTCGGAGATCCCCAACCCCTTTTTTTTTCCTCCGCCATTTTCTCTCACACCTCACTCTTCTCTCTTGATTCGACAAATACTTTAATTAACTCACCCATTATATATATCCAAAGGAATCAGGAGGGCTGTCAATAGGGAAGAGCCAAGGAGAACCAGAATATGAATTTCATATTGAGAATGAGAATCCAACATGATTAAACACAAATAAGAATACCAACTCATGGAAATCAAAACTAGTGCTTAATCAAGGAGTTTTGTCTCACTGGTCGCCTGTAATCGTTCCGCTTGCATCTGAGTCCAACATATCATCTCTGTCGGAAAGAACGTGAGGGAGAATGAGAAGAAGATGAGATTAGGGTTTATTTGAGTTGGATATAAAAGGATTATATTGATCTTTTAACAGTATTAAGATTTAAAGTATGGATAAAAGGTTGAAGGTAGAGTTGTCCATAAAAAATTTAACTTTAACATTGTTAAAAATTAGGGCTATTTAGATTTTAATAGTTATTTAGAAGAAGTAACTATCTTTTTTGAAATCTTTGGGGGTCAATGGTTAATAAGGTAAGTTACAGGAGAGGTAACTGTCTTTTACCCAATATTATATTATCCTTTTTTTTTTTTTTTTTTTTTTTTGTAAAGGGTCTGACTCTCTGTTGATCACTTTCATATGAAATACAAAATGCCTCAATGAATCCACAAAGCCGGCTGGAAATTTGCCAAGTGGCATAATTTAAAACCAGGTGAGCACCTGTGGACCAGAATATTATTTTTATGTGAAAAAGAAAAAAAGAAGAAGAAAATAAAACATAAATTTATCCAACCAATGATTATTAATATGATGCTGAAAAGACTATTGTGATGATATACCATCCAAGGATCGTAATTTCGGTTTCGTACCTGGTTTCGGCCAGGTTAGAAACCGAAATTTCGATGGTTTCGGTCGAAATTTCGGGAAAACATGGTAAAAAAAAATTGTTTCGGATGTGGTTAGAGCTTGATGAAATGTATATATCCTGTCGTATTATGAATACCATCATCAAGTCCATTGAAGAAAAGTCCAGGCCCATTGAAGAAAAGCCCATGGAGGTACAATCTTAAGTCAGCCATGTGAATGATACAGTGATAGAGACGCATAGTGATAGAGTTACTCTTCTGTCACTCTAGAGTGTTCTGGGACAGGTCACTCTAGAGTCTTCACAGGTGTCAGGATTATAATTAGATAGTATATTTAATACATTTTAATTTACCTCTGTAAACGTTGCTTTTGGAGCTGGAACAGAGAGAGATTGGAGAATGCTGAAGAAGAGAAAAGAAGAAGGAGAGGGAGGGAAGTCGCCTGAGGTAAGCGGCCCTCCCATCATCAGTTTTTTTTTTTTTTTTTTTTAATCACCATCACTTGCAGGAACCAGAACACCACCATTGCCACTGCAAGCCATTGACCCTGCTCTCCTTCATCACTGCAAAATCTCCCTCCAACTCATCACTGGTACACCTGCAACTCATGACTACTCATGAATCCATTAATATTTTTCTCTAAACCCAACCCAGATTTACTATTTGTTCACCACCGAACACAACCCACAACCCCTAACCAGCCTGCACAACCCCATCGACACCCATTTACTATCACCGAACTTGAATCTCCCTACTTCACCCCATCTGCAACTCTACTGTAGCATCCGAAATTTGGCCGAAATCAGCAACTCAGACCGAAATATGGCCAAAATCTACAATTCGGATCGAAATATGGTACAAACTATACCGCCAACCAGCTTCGTATCGGTTCTGCTAAAAACCGATATGTTTCGACCGAAATCCAAAATTTTGGCCGAAACTCTGATCTATGGTACCATCATGCATTCACGTCCACCGGCCACCTGTTTGTGACAAGGAGTGAGACATAGACATGACTTATAACATTTTTTTTTTTGGGTAATGAGCTCCTCTGTCCTTGATACATTGAGAAATCGGCTTATATATCAACTCCATAAATGGGAATTATATATGCTTTGTATGTGACAATGATATTGAAACTAAAACAGGCAATAGGTACATTAATTAAGTTGAATCTTATCCACCCTCACCTCCTTTTTAGGTCTGATCCTCTTCCCGTCTGATAATCACTTTACATTTTTGGCAACCATTAATCAAGTGTCGGTTGTATACTTTAGAGGTGGATTCCACGTCTATCAAGAGATTCTTTTGAGATTAATACAAGAGTAAGATGTGTTGAGAAGAATCCTACTTTGGTTAAATCTAAAATCTTAAATGACTTATATACTTAAAAATCCCTCCACTTAAAAGTGTACATGATCTCGATCTTACAAGAATTAAAGAAAAAATTTTATTCACCTCATATGACTTCAATAAACAAGAAGTCGGGCTATGATAATGAATCTCATCAAATTGGAATACATTCACAGCTGTATTCAAGAGGATAATGGCTGCTGGGACTGGCCGAATGTCATCTCTCCTGGTCTGAATGATTTATTTAATGCTGCTAGTATGATTCTTCTGCCAAAAGAATTTTCTGACCAGCCCATTTGGACTAGGAATAAAGCAGGTATATTTCCTGTTAAATCCACATGGGAGATGTTGAGAGTGAAAAAGCTAAAACCAAATTGGGGTTTCGGTGGTATGGAAAAAATGATTGAATCCTAGCTTGTCACGGTTTGCTTAGTGTTGGTGTATGAACCGATTGCCTACGGAGGATGTGGTGAGGGCAAAAGGTATTCTAATTGTCTCTCGATGTGTTCTTTGTAAATTGGCTATGGAAAGTGCCAATCATATATTCTGCAGTTGTACTGTGTCATTGCAGGTATGGAAGGAAGTTGGATCTGGCTTTGGCGTGAGCTTACCCAAATTTGATACATGTTCGGAATTGTTGCATTGGTGGCTTCGAATGGTTGTGAATACTATTCGTCAAATCTGGACAGATGCTTTATTTGCAACTCTTAAAATCTTGTGGGCGATTAGGAATGATGCCATTAACAGAAATGTGTTGTGAAACCAGATCTAGTATGGAATAGGATTAAACAAGGATGTAGGGATATTTTTGTCCATGATCCTTGTTTTATTCAAACATCTTCAGATTTACAATTGGTCAAATTCCTTAATCTTGGGATAAAGTCATATCTTAGATATCAAAATTGTTCTGGACTCCTCCCTTAGATGGTTGGTGCAAGGTCAATACAGATGGGTGTTATTTGGGAAACCTAGGTATTGCAGGATTGGGTGGAGTTTGATCAGTTGCTGGTAAGCTGATATTTGCATTTTCTGGTCTGGTGGGTGTAGTGACAAATTATGTTGCAGAGTTGAAAGCTATTATGATGGGACCAAAACAAGCAATCCGATTGGGCTATAAAAACATATGGATAGAGTCTGATGCAAACTGAGTGGTGTAGGTGCTAAATAATGATACTCTTCCATGGGTTGTAAAATAGTATTTCAATGCAAAGAGACCTTGTGCATTGCCAGGTTCGAATAACTCATTGCTGGAGAGACATAAATACAGTTGCTGATCTCTTAGCGAAAAAACTGCCCTGCCCGTGAAAGGTCCCAAACATGAGACTACTGCCCAAATGTAGTTGCTTCCGAGGTTGTATGGGACGCTTCCCATATACCTCGTTATCGGTTTCATTAGAGTTGTGATTTCACCTGCGATGGCCCCTGGTGATGGCATTGCCGAATGTGGGGGTTTAACATCCGTTTAAGGTATTGTGTATCTTTTTTTTTTTATAGTCAATACATATCAGATTTTTAGCAAAAAAAAAAAAAAAAAAGGATAACCTTATAATGGCAGGATTTTAGAAGGAACCGAACAGGGAGGCAAGAAAGCCCCTCAAATGTGGCCACAAAGCTTAGCGGTTAGAGAAAACTATTACTAAGCTGTCACGATGGTAGGAGAGAAGGGCCGAAGGTGTGGAGAGAAGGAGAGAAGAAGATCGAAGGAGGAAGAAGAGGTGGCAGCAAGTACGGAACCGAGAGAAGAAAAAAAGATTGCAAATCCCTAGGTTGATCCCCAATGCTCTATTACCTTGTTGAATTGGAGAGAATTGAAAAGCTTAGTCAATTCTCACGAGCCTCACATATTTATTAATGAAAATAATATTGGCACGATTAAAATACCCTTACTACCAATACAACCAGTAATAATAGAAGAACAAAGACTAAACAGCCCTATACTTCTCGATTCTAGCACATAGTCATGCGTGTAACAGCCCATCTCCCGTAAGAGCACGCTTTTCCTCAACACTGAGATTTGAAAATTGGTGGAAATGGTGTTGAATAGCCTTTTTTATCCAAGATCGCTTGCATTCTAAGATGGACCATTGCATTTCTTTTCCTTGTATAGTGAGAAGATTGGTTTGAACTTAATGATTAGCCCAATTGTCTTCTTCAGTAAGGACCTCGATAATACTTGATGGATGCGTGTTAGGCCTGGCTCTAATACTACTTGATATGTACGTATACATATCTTGCTTGGAGCAAAGACAAGTAGAGTTAGGGCATGAGAAAAATAAATAAAATAGGAGATAATATAGAGAAGTAATTTGGCTTTATAGAGGAAGCTATGACTCGGGATAAGTTGACTTTACGGAGGAAGGCTGACCTCTTCCCGATCCAATAATTAAACCTAACCCTACGTAGTTACAATAACTCCCCACTTATACTTAGCCATCCACTAATAAATAACCACCCCCATTTGGAAACTTACGGTAACTAAAATACTCTCCATACATCCTACGTTTCTCTTTATCCTGCAAAGTTCTTGCATCTGATATTCATTCCATCATGCCCGTAACATTACATGGGTCATGTTACTAACAAAAAAACTTACTATAAAAGAACACACAACATGCATTTAGATGATTTTTAATTATTCACTACATGTGTGATCATCTGATTGTTTGTTTACCAGCACGTCAACCAATGCGAACATGATGATGACAAAAAATGAAAGGTGGACTATGAACGTGAATCTAAGGTTATTAGACAACAGGGGGTATAAGAAAATTTTTACTGAAAATGAAATTATATAAGAAAAACCAGTGGTTTTAGTTTTGTGAAATGAATGTATTCATCTTTCAACTCACCTGAATGGTAAACGGCAACCGAGACATTATCCTTAATTGAGTGTTTTATTTTACTCTGTATGTCCATGTAGTAGCTCTCCCTTGATTTTTGCAGTTCACATCTCTCATCATTAATCTATAGCACATCAATTGATATACGATTACAACTCTGTTGCAAGCTACTCTTGTTGTTGGATCTCAGGTTACAATTTACAAAGCAATAAAGAGGTATGTTAGTTCTTTTTTCTCAGTTTCAGTTTTTCTTTTAACGTCTTTCACTGCATGCCATTAACTCTTTGCCATTCTGTTCCCAATTGTTACTATGTTTTCTATCCCTTTTACTCTCTTTTTTTTTTTGTGCTTCCTTTCTTCTTGCTAAACCAGACTTAATCCTTGGATTACTTTCACATATTCAAGTTCAGTTTTTCCATTAGATCTTAATATGTCTTTCTAACTGCTATCTGATCCTAATTCTAATTTGTCAATTCTTCGTTATTATTATTATCCTTAACCTATTCATGTTGCTAAAATTTGACCAAAATCTATAAGGTACAATAATACCTCCTAACTCAGAAAAGAACTCACTTCTTTTAGTTTCTTTCACTTCTTTGGTTAGCTGTTATAATCCCACATTGGAATCCCATACCTACCAAGTATGGTTCTTAAGTCTTGGGGTTCTCCCACCTAATAGACTAGTCTTTTGGGTTGGGTTCTCCCTTGGGCTTGAGTTGTAACATTTGGTGCTTTCATTGAGAGATCAATGCTGCGGGAGGGACGACCTAGAGAAGGAGCGACTTGGGAAAGGGCTACCTAGTGAAGCAGAGTGAAAGACATCCAGAGTGGGCAATCTAGAGTGGGCTGACGTGGGCGTCGACTTTGAAAAGGGGGTGGTAATGTTATGATCCCACATTGGAATCTCATACTTACCAAGTATGGTTCTTAAGTCTTGGGGTTCTCCCACCTAATAAGCTAGTTTTTGGCTTGGGCTCTCCCTTGGGCTTGAGTTGTAACATTAGCCCAATTTGAAGTCTTTTGTCATCTAGATTAAATTTTAAAGGTTTTTATTTTTTTAATTTTTATTTTCCCAGAAATAAAAAACTCCATCGAAAACTATTTTCTCAAGGTTTTTAAGGAAACCTTTGAGGAAATCTAATTACCTACCTGTACAATCTAACATAATTGTTTTTCCTAAATGTACAATAGCTGAAATTATTCTCCAAAAAACCTACAACATGAAAATTCCTACTGGATCTAAATAATGTTTTCCCTCCTTCAGAGAGTTTATTAAGACTACTTAAGCTCTTGATCAAATATCTAAATCCAGGGCGTTGTATACAGTACTAGATTGGTGTACGAATCCAATAGGAAGTTCACACATGGCTGATTCTGTATGCAATAATATTAAAATAGGATAGGATCGGGGATCGGTCAGGTCCAAAACTGATACGAATCAGCCGACCCAGCAGATTCAATACCAATTGCTCAAGCCATGCTTTAGATAACATTATCACTTTTCAAAATCCCTAATCAATTCATTAACAATCAAATAGATTTGTAAAAAGATTAATTAAGCATCGTAAAAGAAAACTACTACAAATATCATTGTAAGGTTCATTTAAATCAGTTAGTTTTGCAGATGCATCTGCCTCAAGTTGTGTCTTGTGGAGCTTAATGAAACACCAGATTTGGCTTTTAACTCTTCATTATGCTTATCAATATGTTCATTTTCCTGTCCCAACAAAATTTGGCACAAATAAATGTTAGATTAATAGAATTCTAGCTTTTCCACATTGGTATCTCACTGATGGCTTGGGCCCCCCAATTTATCTCCATCGCACTAAAGTAAGCAGTCCCACTAAAAACTTCTAATGAATCACAAACTTTCTTATAAGAGTAGTACTCTTTCCAACACTTCTTACGAAAACTCTCTTGCTTGCTTGGCTATTTTTTTGTCCTAACCACTTATCATGCGTTGCTTTGCTTGCTCTATCTTTTTGGTTCTCCGGGGCATGGCTCTTCTACTATCTTTTCTTGTGTGTTGGGGTTTTACAAATTACCAAATTCATGAAGAAAGATAATTAATGCATAAGGATAGCCAATAAGCAATATTATTCTTATATTACAATACAAATCCAAACCAACTAACAGGTGGGTGCATAGATAAGCCAAGTAAATATTTTCGAACTACCAACTATCAAAATTTAGTATAAAATACAAATTTTAGAATAAAAAAACAGTGTGTACCTCATGACTCTTGTGGACTAGCCGCCCTGCCTGTGGCACTATACATAGTCTCTCTCTACTCTGTTAGTTTAAGAAAATAATTTTGCGCTCTCACTAATATCTTAAGGTTTTAGCATAGTGGTAAGCACTTGATCCTAATTAGTGGTATCAGAGAGAGGTCATCATGGGTCCGAGTCATTTGGTTAGCATTGAGTGGGAGACTATTAGAATAAAAGGCAAGTGTCTACCTTACAATTCTTGTGGACTAACCCCTTTGCCCGTGGCGCCTTGGCACACCCTTCAAGTCCTTCCTCAAAGGGTGAATAGGGGGTTATACTCTCATGATTTAAGGAAATAAAGAGAGTCCGATATGTCTACCCTCGTAGACCTAAGACTTATAGCAGTGTGCTCGACTTGCCTACTGATAACATGTTGAACACACAACAATTAATGCTTCTACAATCAAACACATAACATTAATTACACCTACAATATATAGAGCACGCAGTATTTAATGCATCAGCCCGAGCACACAATATTTATTACACTGACAATAATTAGAGTGGCTTACATTTATTGCGTCTTCCCCTGCTCCTCTGTTGAACCCTGCACCACCAATCATATCACCTAGCAAAGACCCAACATGTCAACTCACGTCTCACTCTCAAAATCTGCTGAAGTGACCTCTGCAGAAATGACCCCAGTTTTTCCGCAAGCAAGACACTGAGCACACCCATGTCATGCTTAAGTCAAATCCAACTCAAATCACTGCTACATAAGGAACTTAAAAACATGAGTTCATGGTTAGACATTCATTACAAACATCTATAGTTGTGATTAGAATTTAGACTCTTTATTTCCCTTCTTTGATCTCTAGGTTCATTCTCTCTTAAGTCGAGTTTTATCTGTTGCTTGCTATGAGAGTACTAACTTAGGCATTGGAGTAGTCACAGGGTCCAAAGTCTGACCTCCTTTGTTTACTTTGTCCATTGTCTTCTGTAAATTATCTCCTCCCAAAGGACTGTGTGTGGATTCTAACAGCAACGAAACGCGAAGAATGTGTCCACCATCTTAGATTTTTTTCCCCACTAAAATTGATAAACTGAGGCATAGAATACATGCTTCACCATTGTATCTGTTGGGTTTGGTGTCTTGTATTATGTGGGGTCCGCGCAGTTATAAGGGTAATACTTGTATTAAGATATGGGTCTATTACATGAACAAGGGTAAACTTATAATTGTGGGGGATTAGGGTTTCTAGGTTTGCCTATATATAATCTTTGTGTGGAAAAACCTAGGTAGGGCTGTAAGGACTGTTAGAGGATTCTCCTCTGACAATGGAGAACTGAAAGGCTAGAAAGTTGACAGATGAGATAAGCCTGTCAAGTAGAAAATTTTATATACTATTCTTGGAATTGAAGGAAGTCACTCTTTTCTCTAGTGGACATAGGCATTCCATGATGGGGTGCTGAACCACGTTAATCTTCATGTTTTTCTTCTTATTTGCATTTCCAATCCTAATAAGTGGTATCAGATTTAAGGTTCGACAGATCGATCACTGATTGGAAGGAGGTGCATGGAAAGTATGATGAAGAAGAAGAAAAAAAAACCATGTTTAGGTTTTTTTTTTTGTTTCTGTTGTAACGAGATTTACCCTAAGTTTGGTCTTGAGATCCAATGGATGGTGGGTCTTGCGGTGGGAGTCTGTGGAGTAGCAGGTGATGCGAGGGGATCTACGAAGGCTTGTGTAGCTGTGCTTCATGCGGTATCGCATGAGATAGAGGATGGGATTAAGGCTCATAAGCAGAGGGTTACATTGTATGTGGGAGGCAAAAACTATGGAGAAATAAGTTTTTGGGTATTCAGCGATATTGGAGGTCCAAAGGATGGCAGTCTGGCTCGATCAGCAAGCTGAATGTCTGTAGAGGATCTGTCAATGACCATGGTATTCAAGGCCGACGTGCTATCTTCGATGGGAGGTACTCCAGAGGCGATGTTTAATTTGTTATCGAATGTGCTTGTTATTCCCTGTGATGATGCAATGAAGATGCACAAATCGGTTCTTCTCGGTGTGGTGGAGAAAAAAGATAGGCTCTCTGCCGACAAGGGGTTTGTCGCAGGTAGGAGTGCAAACGGCGCTGATTGTGTTTACAGTAGGTGGATCAAACTTTGAGACCATAAGCAGAGTTTTTGGGTCTTATGCGGTAATGATGCTGGATCTCAGGCAGGGATGGGTTGTAAGACCCGCATTCCACTAATCCAGTTTAACCGTGTCGTGCCAGATTTTTCCATCATTGCTGGACCAAGTGGACTGATCATGTAAAGTAGGATCACAAATCAGGTATGAAAATTTGACTCAACAATCTAAGAACTATACGTAGGGTCGAATACCTGGGTAGGTATGGTCGCCCATACGGTAAGGAATAAGGATCACAAATTAGTGACCCTACGGTTGTTGTTTTCGACCCTACGGTCAACGGGTTCTGTGACCTTATGTCGGACCATAGGACCCCATATTAGACTCCGAGTTTGAAAACTTTCCTAATTTGAGGAGGGTCTCTTTCCTATTATTAGAGAACATTATATGGAGAGTTTTTCTCCATATAAAGGACGTCCCTCAACCCTTTTTCACTCTTTTAGAACATTAGTAACCCTAGAGGAAGAGAAGGAAGAAAAGGAGAAGGAGAGAAGACTAAGGAGAAGGTGTTGCTGAGAAGATTTTAGTTCTCTACTGTAGGCAAAGGTATGAACCTAATATCTGAAGATGTAAATTCTATGGAATAAGGTTTCTATGGAGGATTAGAGATGTCAACCTATTATAATCTATGTGATTCCTTGAGTAAATCCCAAGGATAACCATGAGGGATGAGTTTGATGATAATGGTTGATGAGAAACTACTAATGATGACCATAGGATAACCTTAGTATGAACCCAAGAGAAAAGCTGAGTTGACCCAAGAAGAACTCAGACTGAATGTAGTTTGTGACCAGAAATCGTAAGGTTGCAGCTACAGTCGACCATAGCATGACCATAGCATGATCAAGTATTGACCATAGGAATTCAGGAAGAATTCAGAAATCATATGGTCGTAGGGTATGGTTGCATATAGTGCGACAGTAGGGTATCGACCGTAGGTGGTAAGGTCGACACAACATGCGACCATATGGTCTATTAAACACCTATCAGTGATCTGTTTTGATTTTAAACTACTGTAACACATTAGACATGAATCTTAACTTAAATTTATACAATTTTTAGGTCATTAAATTGATTCAAAGAGAATTACAAGGCTTAGAAGGAGAACAAGTTTTGCTAACAGGTAAGGGACAAGACCTAAACTAATTAGATAATAATAAACTGTTATTTTATTGAGTGTCCAATGCCATGATTGATTCTATGCTTGTATGCTTGTAATGTGCATCTCACATGTCATCCAATATTACTGTTATTACTGCTCATGCATATTTACTTCTATCTATTTACTACCATGTTGATTGATGATGATAGGAATAGGCATGTGATTGTGTGTGTGTGGTTAGTGTGTTGGATGCGAGTGAAGCATCAGGGGAGGACATGGCATGGTGATCTCTGACCTGGTCACTAGACTCTAGCTCTATTTCTACTCAAGTCTTGCCCATTGACATCATCGTATCGCAATTACCTTAGCAGAACTATTAATTTATAGGGCATCAGGTGTCACACCCCAATTCTGAATCAACTAGAATGGTGTGATGAACCGTCTATGAACCAATGGTTCAACCAGGATCTCATATAGGCCGTGTCTATTTGATTAAACCAGATACAACCACAACCATAATCAGAGTAAATAAACAATAACGGAAGTTTTTAATATAAATAAACTGAGTGTCTAACAGTGATAACATAATTAATTATCCAATTATCTCCAAATGACTAAAGACATAAAATAAAATAAAGTAATCTATTACATGTTCTGATAATCCAACAACTAAATCTAATCGAAAACACATGAGTTGCACTCGCATGATGAATCATGCGACTCCACCATAGCTTCTACATCCATCATAGTAATATGTTCGTACATTGGTGAATTCATATAATCTTCCATGGTAGAACCTGCATCATCAACTAAAATATTCGACGTCGAAAGGGTGAGCACACATCATGGCTCAGTGAGCAAACAAAACAATGCAACAAACATATGCATGTATTTAATTCATATCTTTGGTCTGGTTTATAAGTTTGCAATGTGCAATAGAAAGGATTGTCACACCCCAATTCTGATCCAACCAGAATGGTGTGAGTGAACTGTCATTGAACCAATGGTTCACACCAGGATCTCGAATAGGCCGTGTCCACTCATACAAACCACTACACATAACCACAATCAGAATATACATAGTACAACGGAAGACTTTAAATAGAATGAACCGAGTATCTATTGATAATTTAAATAAATATCCAATTATTCAAATCAAACACATAATATAATATCTTTTACATCACTTTAATCCAACCGAAAATAACTGAAACAAATAAATAAAAATCCATCACAGGTACACGCAGAAAGGGCACTTGCATGAAGCATCATGCTCGTCCTCCCCTGCTTGTACATCCAGAGCAGCTACACCACCGTATGCCGGAGCGTTCGCATAATCGTTCACAGTATAACCTGCATCCATATCTAAAACAAGATGTGCACAAAGGGTGAGCTCACAACACAGCTCAGTAAGACAATCAGACAGTTTCACAATATTATGCATGAGTAACAACCAATTTTATGCTGTGGTCTGATTTTAAGTTTACAATGTGCTATAGAAAGGTTTGGTGGCCCCCGCACCTCTATACACAAGTGTGTGACATCGCACAGTAGATCACACTACCACCAACCCACATGCACCCATCATGGAATAGAGATAGAGCTAAGGTATACCCGCACCTCCCCTGATACTCTACCCATACCAGTATCTAAGCCCCTACTGGCCAGGGCTCGCAAACTGGGCTCACAACTAACCAATCCTATATGTCATCACTGTATGCTCTATCCCAAGCACAGCCGTCTACGGCATAGAGATAGAGCTAAGGCAATCCCACACCTCCCCTGATGCCCTATCCGCAACTAACTCACTAGGATAGAAACATAACGCAGGTAGACCCTATCCCAACATAACTCCCTACGGCATAGAGATAGAGCTAAAGCATCGTGGACAAGCCAGCGTCGACTCAGAATCCTCAGTACCACATAACAATGGCCGGGACAACATCAATATCGGAGACCATCGTACCACGACCTTCCCCTGATACCCCACCCGTACCAAGCATGTTAAGATAGAATACTACAAAAAGTGCTAGTGTGAAAAGCGATCCCAGGCCCATGCCCCACTCCACACACCAACGAAAACAATCACATGCCTAACAATCACATCCTATCAATGAATGAACAGTAATAATAATTGAAAGTAAAGGATGGCATGTGAATATGCACAAACATCATATCATAGATATTCAATGATTAACAACGATTTACTGTCCATTAATTATTAGGTTTAGGTCAGATTCCCTTACCTGAAGCTCGTTCGATAACTTGCTCCACGTCGCAAGGTCCAAACGATATGTCACAAAGTCCTACAATATTATTAGGGTTTCATTAAAATAACATTCTTAGAGTTTCATGTTGATCAGAAACCAACAGGGTTTCAAATACCCTCACAGAGCTGACCGGTGGCATATACCGGTCGCAGCTCTATGGGAAAGACTGACGACCGGTATGGTCAACCGGTCCCCACAGATAACCTCCCGAGAGGTAGCGGTCGCAACATACCGGTCGCACTATGTGCAACCGGTATAGTCGATCGATATGTCTCCGGAAGACCATACATGGGTTTTTCGACTGCCGTCGATCATCCTCCATGGATTTTCAGGATTTCTCCTATCCATTCTAAGTCTAGGCTTTGAGTTAGAGTTATCCCCAACTCATTCAAGTCTCGTTTCGATGAATATCATCTCGAAACTCGAATCAAGGGTTTGACGGCATCTTAGGGTTTATTGGCCAAATTAGGGTTTTAGATCAATACCTACTTTGCATGGTATTGATCCACCCACACAACTAACATAGGGTAAGAAGAGGGATTCAAACACTTACCGTTGACAGGCGTAGCGTGAGCTTCGTCGAACGGTAATGGCGGCTCCTTCTTCTTCCTCCTAGCTCCTTCTCATTTTCCATCTCTTTATCTTCTCTAGGGTTTGCGAGAGACAATGGAAAAGATTTGAGGAGGATTAAGGGTGTATTTATAGGCTAAAAATAGGGTTTAGTAACCCTACTAGGATTAGGAAACTTCTAGGATTCAAAATCAGAAAAGCGGGACCCGCAGAGACCAATTTCCAGATTCCCGCACATAGCTGTGCAGGCCATACCGGTCGACCGGTACCAAAACCGGTACCATCGACCGGTATACCTAAAATCAGGTATAATTGGTCGACTTCGGTCTAATTTTGTACCTGTTTGTTATCCGCTTGCCCCGTCTGGCCCGGTGATGATCGGAAGACCTGTCACGACACAAAACCAAGGTTAGACCGGGTTTTCAGAGTGCGGGTCTTACAACTCCACCACCCTTAAAAGAAATTTCGTCTCGAAATTTGCATGTAGGTACTACAACTGGTAGCTGCCGCACCTCTATACACGAGTGTGTGAAGCCGCCCAATGGATCAAACACCATTTCCATCCCACATGCACCCATCATGGAATAGAGATAGAGCTAAAGTGCCCGAATCAAACACCGCATAACACTTCCCCTGATGCCCTACCCATACCAACACGTAAACCCCTATTGGCGAGGGCTTGCAAACTGGGCTCACAACTAACCAATCCTAATGTCAAACAGTGTATCCAAGGCTTCATCTCAGCATCCCTCAATACATCCATATAAATAGAGCTAAGGCCCCGGTAAAATCAAAGACTACACGGTTCGAGATCACCTCCCCTGATGCCCTACGACATAATAGTTCTGCTAAGGTAATGGTGATATGACGATGTCAGTGGACAAGACTTGAGTAGAGATAGAGCTGGAGTCTGGTGACTGGGATGAACCACAATGTCACGTCCTCCCCCTGATGCTCCACTAGCATGAAGCACACTAACCACACACATACATTCACATGCATATTCCTAGCATCATTATCATCATCATGATATAAATAAAAAGAATTAAATATGCATGAGCAGTAATAGCAGGAATATTAGATGACATGTGAAATGTACATTACAAGCATACAAGCATTGAATCATTCATGGCATTGGACTCAATAAGTAAAACAGTTTATTATTAGCCAATTAATTTAGGTCTTGTTCCCTTACATTTGGTCGATGGTTGTTCCTCTTCAAGCTTTGTAAATCACTTTTAGACCACTTGAAAACCTAACAAATTTATAGATTTTAAATTAGGGTATATTTCCATTAATTCAGACTTTCAGAAACTGAGTGGTCCCAGGTGTGGCTGTACCTGTGGTCTCAGTTTCTGCGACCACAGGGTGTGTGGTTGCAAGGTGTGGTCGCATATCATGCGACCATACATGCGACCACTCCCTCCCTGAATTTTCCCCGAGGGTGTGTGGTCGCATATCATGCAACCATACATGCGACCATACCCTCCCTGAAACTTTTCCGAGGGTGTGTGGTCGCTATGTGTGGTCGCATACCATGCAACCATACATGCGACCACACCCTCCCTGGAACTTCCCGAGGGTGTGTGGTCGGTTATGTATGTCTCGTGTGGTCGCATATCATACTACACATGGGACCACACATGTGATGGTCGACTTTTTCACTCCCAACTCAATTCCTTTATGTTTTGATTTCTCGACTCATCATCATGATCCTTCCTACGATTGTTCTATGGCTTAAAATTCATATTTTACACAATCCATCATCCTAATAGATTTTCTCTATGGATGTAAGACCCGTATCGAACTAACCAGTCTTACCACCTTGTACCAGGTCTACCTATCATGGTCGAGCCAAGTAAACCAAGTGCGTGAAGAAATCACAAGACCAGGTATGAATATAACCCAAAAACAGTAAATGTTAGGGTAGGGTCGCATGCCTAAACAAGTAGGGTTGACCCCACCTCAACAGAAGTCCAACCCATGACTTTTAGTCATAGGGTCGGATGACTAAGAAGGTGTAGGGTCGACGGATCCTGCGACCCTACGTCCGACCCTACGATGACAGACAGAAATCAAAAATTAGGAAACTTTTCTAATTCTAAGAGGATCTTTCCTAAACTCATTGGGACTTATTATGGAGGGTTTTCCTCTATAAATAGGACGTCCCTTAGCCTCTTTCACTCCTTTACAACCCTAATTGAAAGTGAGAGAAAGAGAAAGAGAAGGAAGAAAAGAAGAGAAGGAACTTGAAGAAAAGACTAAGGAAGAGGAGGAAGTTCAGAGAAACCTCTGAATAAAGGTATGAACCTAATTCCTTACCTGAATAAGAGATCATAGGATAGTTATGAAGAACATAGGGTTAGGAGAAATCCAAATCATCCATCCATGGACAAGTTTCAAGAGATTCCATGGAGAAAATCATTATGGACTATGAATAGTGTATAACTTGGAGTTTTGAGCCATAGAACAATCTTAGAATGGACCATGAAAGTAAGCCAAAGGATCAAAACATGAAAGAAAGGACTTTAGAATGAAAGGTCGACTCAGAATACATGTGGTCGCACGTAGGGTCGAATGATATCCGACCCTACAAGACCACAGGATCAACCACATGCCCTCGGGAAGTTCCAAGGAGTGTGTGGTCGCACGTAGGGTCAAATGATATCCGACCCCACGTCCGACCCTACATCCTAGGGTCACAAAAAACTGCTACCCTAGGTGCGACCCTACCTGCGACCCTACGATTTCAGTTAGTCTAAATTTATTGAAATTAATTCTAATTAAAATTTATCGACTTGTTAGGTCTTTTTAGTGATTTTAAAAGTGATTCATAAAGCTTGAACGAGGATCTACACTCAATCAAAGGTGAGAGAACAAGACCAAAACTAATTGGCTAATAATAAACTATTTTCGTTTATTGAGTCCAATACCATGTATGATTCTATGATTGTGTGATTGTAATGTGCATATCACATGTCATCTACTATTCTTGTTATTACTGTTTATGTATATTTAATTAAGTTTATTTATAACATGATGATGATTATGATGCTAGGAATAGGCATGTGAATGTATGTGTGTGGTTAGTGTGCTTGATGCGGGTAGAGCATCAGGGGAAGGACGTGACACTGTGGTTCATCCTGGTCACCAGACTCTAGCTCTATCTCTACTCAAGTCTTATCCAGTAACATCGTCGTATCACCATTACCTTAGTAGAACTATTACGTCGTAGGGCATCAGGGGAGGTGGCCTCGGACCGTGTAGTCTCTGACTCTGTCGGGGGGCCTTAGCTCTATCTCTATGGACATATTGAGGGATGCTGGGGTGAGGCCTTGGATATACTGTTTGACATTAGGATTGGTTAGTTGTGAGCCCAGTTTACAAGGCCTCGCCAACAGGGGCTTACGTGTTGGTATGGGTAGAGCATCAGGGGATGTGTGATGCGGTGCGGTCCTAAACACTTTAACTCTATCTCTATTCCATGGTGGGGTGGATGTGGACGACAATGGTGTTTGATCCATTGGGTGAGCTTACTCACCCTGTGTATAGAGGTGAGGCGGCCACCGAACCTTTCTATTGCACATTGCAAACTTATGAACCAGACCAAAGATATGAATTGAATGCATGCATATGTTTGTTGCATTGTTTTGTTTGCTCACTGAGCCGTGATGTGTGCTCACCTTTTCGACGTCGAATATTTTTAGTTGATGATGCAGGTACCACAGTAGAAGATTATATAAATGCTTCAATGTATGGACATGCGGTGGCGATGGACGCTGAAGTTATGATGGAGTCGCATGATTCGTCATGTGAGTGCAACTCTTGTGTTTTCGATTAGATTTGGTTTAAATTATACAGACAATGTAATTGATTTAATTATTTTAATTTATGTCTTAGTCCTTGTGGAGATAATTGGATAATTTATTTACTCTATCACAGTTAGACTCTCAGTTCTTTTAATATATAAGACATCCGCTATTGTTTATTTACTCTGATTATGGTTGTGGATGTGTATGGTTTAAGCAAATGGACACAGCCTATTTGAGATCTTGGTTGAACCGTTGATTTATTGACGGTTCATAATACCATTCTGAATAGTATGAATTTGGGGTGTGACAATGGATCTCTTAGAATTTGTCCATGGTTTGATGATTGGGGTTTCACTTTGAATCACTATTTCCTTCATGATCTATTCTAGGTATTCAACTGATGTGGGGAATGGTTTCATACCTTATACTTGTTGAAGATTCAGAGTTCTCTCTGAATTTGCTTCTCTTAGTCATCCTCTTCAATTCTCCTTCTCTTCCTCATCTTCTCTTTCTCTCTCTTTCAGTTTGAGTTCTAAAAGGATGAAAGAGGCTAAGGGACGTCCTATATATAGAGAAAAATTGTCTATATAGAGTCCTACTTAGATTAGGAAAGAACCCCCTTCGGATTAGGAAGGTTTTCTAATCACGGAGTCTGTCTGACTTCATGTGGTCGCAGGTGTGGTCGCAGGATCCATCGACCACATAGCCAAAAACTGCGACCACACGTCCCAAACTTTTGTGGTCACTTTATTCTGAGGTGTGGTCGACCACACCTATTTAGGTATGTGACCACATGCTCCTAATTAGCTAATTTTGGGTTCAATTTTATACCTAGCCTTGTGATTTCTTTAGGCACTTGGTCCGCTTGGCCCGACCATGATAGGGAGACCTGATACAAGGTGGTAAGACCGGTTAGTACGATACGGGTCTTACATCAGGGGAGGTGGTCTCCGACAGTGTGGTTTCTGACTCTGCCAGGGGGCCTTAGCTCTATCTCTATGGACGTATTGAGGGATGTTGGGGTGAGGCCTTGGATATACTGAATGACATTTAGGATTGGTTAGTTGTGAGTCCAATTTGCTAGTCCTCGCCAATAGGGGCTTACGTATTGGTATGGGTAGGGCATCAGGGAAAGTGTTAGGGATGTTTAATCCAGACACTTTAGCTCTATCTCTATTCCATGGTGGATGCATGTAAGATGACAATGGTGTTTGATCTATTAGGGGATTCACACACTTGTGTATAGAGGTGCGGTGGTCGCCAATCCTTTCTATAGCATATTGCAAACTTAAAAACCAAACCAAAGATATGAATTGAATGCATGCATATGTTTGTTGCATTGTTTTGTTTGCTCACTGAGCCATGATGTGTGCTCACCCTTTTGACGTCGAATATTTTTAGTTGATGATACAGGTCCTATTGTAGAAGAGTACATGAATGCACCGACATATGGACCATGGCGGCTATGGACGTAAAAGTTGTTGAAGATGCGCATGATCCTTCATGCTAGTGCAATCAATGCATCTTTGATTAGTTTAGTTATATTTTGGTTAACGGACATATAATTGATTATTTTATTTTATATTTTAAGTTACTTGGAGATAACTGGATTAACTATATATTTAGCACTGTTAAATACTCAGTTCATTAATTATAAAGACTTTTGCTTATTTGTTTATTATCTCTGATTATTATTGTGGAAGGTGTATGTGGTTGATATGGTGGGTACTACCTAACGGAGATCCTGGTTGAACCGTTGGTTTATTTACGGTTCATCACACTATTCTGGTTAGTGCAGAATTGGGGTGTGACATGGGTGGTGGCTGAAAAAGTGGTGACTCAGCCGGTAAGTTCAAGGGGATTCTCTACAGCAAGGTTGCTAGTAGGTGGGTTTGAGTTGACCATGGTAGAGAGGCCACCTGAATCGATTTCAACGATATGTGCGATATCGCATGTGGAGGTGTCTTCAGCTGTAGCGGGGAGATTCCTCGAGACTGATGGAGCTCCATGATGGTTATCTACCAAGGTTTGCAGATGCAACCAAGAATCTTGTTGCAGCGATTGGTCCGGTGGAGAAGGAAATCCTCATCTTGGTGAGATGCCATCCCTCTCGGTTGCTCGACAGGAAAATTATGGGACACCAGTGGCATGGATTAGAACCATAGGTCTAGAGTCTGTCGAAGGAGTAAGGGATGAGTCTCTGTATAGCAGGAAGATAAAGACTTGCAAGAGGATTACATGGTTGGGTTCTGTGAGATCAAAGAAAAGAAGAAAGTGTAATCAAAGTGTAATATTACACTTTGAGATAAAGAAAAAAAAAGTATAACAAAAAGTGTAATCAGTACACTTTTGGTGCGTTTTTTTTTTTTTTACTTTTTAAGGATATGGGTCTATTACATGTACAGGGATAAACTTGTAATTGTGGGGGATTAGGGTTTCTAGGTTTGCTTATATATAGTCTCTGTGTGGAAAAACCTAGGTAAGGCTGTAAAGGTTGTCAGAGGATTCTCCTCTCGCAGTAGAGAGCTGGAAGGCTGGAAGGCTGGAAAGCTGACAGATGAGATAAGCCTGTCAGGTAGAGAATTTTATAAACTGTTCTTGGAATTGAAGGAAGTCACTCTTTTCTCTGGTGGATGTAGGCGTCCTATGATTGGGTGTTAAACCCCGTTAATCTTTGCGTTTTTCTTCTTGTTTGCGTCTCCAATCCTAACAGTATCACAGGTAGTCTTACCTTTGAACTTCAATAAGATCAATCTCAAATTACATGAAAGAGATAGATTAGATCAATGAGACACTCAACACTCAAGAAAAATTACCTTCCAAATTCTTTGAGAGAACTGGCAATGGAAGAATAGATGAACAATATTCTCAATTCTATTCCAACGTAGACAACAATTAGGGATGGAAATATTTCTAAATGAAAGGAAAACCTGAGTAAGCAAGACAAGTTCCTCCAAACAATGAAATTATGTCTCGGTATATGATTCTTAAACCAAACTATTCCCCACCATGGCACTGAGAGCAAATAAGATCCCAAACAGCTCCTAAAGTAAAAACACTAGAAGAGTTAGAAAATCAAATAACATGATCTCTGGAACTTTTAGGCCTCCTTCTAATTTGATGAAGCTGGTTCCAAACAAGATTTAGATCTAAGGAGAGAGGGGGACCAGGGTCCCAGTTGCCATGCTAGATGATATAGGATACTTTTGCTAATCTATTCGACCCAACACGTATCGAATATGCTCCCATAAACAATTCATATGAACTCCCAAGGGGTGCCAATTATCAACAAAGATTAATGCCCTTCCCCATCATCAATATCACTCCAGATGGCTTACTTTTAGGATTTTCCTCCAAGTATAGGCAACATCAAAAGCACAAGAAACTGTCCAGAAAGAATCTGATCAAAAGTATATTTGATAAATCCATTTAACCGAAAGGCTTTCCTTCTTCTCAACAATCTTCCATATTAGTTTAAGAAGACCGATTGTATTTGCTTCTTTGACTCTCTTCAAACCAAAACCACCTTCCTTCTTTGGAAGACAAACAAATGCCCAACTAATAGTGTGCAAGAACTTGTTGTTATCGTTACCTTTCCATAAAAATGCACTCATAAGTATTTCTATCTTGTTCATAACAATCTAGAGATGCCAAAGATACATGTCCAATAAAGATAGTTCGCTTGCATGACCCCCCTCACAAGCTCCAATATACCAGCAAATGAAACAAGTTAGCTTTTTTAAATGCGAAGCCTTCTCTTCAACCTGTCCAAAATATAGGTGCAGTGATGCGCCGAAAGCTTGGAGCAGACAAGGGAAGACCCCTATAAGTGATTGGGAGAAAACCAATATCACATCCCACCACATTCCTTAAATAACTCTTGAAATCCTCAGTTGCCCAAACAATGAAATAAGAGATTTAAGTGGTTAATTTTCAAATCAAACTTTCCAATGATATGCCTAAGAACATCCATAACTGCATTGATAGATATCTCATAGGTATTAGAGAAAATAAAGAGAACATCGGCATACATCAAATGAGTCAACTACAGGCTTACACTTGGGTGAAGGCTCCAAGAGCTGGTAATCCATTTTAGTTTTCAAACAACGAGATACACCTTTCACTACTAGTGTAAAGAGAAGCAAAGATAAAAGGAAACCTTAACAGATCCCCACCTTTGGGCAAAGAATCTCAGAGGAGAATCATTCATCAAAATTGACAAGTGAACAGAGCAAATATAATGCTAGACCCAACGAACAAAAGCTAGAGGAAAATTCATCTATCCTAGGATATTCAAGATATAATGATACTTTGAATTATTATATGGAAATACCTACTCTACCTAAAAACTTCTCATGATTTCACAAGGTTATTTATTAGCATGAGTATACATTTTCTTTAATATCATATGATTTTGTGATGGTCTGGATGCCAAAAAATAGTATAGTGGCCTCTCTCTCTCTCTCTCTCTCTCTCTCTCTCTCTCTCTCTCTCTCTCTCTCTCTCTCTCTCTTGTTGAGGTCCAGATACAAGAATTGTCACTTTTCACGCCGATGTTTCCGCCGCTAAAAACCCAAAAGCGCCACTATATCTATATCTACATGGGCGGTTTGTAAACCGCTGCACATCTACCACCGATACGTTTGCTATATTTGAGAAAAATATTTAGGACATGATTTTAAAATCTGACCGTGTATATATCATCTTTTGCCATATGTTATATAATCTGGCAGTGTCCCTTCTCATCATTTTTTAAAACCACTGGCAACATGTACTTTTGTCTCTATCTCTCTCTTCATTAAAATATGGACCCTTTTCTCTCACCTCTCTATCTCCTCTAAGTGACTAGCTACTGGTTCTTCTTGTATTCCCATTTTTTTTCTTTAGCATATAAAAGTATAATATACCATGCTAGCTTGATTGTAGATCTTCATTTCTTTATTTATATATTTATCCTAAAGTTAAGAAAATTTGTATACTCATGCAATTAAATTAGTAGAAACAAAGTAACAGTACGTAGATATTTTCATTATTTGTTTACGTGAACTTGTTATGGTTGCAAAATATATTTAAAAATAACAAAACTTTTTTATATACATTTATGGGGATTTTTTTGTACACGAGTGACCGTTCATGTGCATGCTCAGGGTATCAGTCTTCATTCAATAGGGAGGGTAGTTTTGAGCGAGAATACACCTCTTCCTCCTTGTCCCATCCAACGGTTGAAAATACGACTGTAAATGTAGTCGTACATGAAACCTTTTGCCTACATTTATTCTTAAATTTTTTAATATAATATTCACTTGGTTATTTTTCTTATATATGTTAGAATAAGTAAATTATGAGAATGATTCACCATGATGAAATAAAAAAAAAAATCAAATAGTTTTACTAAATTTTAAATTGTGTATATGATGCATAAAAAATTTAAAATATTTCAAAATCTACTTGCACAATTTATTTGACTGTTATTTATCAAACAAATACAAACATGATAACCTTTGGTACTGCAAAAACAAAAACTTTTATATTCCCTTTATATTTGTACCTGAATTCATATTTTTGAGCAAAACACAAAGGTTTTTGTTATTGCCATGTTAGATTTATGTGGGCTTAATTAATTACCTAAACTAGTCAATTCAGTGGGAGTCCAATGAACACGGTAGAACCAGTTTGATTTGATTCGTCATATGGTATGAGATAGGTTTAGTAACCCTAATTCTATTGTGGGAAGGGTTTTAGGGTTACAACAGTATTCTATAAATATTGGATTAGAGTCCCCATAGCCACAGTTAATCAATTCTCTTTACACCCATTAGCAAGAGACATCAGGATATCCTCTGGAGGCTGTGGAAGACTGTAGTCGAGGGATTTCGATCAAAGCTTGGAGCGTCGTGGAGCGTATGAGAATTGATCTCTTCACAGACAGGTATGTCTTTATGATTCATAGTTAATGGCTTCTCTTTTGTGTTCTAGGGCAACTGTATGGGATTGGAATGGGTTTCATTGAAACCCTAAACACATAATATTCTAACAGTTGGTATCAGAGCTAACCATACAGACCTAGAATCAATGGAGATTGATTATAAAGACTGATAATGAATGGTTAAATTAAAAGAGAAATTTTTCTCAAGTTTTGGATCGAATCACAATCAGATCTATCAGAGTTTTCCATCGGCAAAAAATTTTTCGAACGGTAAAATAGGTCAAGCAACATACCATTGGAAAGCTCTCGACGAGACGGGGCCGATGATATAAAATTCGTCGGATCCGGCCATCTGACGGGCCAGCACTCACCGACGGTAGCCGCGAGTGCATCTCACTCACGAGCCGAGAGTGCATCTCACTCAGGGGAGAATTTTAAAAAAAAAAAAAAGAGAGAGTCTGTCCGGCGGAGCCAAGTCATCACCGGGTAGATTCGGCACAGAATAGTAAACTTTGGCCTATTCTGGCAGCGTTGACCAGGGCCGCAACCATCCAGCCCAGACCGGCTCAACCAGAGCTAGCCCAGCCCAGGCCAAGCCAGGCCAGCTAAACCAGCCAGGGTCAACTCTAGTCCAGTCCAGAACCAACCCTGCCCAGCAGCGGCCAGGTGGGTCGAAACCGAGGACCCAAATGGGTCGACCCATTTTTAACTATGATAACCCGGTTAACAACTCGTGTTGACTGACCCAAAGACCCAACTTATTAATCGGTATTTTGATCCGAAAACCTAAAATTCTGACCTAAAAACCCGAATAGATAAACCAGATAATCCCGTGGTTGAACCGTTGGGCCAGACCGCGGTTCGATTAGCCCCAGGCCGTGTGGTTCGGTCTGGACTAAAGTAATAATTAATAATAATAAAATAAATAAAAAAAAAAGGTATACTCGGTTTAGTTCAAACCGAGCCAAAGTCAGGTTGGACCTGGCCAAGCCGGCGCGAACCAAACCGACCTAGACAGGGTTTTCTTATAATGGCCTGTTTGGTTTCTACTTTTAACAAAAGGACATTAAACAGTGATTCTGGGAGCTAAAAAAGTCAGATTGACCTCTGGTTTGTTTCGTTAGACTCCATTTTTAATGCTCTTCAATCTAATATATATTTTGATACATTTTGATGCCCTGAAAAATATATATCATGGAAAAATACCTTATTGGAATTCGATTTGCAATGTTTTTGCTGATTTTTCTTAAAGTTATTATACAAAATTAATTGATTGAGCTATTATACATGTTTATATGGATGTTTAGACCTGTTTAGTTGTGTAAATAAAACATTCATGAAGTCCCACATGAGCTGCAAGTTGGGATTTGTTCATATCATGGTGGAACTTGGTGTGACCACCAAAGTGGCAACCTGTTTCATTATGATGCGTTCAAATTCAAGGGTCTATGTTTGTAAATGCTTCAGTTTGATAATGTTCATCCAAAGGTGACATTGTCTAAGTTTATTTAAATTATGATTTATAGCTGTTGTGTAAGGATTATGGTGTGACCACCAAAGTGACAATCTTAGTTCTATCATAATATGCTCAAATCTAACATTTATGCATTTACAAACTACAGTAAAGGAAGTATAGTATTCACCCAAAAGTGACACTGACATAAACTCTCACTTTTATGGATGCAACAAAGAACGACACTGTCCACCCAAAGGTGGCATTGTCTAAGATTATAAAGAACGACACTGTCCACCCAAAAGTGGTGAAATCTTCAAGAGTCATTATCTATTCGCAGTAATTGCACAGATATTGAGAGGATCAGTGCACATATTATCCCAAAGGATGTGTGTGTAGTTCGGTTGACTTTTCAAATATATTAATTAGCTTGCACATGTTATGTATACATATTTTTGCAAGCTAATTTTATTTGGTTTTAATTGTAAACTTACAATTATTTACATTGTAATATAGTTGTGGACATGTAATGATTAAATACCTTAAGATGCTTATCTGTGGTAGCCAATTCTATGAATTGGCATGGAAATTGAAAACTAGTCCAAGACTGTTTAACCTAGATGTACTCAATAGAAAATTAAATTTTTATTCTTAGGATGTCCAGTCTCTAAGATGAAATAAGGCAATGTTCAGATGAACATTGGAAAAGGATATTCCCTATGAAATCCAAAGAAATGTTTGATGTTTCAAGAAGGGATGGAGAGATGTTTTATTACTCAAGTCCATCAGTACCAGTTTTTGATGATAATAGGTGGTATTGAAAGTGTGAGGAAGTATAAGGTAGAGTTGTTAACTATTAATGATAAGCTCAAGGATAAATGAATATTTGTAGGTTCCTTAAAACCTATATAGGTGATATTTTAAATTTTTCACTTTCTCACAAGAATTGTATAGTCAGATCCTAGTGACATATAGTACTTAAAAAAATAATGAATCCTAAAGTGAAAGAACTAAGGATAGAAGTTCAAAGAAAAAGAAAAAATATGAATGTCAATGTCATAGTGTATAATACATACCCAAACAAAGGCAAGTTGTAAAAGGGGTAGAGAAACCCATAGAAAGAAAAATATTTTTTCATGGAATAGTCAGAAACTTTATGACAAAGAATTAGACATTAAGAAATTACAAGATAAAATGGATCTAAGTAGAATAAAATTCTTGTAGAGTGACCCAGAAGGGACATGTAAAGAAAAATTTATATAGCTGGACAGGTTTAAGTGAAAAAAGAATAAGGATTATGAAATTTCTGAGCAAGAAGATGCAGTATATTGGATACTTAAGCATTAATCGTAGTCTGAACCCATAGAAGTATAAATTTTTTTAATTTATTCTATCTTTAGAAGTTAAACTATATATTATAATCTTCTACCCTGGTCATAAGGGTTTAAGACTGTTGTCCAAAGAAAGATTGGAAAGAATAATAACCCCTCTCCTTCCAAGGTTTATTACATGTATATATGTGAGAATTAATTAAAAGAGAAGATGACAAGATTAAAGTAAGTGAAGGTTATTCACAACAAGGATTTATTGGACTTGGTGGACATCGAGATTTCTTCTAGGACTTCTTGTCATAGTTTAGTCTATGGGTGTTTTTCTAAATAATAACAATTAAGATGAAAATTTTTTATTAAAGGAATTAAAACTATTGGATCTGAATGAGAGAGTTATGTATTATGAGAGATCATGTGATACTGGTCTATTCCTGATAAATTTGAACAAGTGTTTGTAAAATCTTGAACATGTATTAATCCTATAGGAAAAGAATTGATATTGCAGCCTATATTATTAATAGAGTGCTAGTTAGTCAGTTCCAGTTTAAGTTATCCTCTTGTTTAAAACAGTAGAGCTAACATGGTTTCATAATACTCGTGGGAGAGTGATTATTTTAGGACATTGAGTTGTCATATTATGGGATGTCAAAATAGATCCAAGAAACTTAAAGTTTGATGAGATCACCTAGAAATGGGTGTGAAGCAACCAGTTGAGATACCAGAAATATTACTAGAGTGTAATGAAATGATTATAGAAATATTCATTAAGATCGATGCTTTAGCCATAGTAGCAGAACTAGATGAGACAATGAAAAAAATATACTAGACCATGTAGATCTGTGATTTCATCCAATCACATGTTGTACTTCAAAATAGATATTTTTGATGATGGACAAAAATGAAGATCCCAATGATTTTGAACAAGTTATTAGTAATAAAATTACTCTTGAAAGTTTAATGATCATTAAGAATGTGTTGTTGTCTATGAATAATAATGAGACTTGAGATTTTATGCTTTTGTCAATGAGCAGTGTACTCATAGGCTAAAAATAGGTATACAAAGAAAATATGTGATTCCAGTGGGAGAATTGATTGCTACAAAGTACGACTTATAGCAAAGTGGAATCACACAAAGAGAAGAGAAAAAACTTTAAATTTTTGAGGTTTTAGTTGCGCATTTTATTTTGGAGTTGCATCAGATAGATGTAAAGATCGTTTTGATCAAAGAAAATCTAGAAGAAAATGTTTATATATTTTAATCACAAGATTTTGTGGTAAGGATAAAGAAGATATGTTTTGTAGACTTATAAAGTCAATTTATGAATTAAACAGGTATCCAGATAATGGCATTTGAAGTTTGACAGGGTTGTATCTTCTTTCAACTTTGTTGAGATTGTCAATGATCAATGTATATATCTATAGGTCAGTCGGAGTAGATTCACTTCCTAGTCATGTATGTTGATGATTAATCACTGGCTTGTAGTGATATAGTTTTCTAGTTGAAATCAAGTTTCAATGTTTGATAACTTCAAGATCAATAATGTATAAGTAAGTATCTTTGTATTTAACATTGAGTTTCCTCATGATAGAAAAATTAAAATTCAAGATTTGTCTCAAAGTGTAAACATTGTTCTTATTTTCGAACTATTAAGTATGCATATATAACCATTAAGTTGCGGATGCTTAAATCGATAAAGGAGACAAATTGACAGAATTGTGTGCAAGAAATGATATTGAGTGTGAGCATCTGCAATGCAAATAAGGAGCTTGATATATGCTCAAGGTTATAATCATTTTATATAACCTTTTCGATGAGTATTATGGGATTTTTTCAGTTGGATACTGGTATAGCTTATTGGACAACTGGAAAAAGGATGGTCATGCGGTATATGCAGAGGACCAAAGATTACATGTTTATTTATATAAGTAGTGACACTATAGGCTATTTTGATGCAATTTTAATGTTTGCATTGATGACAGAAAACCAACCTCAAGGTTCATTGTCATGGTAGTAGGGTTTTGTAACTCTATATAAAGATAACAAGCAAGGTATCTGGTGTGAAAATTTCTTCTCTAATTTGGAAGTTGTAGACTCTACTTCTAAACCTATTGAGATGTGTTGTGACAGCGGTTCAACTGTGTTGTTCTCAAAGAATAATAAGAAATCTAGTATTTCAAAGCTTAATAAATATCGAATCTCTTCAAATAAGGAAAAATGTTAAAAGTAATTTATATCATTGTAGATTCTCTGATGAAGGTTTTGTTAGTGGGAATCTTTAAGGGACGGTATGTCCATTATAAGAATAGTTGAAAACAATTAATCTTACCAGAGGCTTAAGTAGCCAAAGATCTGGGAATCAGTGAGAGTCTCTAGATATGCTTAATCAGTGGGAGACTCTTTATGTTTATACTTGTGTTTTCACATTACTTATCGTGTTTGATTGTATTGCTCATTGTTTAATGGACACAGTTTTTGTAACTATGATTTTGTTTATATTAGCATTTGCATTATTGCTATTTTACATACATAGTTATGTGTTTGACATGTCAAAGATAAATCAGGTTATATTTAGCCAAAGATAAATCAGACACTATTTAGTTAGACACTAGGCAGTATTTAGCCAAAAGATAAAGAAAGTAGTATTCAGTCAGATATATAAGACAGTATTCAGCCAAGATAAGAGGCGGTATTCAGTCATACAAATAATAACGGTAAGTCAAAGTATGGTATTATCCAAGCTAGAGGCGGTTTTCCATAAGAGGATAATATCAAAGAATAAAGGCGGTGTCTATCCAAAGTATGGTATTATATTTTAGATTATTTAAATACCATATTTTAGTTGCCCATAAAGGTTTTGGGACACTTTGATTAAGGTTCTTTAATCAAGTTTGGACTTGCTTGAGAGTTTATTTTCATGCATTATCTCAGACGATTCATGCATTGAGTTGACCTCTGTTGTGGCTGACAGAAGTTTGTACACTATATGTTGAGATGTATTATTCGTTGTTGCTCACATTGAGAAGCTTGATGGATGTTTCAAAGTTAGTGATGATTTAATGTGTTGGATTTCATGGCCACACTGGTTGACAGTGATTTTGTAATTAATATAGCCCAAGTGAGAGATTGTTAGATTTATGTGGGCTTAATTAATTACCTATATAAACTAGTCAATTCAGTGGGAGTCCAATGAACACGATAGAACCGGTTTGGTTTAGTTCATCACATGGTATAAGATAGGTTTAGTAATCCTAATTCTATTATGGGAAGGGTTTTAGGGTTACAATAATATTCTATAAATACTGAGTTAGAGTCCCCATAACCACAGTTAATTAGTTTTCTCTGCACCCATTAGCAAGAGACATTAGGATATCCTTTGGAGGCTGTGGAAGACTGTAGTCGAGGGATTTCGATCAAAGCTTGGAGCGTCATGGAGCGTATGAGAATTGATCTCTTCACAGACAGGTATGTCTTTATGATTCATAGTTAATGGCTTCTCTATTGTATTCTAGGGCAACTGTATGGGATTAGAATGGGTTTCATTGAAATCCTAAACACATAATATTCTAACATGTCATGCAAAGAAACAATCACAGGAGTGGGTTACCTCCAATAACTCTATTCGTATTTAGTTTATTTACTTTATTAAAATAATCACTAATCACATATAGTTTGATGCAAGATGAAACTATTATTTTTCGTGTGAAAACACAACCTTGGCAGTAATCAATATTCTGTAATGACCTTAACATCAAGGAGATCCACACAAGCGATAATCAATGATCCATAATAACCTTAACATCAAGAAGATTCACACAATAATATGTCTAGTATAAATTAAAAAGTGCATTCCATATATGATCAGTAAATTTACATTAAGAAATAATATTTTACCAAATTTGATTTCCTAAAAAAATTATCAGTTAGAGAGGGCATTTTATTTATAAAAAAATTTTAATTGAAGGTATTATATTCTCATTTAATTGAGTTGGTGTTCATAACTAATGGACTCTCTTGCCCTTGAAATCCAAACCGATGTGCTGCTGAGACATCCTACACGCCAAAAACTTTAAAGTAAGAGTAAATAGTGAATAGTAATTAATGTGAGATGGGAATAATAAATAGCGAATATTGAATAGTGAATAAATGTGATGATGTACCTTGGTATGTGTGGTTATTTATGAGATGAAGATTGGGGTCAAGCTTAAATCCCCTATCCATACTTTAAAGAACAAAATGCCTTGGCTTTATCTTTGACGCAATATTTATCATTGGGTCGATTATCCACTGGTGAATAATTTTTATGCATATCAGGCTCTCTAACCCGACAAAAACATTTTGATTATTTCTGATGATAAAGAAGAAAATAAACATGCATTGGAATTCAAAAAAGTAGTAAATATCTTTCCATAACCCCTCTTTTAATCTTGATTTTATATAAGTTTTTCATATCTATTGGATTAGGAATAGATTAGGGTTTGATCTTTTGATCTTTTAGTTTATTGCATGCCACATGCATTGGAAAATACATGATAGCATGAGTGGGAAAGCATTACATAGGACAAATTCACTTGGTACAGAGCTAGAGACAAGAGACTTGAAATCATAGTTGTCAAGGCGTCGCCTAGGCGTCCGGGCGGTTTGTACAGGCCTGGGCGCCAGGGCGCCTTGTGGTTGCCCAGGCCAGACAAGAACATTTATCAGGCAGTACTTATTTATGACTAATATCATTTAAGTAAATGTTTACTTAAGATATTATTCATAAATAAGCAAATACCCCCCCTATTTGAATCCAATAAAAATAGTCTAAAATTCAAATTCCAGAAGGAAAAAAAGTCAACCCCCCTGTTCAAGAACAAAAACCATATTTTTGGGTGCGAGGGCGATTTTCAACTTTTAAATACTAGGCTTTTTTCTAAATATAAAATTTCTATAAATCTTATTATAATAAATCATCACTAAAAACCAAGAGTGCGCCAAAATAATCTTTTGCTTTGATGCCCAAAAAATAATTTACATTCAGACGGCTTTAAACAGCATTCCCGTATTCCGAACAAGGTTTGACCGAAGTGTAACTCCTTCACTATAATTTGGATTCAAGCAATCTCAGATTTGTTGGAAAGCTGATTATGCTAGCTTTGCAACAAATTCGAGATTGCTTGAATCCGAACTATATTAAAGGAGTTACGCTCCGATCAAATTCGTTAAAAGTACGCAAATGTTAGTCATAAATAATTGTTTACTTAACTCTAGACACAATCCCAGGTCTTAGTGTGCATTAGTAAACTTGGATCCACACCACATATTAATTAAGTTATGTCTTAAATGTTGATTATTTATGTAGAATGTTGCATATATATAAGCATTAATATTTTAGAAATAAAAAAAATGCACTGGGAACGCCTTGGTCGCCTAGGCAACGCCTAGGCGCCCAGGATGGCCCAAAACGCCTTGGATCGCCTTGACAACTATGCTTGAAATCATGAACTTGCCTTCCAAAAAAAAAAAAATTTGGTAAATTGACACCAATAATACTCTTTTCTTTTTAGGACCCACCTTGGAGAGACATCCTTTTACAGTTTGCCCTTTCAAGGAAATATTTAATCATTAAAGTGCCAAAAAAGGCACATAAAAAAAGGTGTTGTCCTAGTTGGATTTCACTAAAAAAGAACCCAACCTAAAATGATTCAACACCTACTGTTTTTAGACCTCTCTGGATATATCATTTGAATTCTATTTGAATGGTTGATCATTTGATTGCACTGAATTAGAATTTGTAATGAATGATTCCCTTATTTAGATGGACTAGCTTTTAGAGTGTCATGGTTGAACACAATCAGTAGAACCTCCCCTAATGGGGTATTATTATAATAAGAATTTTGCTTCTTTCAAACAGCCACCAAATCATAATCTTTTGTTTCATAAATTACTCCAAAAGTATTTCTTATGGAATATGTACTATGGCCACCAAAAAAAGAATATGTACTACGTAAATCATGCATATCTTTTAGAAAAGCTAGTTAGAGATTTGTTCTAAGAGTGATAGTGGGTATGAACTCATGGTACCAAAGTTTTGGAGAGAGACAGATCTAGAAAGAGAGGCCATGGTACCATTTCTATTGTACAAATGGCCCCACTTGTTGGAAACGCTAGGTTTTAAGTGAACCATTATCATCATTATTTACTAGAAATTAATACCCATTAACCAACATGTTCAGAGTACTAAAGATAATACCAAACCGATGAACCCCATCCAAAAACCAATATTTTAGGATCTTTGATATTAGGTACTGAAACCACACTGCAAATATAAAATCATGTTTGTTCCCTTCATTTATCATTGTAACATATTATTAATATAATTTCTTTTATTTTTTTTTCATTTTATATTAGTTGAATGTTAAAGGCATTTTTATCAACTAATACTACTTCCAACAGCTCAGAATTAAAGACCAAAATTGAATTTAAATTAGGCTCAAGTATATCTCACACTTGATATAATTAAGGTTCCAATTGTTTACAAAAAAATATTTTCCAAAAACCACTTTTTACATTAAAGATTTTATTTATTTATTTATTTTTGTATATTTTGGTTTTTGGTCATTTTGTCTTTCTATTGTTATATACTTATATGTGTAACAAGAATGTGTGTTTGGTGGTATGAGAAATTGAATAAAAGAATCCAAACATATGATGGAACTAGTGGACTCCATACATATAATAAATTGATTATCCAAGATCAAACCATTTCTTTACAAACTCACACTCACATATTTAAAGGGGATTGTCTCATTGATACCTCTATAGGTGCATTTGGAAATTGAAGTGAAACTCTTTCAGATTTCAAGGAATGAATTCTTCAAGATTCAAAGGAGAAACATGCTTCAATCTACTTTTTCATTCAAAAATCAATTATAACTACATGAGAATTAACGACTATTTATAACCTTTACAAACGTTTAAATATATCAAAATAATCACATTCATCCCCTATATCTTATTCTTATAAGTAATTTAAGCCAAGGGTAAAGTGGGATTTCACATTTTTTGAAATGGACTTATCATTATTCATTATGTCATCATCAAGTTCTCATATATTTTTTAAATGAACATGTGAAATGATAAGAATTATACTTATTAAAAAGAAAATATATTATACTAAGGCTCTCTTTGGTATAGTTTATATTTATGATTATGAGTTATTATTATAAATCATTTATAAAAATAAATTATGCGTCATACATATAACAGTTTTATATCACTAGATACATAAAGAAGTAATAGATTATCACAATAATGATAAACACCTTCTAACCTATTTGTAGATTTTAGATTATATCAATTTATTATAAATATAAATAAGTAGCATAAATCATTCTAAACAACTATATATGTCATAATGTATTATATACATACCAAAGAGAACCTAAGAGAGATTAAAAAAATTATAAATTATTTGACACTGGCAAGTTATTAATATAAAAATCTCATAAATTTTCAAGTTTACTTTAATAACTTGGGAAAAGAATTTATCATGGCTTTGTTTGGTTGCAAGGGGAATTGAAGGGAAGGGAAGTGAAATTTTTAAACTTTAAATGGAAACTTTTGTAGTGGTAGTTGTATAAGATATAAAATTTATTTTATTTTTCTTAATATAATTATTTTACTTTTCTTAATATACATAGTAATGATACTTAGAAAATGTAAAATTTATTTTCCTTTTCAAATGGGAGGGATTTGGATACAAAGTGAAGTATAAGTTAATAACCAAATGTGGAATAATTTGGAATTAGTTATATAGTAATTTGATAGCATGTGCTATAATCATCACAAAAGTTTCCATTTAAAGTATAGAAGTTTCACTTTCCTTCCTTTCAATTCCCCTTACAACCAAACAAAGCCCATGTGTCGTCAAAGTGAATCGAATCCTATCATTGAACATCTTCGGGTGGTCATAGCTTTGTTGATTTTCTCTCTCTCTAAACATTATTGAGGGGAGAATAGGCAATTGATGGGATTCCTACACGTTTAAGTAGGAGTCCACAACATTTACATACAACATATTTGTTTGTACATTGGGCCGACCAGAGGGCCAAGGCCTCATCCCTAACCCTTAACCCTAGTCCAACGACTCCAACCCAAGCCCAAAGTCTTTTGGTATGCCTTGGATGCTCTCGGTCCGGGCTGAATATGGAAAATGGGCAATATAAGAACCCACAATTGATCATGTCCTTGAAGTCACCCTTTGCTTTCCGCCACATCATTTCAAATGAAATTTGATCGTAACATTGCTCAAATTTGGAACTGGCATGGAATTGATTCAATATGGAATTATGAATAATCAATGCCTCCATTCGCGTCCTTAAAGATGAAACAATAGACATACTTACAATCCCATGATTTACTTCACAGACGAGGTCTCTGGTTCAAGTCAGGAGGGAACAAAACCATATGGCCAGACAGGGAATTGTTTCCAACAATCACCATGGAGGTGTTAGGTGGGCACCAAGATCGTAGGAGATTTGAGGGACCTCCCTCATTTACACCGGTGCTCACAATGGCACAACATGAATGCTGCCTAACACCTCCATGGCACAACATGAATGCTGCCTACTGGTATGATTTTCTGGTTAAAATTGTACAAAGGTCAGACTTAGTGATTTTTTAAATTGTTTTTTTTCTGGTATTAAGATTTGTAGTAGTAAATCAGAAGTGGTACATTAGACTTCTGCTCAGCTGACAATGTGGGTAAAACCTATCTTATGATTCTTATCTAAGCGTTTGTTACTAAATGGATGGTTATTCGACTCTATGAAACACTAAACTCACTTTTTACTCATTTCCCATGCTCATTTCCATTAAGTTGAAGGGGATTGGATCCTCTCCAGTAGTTGGAGGGACTCCAGTCATGATTCAATGGCTAGAGTTCACTCAGTGCGCATATCAATACATCGATATTCCATCGAGTGAATTCTAGCCGCTGGATCACTGGTGAGGAGAGTGAACAATAGGAGATGATCATTTTCCTACTTAAAATCTATCCCTTTCTCTCACATTGACACATCTCAAGTGACATGGCAGTGAAGCATCACCGGTTAGCCAAAAAGTTCATACAACCATGAATCCTTCCTGGACGACACCCTTGCCTATGCCACTTGGAAGGATGATTTAGCAGTTCTATCTTGAGTCCTTCCAAGTAATTGACACACATCCCTATGTTGTTGGAATGATGATTTGGCCATTTTAATCATTGGATATCTAAGGAATGGTTTCGTTTGAATACATATTTAATGTCAGACCAAAATTAAATAATTTACTTTTCATGCATTCTCATATAAACATCAACATCCATAATTAAATTTGGTCTCACCTGACCTGCTACATAATAGATAATACAAGTGATACAACACTACAACACTACAGTGGGATGGAATCCTTTTGGGTCCATGGGGTTCCAAATAAGGCACAGTTGGTAGGCATGCCAACTTAAGCAGCTCTAGTCTTATTGGGCCCAAATTTAATGAACATATTGTCCATGACTTCCTCTCATCCTAATCCATTCCTATACAAAATATTATTCTTCAATCATTATTTATTCATTAGGTTCTGTTTGGTTGCAAGGGAAATGCAAAAGGAAAGCGAAGGGAAATAGTTTTCACTTTTGAGTTGTTTGGTTGCACGATAAGTAAAATGAAATTAATTTTTCTTGTTTGGTTGGATGTAAAATTGATGTCAAAAAAATTATACTTAACACATTTATTAAGTTGTAACTAACTACAAGCATACCCATTTGCCCTAATCCATTTATTAAACTACATGTTTAATGAATCGGCTCACCATTATCTATTGCAAGGAAGTGTAAAGCTTTCATATCACTATCCTATGGTCCCAATTTGAGACATTTGAATCCATTGAAAGGCCTCAGTGAGTTCGGGAGTTATTACATCAAATATAAATTATAATAAATGATTATTATAAGGATTTAAAAAAAGTTTCAAAACTATTTGCCAATTCACCCAAGTTGTGATGATCCACATTTAGAAGCTTGAAGTCACTATCAATGGAATCAGCACTCCATTTCTTCCAAGTTGCAATAAATAAGAAAAAATGGCAAAGTTTATTTTCTTGGCCATCAAAACTTCCATGCAATCATGTGATCAAAATAATTTTAAAAGTTGGAGTTCTGAAAGCCTAACAAGTTCAGTATGCAAAAATTCTCGTGGTCGTAATAAAATAGGAGCTCTAGGGGAATATTGTTTCTCCTTAATATCATAATTTAAGGTATTTATTATTGACACGATCCGTCATTGACATCGGCAATCGGTATTCATCAAATACTTAAAACTAATTGTTTAATCAATTATCACTGGGACATTCTTATTGACACTGATCCGATCTCAACAATTGTACATTATACCGACGATCGATTTCTGTGATGGCCCAATGAGTGTGCACTAAAGGGAATTGGTGTCAAAAGGGCCTTGAAATCAGCCCGTGTCAAAATGAAAGACCCATTATCTTTATCATATTATAAAAAATATATTAAAAAAAAGACATCTCAGTGCATGAGGCTCCCGCTATTGCAGGGTGTGGAAAAGGGCAAAGTGTATGTAGCGTTTCCCCACAACGCAAATAGGCTGTTTCTGTGTTTCTAACCCATAACTACTAGGTTACGGATCAGATCTATACACATGATGTAAGACCCGCACTCCATGAACCCGATCTAAACCTTTAATTAATGTCGTAACAGGTCTTCCAATCATCACCGGGTCAGACGGGATGAGCGGATGACAACCAGGTACGAAAACAGATCTAAAAATATGATATTTTTCATACCGGTCCTATGGTACCGATCTATGGTACCGGTCGACCAGTATGTCTACACGGGCAGACTAGTCAGATCCGAAAACGGATCTCTGCGGGTCCCGCTTGCCAAATCTCGAGCCTAGGGACTTTCTTAATGTAGGAAAACTTCCTAACCCCCAACCTAGTATATTTAAAGACCCTTAAACCTTCTTATAACTCTTTGATTGTTTCTCACAAACTCTAGAGAAGACAAAGAGGTCGAAGAAGGAGAATGAGCTAAGAAAGGTGGGAGAGGAACCGCCATTGGACAAAGAACACCATAGTTATGAACCAACGGTAAGTACATGAACTTCTCTCTAAGTTAAGCATTATAGATTGTGAGGACGGGGAAAAATTTTGAAATTTAATTTATCCTCATTTTAAAATTAAATTTTCATGTAGTTAAAGTTGTCTACCCTCATTACATTTAAACTGGGATCTGGAAAGTTCTCACCTTCAGATCCCATCCACTCATGCCACTGGAGGGTAAGAAGACTGGAGTCACCAACTATATAAGGTCTAGGACCTATAAATGATGTCCCTCAATGGAGGGACACTAATGATTCGCGCAAATGGAATGGCTATCTCGTCTCACCAAAGGCGGGTAAGTGTCAAATTACGAGTTGGGAAGGTGTTAGGCACCCAACTAGCCCAGTTGAACCGGTCTCCCTAAATCCTATCCTTTTCCTATAGTTTATGAACACTTGGGGCTATCTAAATACATTACAAGGTATAAGGGGGAATCCTAAGTTGATCTCTAATTCTTTGCTAACTATGCATGACATAAGCTGAAAGTAAGCGAATTAAACAAAAAAATAATCACAAAATGAATTACAGAATTTAATGAATAACCTAATGAAACATCTAAAGAAAGGACAAAATGATTTACAACATATGATCGAGGCCTGGGAAAATCCCAGACTGCCTACGTATCCCTATGCAGCGGGACTCAGGCCAAACGTAGTTTGGGCAGGTGTGTACATACCAGGTGTGTGCAAGAGAAGGGACACTCCCAAAATATTGGAATGCATCCCAAGCGATGGATTCTCCCATAATCATGGAACACATCCGATGGTGAGAGATGTCCCCACAACAGTGGGACCAATCTCAATGTAAAGGTATTCCCTATCATAAGGAAATCCCTTCTCCAAAGTAATCCCATAATACATCGAACTTACCTCAATTTAAATGTGTATGTGAAAATGATGCTCCCAAAATCTTGGAACACATATGAAGGATGAGATGCTCCAACAATGGTGGAACACATCTTGATGTAAAAGTATTCCCTTCCATAGGAAAATCCATTCACTAGGGTAATCCCATAATACATGGAACTTACCTCAATTTGAGTGTGTGTGTGTGTGTGAAAATGATGCTCCCAAAATCTTGGAACACATCCGAAGGATGAGATGCTCCCACAATGGTGGAACACATCTCGGTGTAGAGGTATTCCCTTCCACAGGGAAATCCCTTCGCTGAGGTAATCCCATAATACATGGAACTCACCTCAATTTGAGTGTGTGTGTGTGAAAATGATGCTCTCAAAATATTGAAACACATCAAGCGGAGAGATGTTCCCACAACAATAGAACCCATCTCAGGGTGTAGAGGCATTCCCTTCAATAGGAAAATCCCTTCACTGAGGTAATCCCATAATACATGGAACTTACCTCAATTTGAGTGTGTGTGTGTGTGTGTGAAAATAGTGCTTCCAAATATTAGAACACATCCGAAGGATGAGATGCTCCCACAATGGTGGAACACATCTCGGTGTAGAGGTATTCCCTTCCACAAGAAAATCCCTTCGCTAAGGTAATCCCATAATATAGGAAACTTACCTCAATTTGACCGAGCGTGGAGCGACCAAACTCCCCCGCAGCCTACGTATCCCTCGAGACCTCTGTCTCTCCAGAATCAGGTCAAGCGTAGTTCCCATGGTTTGACGAGCCATGGACACGTGTAGCAACACTTAGGAAAGGCCAAATACTTCAGCTCCCCACACACGGGGGAACACTAACTTTCACTCGCATCCCACAGGTGGACAGTCCGTCGGGCCAGATTCATTCAAAATACTTAGAAAGACAATCCAACGGTTCAAATTAATTTTAAGCACCCATGATGAAGATCCAATGGTCTAGATCATCTAAGATACTTATGACCAAGATCCAATGGTTCAAAATCCTTTTAGGCACCCATGATGAAGATCTGATGGTCCAAGTCACTCAAAATCACTTACAATAAAAATCCAACGATTCAAATCCCTCAAGATCATAATCCAACCGTTCAGACTCATTTAAACCATTCCCAAAGATAATCTAGTAGCCCAGATCACTCATCATGATAATCTAACCGCTCAGATTCGATAAAGTCACTTATCAAGACAATCCAATGGTTCAAATTACTTAACATCACAATCCATCCATTCAGATTGATTAAAATCACTTCCAAAGATATTCCAATGGTTTGGATCGTTCATCATGATATTCCAACCATTCATATTCGATAAAGTCACTTATCATGACAATCCAATGGATCCAATTACTTAAGATCACATCAAAATTCCAAATCAAGGACCATGATCAACTCATGAAAATTCCAATTATATGGTCATGATCAATTCTCATAAAATTCAGATCATGTGGTTGGATCACCTACATTAAAATTCTAATCACATGATTGGACCAATCACATTAAAATTTCCAAGCACATTGGATCAATTTCATCCTTCAAAATGCAAGATCAACAGCCATATTTCATTTCATTACATTCATAACAAGATAGGCTGAGCCAAAACCCAACATGCACATGTGGAAGCCGACGCATATGATCATAGAATCATCATGTATGCGAAGATACAATAATAAAATGAAGCAAACAACCACAATACAACATACAAGTATGGTAAACTGGAAAAGAAACCAACGTGATGTGCGTCAGTGAGATTGAACTGCAGGATGTCGCGAGGATCGACGATGATGATCGTCGCAGGATGTCGTGAGGATCCTCGGGTTGATGATGAAGGTCCTCGCAGGATCTCGCAAGGATGGCCGATGATGGTCGTCGCAGGGTGTCACGAGGATCTTCGGGTTGACGACGATGATCGTCGCAGGATGTCGAGAGGATCTGATGTGCGTCAGCGAGATTGAACAGCAGGATGTCGCGAGGATCGACGATGATGATCATCGCAGGATGTCATGAGGATCTTCGGGTTGACGATGATGATCGTCGCAGGATGTCACGAGGATCGGCTGCTGAGTGCGAGTTGCGGACAGGTGTGGGGGATGATCCTTGGGTGCAAGTTGAGGATAGGTGTGAGGGATGGTCGTGCTCGAAAATGTTGCAAATTACGGACAGGTGTGGGATGGTTGCTGGGTGCGAGTTGCAGACAGGTGTGGGATGGTCGTGCTTGGTTGTTGGGTGCGAGTTGGGGACAGGTGTGGGATGGTCGCTGGGTGTGAGTTGCAAACAGGTATGAGGGATGGTCGTGCTCGGCTATTGGGTGCGAGTTACAGACAGGTGTGGGATGGCTGCTGGGTGCAAGTTGCGGACAGGTGTGGGATGGCTGCTGGGTGCGAGTTGCGGACAGGTGTGGGATGGTTGTTGGGTGCGAGTTGGGAGAGATCGGCAGGGGGCTGCAGGTGATGGGGGCAATGGGGATTTCAAAAGGAAATAGAAGGGCCGGCCTTCCCAAAAAAACTCCCTCCTCCTTATGAGCATCGGTGGGGTATTTATAGAAGCAGGAGGTTGGATGAAGAGAGGTGGAATGAGGCTCAATGATGGAGACTGGAGTTATGAGGGATGTCTGCTGTGAGGTGCTGCTGTGAGGTGTCGACTAGTGAGGGACTCGATGGAGACTGCTGGTGTCTACACGGTGGTGGTGCTCTATACAGATCATAGGAGGTAGAGTGTTGTAGGTCAGTGGAGTGTTGCAGGTGGCTTATGGGGTGGCTCAAGGAAGTGAGCTGGTTTTTGGGGAGGGAGTGAGATGGCAACATGGTCTTGCAGCTCAAATGAGGCGGTAGGTGGAGGTGAGGGGTTGGCTGGGTATGGGAGAAGGTGGAGCTGGCAGCATGGTCTTGCGTCTCAAATCAGGCGGTAGGTGGAGGTGTGGGGTTGGCTGGGTATGGAAGAAGGTGGAGGTGGCAGCATGGTGTTGCGGCTCCCCTTCTCTGTCACACCACAATTCTGAACCAACCAAATTAGTGTGATGAACTGTCTATGAACCAACGGTTCAACTAGGATCTCGTATAGGCAATGCCCATTTGACCAAACCAGATACAACCACAACCATAATCAGAGTAAATAAACAATAGTGATAACATAATTAATTATCCAATTATCTCCAAATGACTCAAGACATAAAATAAAATAAAGTAATCAATTACATGTTCTGATAATTTAACAACTAAATCTAATCGAAAACACACGAGTTGCACTCACACGACGAATCATACGACTCCACCATAGCTTCCACATACAACGCAGCAACATGTCCGTACATTGGCGCATCCATATAATCTTCCACAGTAGGACCTACATCATCAGCTAAAAATATTCGACGTCGAAAGGGTGAGCACAGATCATGGCTCAGTGAGCAAATAAAATAATGCAATAAACATATGCATGCATTCAATTCATATCTTTGGTCTGGTTTATAAGTTTGCAATGTGCTATAGAAAGGATTGGTGGCCGCCGCACCTCTATACACGAGTGTGTGAAGCCGCCCAATGGATCAAACACCATTGTCGTCCCACATGCACCCATCATGGAATAGAGATAGAGCTAAAGTGCTCGGATCAAACACCGCATAACACTTCCCCTGATGCCCTACCCATACCAACACGTAAGCCCCTATTGGCGAGGGCTTGCAAACGGGCTCGCAACTAACCAATCCTAATGCCAAACAGTGTATCCAAGGCCTCACCCCAGCATCCCTCAATACGTCCATAGATATAGAGCTAAGGCCACCCGGCAGAGTCAGAGACTATACGGTCCGAGACCACCTCCCCTGATGCCCTACGACGTAATAGTTCTGCTAAGGTAATGGCAATACGATGATGTTAGTGGGCAAGACTTGAGTAGAGATAGAGCTAGAGTCTGGTGACCAGGATGAACCACAGTGTCACGTCCTCCCCCTGATGCTCCACTCGCATCAAGCACACTAATCACACACATACATTCACATGCCTATTCCTAACATCATCATCATCAACATGTTATAAATAAATAGAATTAAATATGCATGAGCAGTAATAGCAAGAATATTGGATGACATGTGAAATGCACATTACAAGTATACAAGCATAGAATCATTCATGGCATTGGACTCAATAAGTAAAACAGTTTGTTATTAGCCAATTAGTTTAGATCTTGTTCCCTCACCTTTAGTCGATGGTTGTTCCTCGTCCAAGCTTTGTAAATCACTTTTATACCACTTGGAAACCTAACAAATTTATAGATTTTAAATTAGAATTTATTTTCATTAATTCAAACTTCCAGAAGCTGAGTGGTCGCAGGTGCGGCTGCATCTGTGGTCTCAGTTTCTGCGACCACAGGGTGTGTGGTCGCTAGGTGTGGTCGCATATCATGCGACCATACATGCGACCACACCCTCCCTGAAACTTCCCCGAGGGTGTGTGGTCACTATGTGTGGTCGCATATCATGCGATCATACATGCGACCACACTGTCACATCCCAATTCCGCACTATCCAGAATGGTGTGATGAACCGCTAATAAGCCAACGGTTCAATCAGGATCTCTAATAGGCAGTTTCTGTTGAAAATAAAACCATACACATCCACAACCATAATCAGAATAAATACACAATAGCAGAAGTCTTAATAATAAATGAATTGAGGAATCTAATTGTGATAATCATAGATAAAGTGTCAATTTATGTTGTATCCACTGAGACATAAGTAAATAAAATATCAATTATATTTTCTTAATAAATTAAAATGAAAATCTAATCGAATATGCATGAGTTGCACTCGCATGAGGAGTCAAGCGTATCCACTAAGTCTTCAGCTTCCATTGCAACGACGTGCTCGTACACAGAAGTATTCATATAGTCCTCCACCGTAGTACCTGCATCATCAACTAAAATATTCGACGTCGAAAGGGTGAGCACACATCATGGCTCAGTGAGCAAACAAAACAATGCAACAATCATATGCATGCATTCAATTCATACCTGTGGTCTGGTAAATAAGTTTGCAATGCGCTATAGAAAGGTTCGGTGGTCGCCTCGCCTCTATGCATAGGGTGTGAAGGCCCACCCAAAGGTTAACATTTATTGTCGTCCTCATCCACCCTACCATGGAATAGAGATAGAGCTAAAGTGGTGAGGCCCGGCCTATGACACTTCCCCTGATACTCTACCCATACCAACACGTAAGCCCCTGCTGGCGAGGGCTCGCAAACTGGGCTCGCAACTAACCAATCCTAATGCCAAACAGTGTATCCAAGGCCTCACCCCAGCATCCCTCAATACGTCCATAGAGATAGGGCTAAGGCCCCCCGGCAGAGTCAGAGACTACATGGTCCGAGACCACCTCTCCTCATACACTACGACGTAATAGTTTTGCTAAGGTAACGGCGATACGACGATGTCAGTGGACAAGACTTGAGTTAGAGATAGAGTTAGAGTGCTATGACACCCCCCCTGATACTCGCTCGCATCAAGCACACTAACCACACACATACATTCACATGCCTATTCCTATCATCATCATCATCATCATGTTATAAACAATAAATTTAAATATGCATGAACAGTAATAATAGAAATATTGGATGACATGTTAAATGCACATGACAAGCATACACGCATAAAATCAATCATGGCATTGGACTCAAGAAATAAAAATAGTTTATTATTAACCAATTAGTTTAGGTATTGTTCCCTCACCTTTGCTTGATTGTAAATCCTCTTTCAAGATTTAAACCCACTTTTATATCAATAGGAAAACCTAACAAGTCGATAGATTTCGATTAGAAGTCATTCAGGCATCATTAGGCTTGTTTTTAAGCACGGGTCGCAGGGTGGGTCACAGGTAGGGTAGCAGTCTACATCGACCCCCATGGTAAGGTCGATGCCAGGGTCGGATGTTCCATCGACCTTGGGTCCGACCACCCCTATTCTGGACTTCCCGAATACTGGGGGTCGATCCTAGGGTCTAGTAGGGTCGATTCTCCATCGACCCCACGTGCAACCCCCCATGGGTTTAGTTGAGATTTTCATCCTTCAGTCCATTCTCTCATGTTTAGGTCCTATGGCTTGCTTCTATAATCCATTCCATATATGTTCTATGGTTTAGAACTATAGTTTATTCACCTACATGGTTTTAATGATCTCCTCCATGGTTTCCATTGAAACCTAACCATGGATGGATGATTTGGGTTTCTCCTAATTCATACCCTCTTCACTATCTACTCTAAGGTCTTAAGAAATTCATGGAGATAGTATCCATACCTGAGAAGTAGACTTGTTTCTCTGAAGCCTTCTCTTTGGTCTTCTTCTCCGCTTTCCTTCTCTTCTCTTTCTCTTCTCCTTCTCTTCTCTTTCTCTCAATCCAATTAGGGTTCTAAAAGGAGTGAAAGAGGCTTAGGGACGTCCTATTTATAGAGTAGAAACTCCCAAAATAAGTCCCACTGAGATTAGGAAAGAATCCCATTGAAATTTGGAAAGTTTCCAAATCATAATTTCTGTCGGCAGACTGGGGGTCGATGAGGGGGTCGGAGATCCCGTCGACCCCTGGTTCTAAGTTGTCCGACCCCCGGTTAGGAACTCAGGGTTTGACTTTTATATTGGGGGGGGGGGGTCCGACCCTGCCTAGCTGGGTGTGCGACCCTCCCCCCTATTTTAGTGTTTTTGGGTCAGTTTAATACTTGGGATCGTTATCTCCTTCACGCACTTGGTCCATTTGGCTCGACCATGATGGGTAGACCTGGTTCAAGGTGGTAAGACCGGGTTAATTCGATACGGGTCTTACAACTCTCCCCTACTTATAAAAAATTCATCCTCGAAATTGTACATACCTTCCGAGTCAAATAAATGAGGATATTGCTTTCACATAGCATTCTCTTCTTCCCATGTGATTTCTTCCATATCTCTACTTCTCCAGGTGACCTTAACATAATAGATATCACGGTTGCGTAGTCGTTGAACCTTTCGGCTGGTGATTTCAGTTGGTGTTACTTCAAATGTCAAATCATCAGTAAAATCAGGTAAATCTACTGTCAAAACGTGCGTTGGATCTCTGACATACTTCTTCAATAAGGAGATATGAAATATGTCATGCACACTTGACATAGATGGTGGTAGTGCTAACTGGTAAGCCACTTTTTCACGTTTAGCTAGAATCTCATATGGTCCGACATATCTCGGACTTAATTTCCCTTTCTGTCCGAACCGTTTCAAACCTCGCATAGGTGATACTTTGAGGAATACCTTATCACCTACGGCGAACTCAAGGTCTCGACGTCTAGTGTCTGCATATTGCTTCTGACGATTCTGAGCCGTTCTTACTCTTTCCTTGATAATGTCGACTACTCAACAAGTCTCTTCAACAAATTCTGGTCCAACAATACTACGTTCTCCAACTTCATTCCAAAACAAGGTAGTTCGACACTTCCTGCCATACAGTGCTTCATAGGGTGACATCTGTATAGTAGCCTGATAGCTATTGTTATAAGCGAACTCAATCAGTGGTAACTTTTCATCCCATGATCCTTTAAAGTCAATTACACATGCTCGAAGCATATCTTCTAGAATCTAAATTGTACGCTCTGACTGTCCATCTGTCTGTGGATGGAATGCAGTACTAAACTTCAATGTTGTACCCATAGCCTTTTGCAATCCTTCCCAAAACTTTGAAGTAAATCATGGATCTCTATCGGACACAATGCTTTCAGGTACACCGTGTAATCGCACAATGTTATCCACATACAGCTTAGCTAACCTCTCCATTGTATACTGAGGTCGTATAGGTATAAAGCGAGCTATTTTAGTCAGGCGGTCTACAATCACCCAAACTGCGTCAACTACTTGAGGAGTCAATGGTAATCCTGTGATGAAGTCCATAGTGATGCAGTCCCATTTCCATGCTGGTTCTGATAACGGTTGTAACAGTCCTGCCGGTCTTTGTCGTCCAGCCTTTACTTTCTGACAATTTAGGCATTGAGACACGAACTTAGCTACATCTGCTTTCATTCCTCTCCACCAATATAATTTCTTTAGATCATGATACATTTTTGTACTTACAGGATGTATCGAATAGATGGTGGTATGGGCTTCTTTCATCAATCGGTGTCTAATGTCCAAGCTTTCTGTTTCAGGTACACATATTCTTCCTTTGAACTTCAGTACCTTTTCTTCGTCCAAGGTGAACTCAGGGATAGTCCTACCTTTTTCAATGTCCTCTTGTACCGTTCTTAGGTAAGGATCTGATTTGATAGCTGTCTTTACTTCATCAATTATATCCGGTATAATCTTCAATGCGGCGAACATATTTGAAAACCGATGAATAAACCCTTGGTTGGCTGATCCATCCAGTGCATCTATCACAAACTGCTCATTATCGTGATTGAATACCTTCACGGTAGTATACATTGCGACAGTTGTGCTAACCTCTCCCTGAGATTTTATCATTGCCGTTCTACTCAACGCATCGGCTACTACATTAGCTTTCCCTGGATGATACTGGATATCACAGTCATAGTCTTTCAATAATTTCAGCCATCTTCTTTGTCTCATATTCAACTCCTTCTGATTAAATAGATAAGTAAGACTTTTATGGTCTGATTTAATCTGAAACTTTTCCGTACAGGTAATGTCTCCATATTTTGACAGCATGTACTACTGCCGCTAGTTTCAAATCATCGGTGGGATAGTTCTTCTCATGTGTCTTCAACTGTCTTGAGGCATAGGCAATTACTTGTTCTCCTTGCATAAGTACACATCCTAATCCCAGTCCTGACACATCGGTGTACAAAATAAATGGCTATCCTGGAATCGGAATGGTCAAGATTGGAGCGGATATCAATCTAGCCTTTAATGTTTGGAAACTCTTCTCGCACTTCTCAGTCCAAACAAACTTTTTTGCCCTTCTTAGTCAAACTGGTAAGAGGTACGGCAATTTGGGAATAGTCTTCTACAAATCGTCGATAATAACCAGCTAGACCTAGAAAACTTCTAATTTCTGCAACGCTCTTCGGTGCATCCCACTTTACAATAGCCTCGATCTTGCTAGGATCCACTTTAATTCCTTCAGCGGATACTACATGGCCTAGAAAAGCGACTTCCTTTAGCCAAAACTCACACTTTGTAAATTTGGCGTAGAGCTTCTCCTTCCGTAATCGCTGCAGAGCGACGTTTAGATTCTTAATATGAGTTTCCTCATCTTGGGAGTAGACCAATATATCATCGATGAATACAATAACCGACGTATCCAACATATCGTGGAATACCTGATTCATAAGTTCCATAAAGATTGCTGGTGCGTTCGTCAATCCTAAAGACATGACCAAAAATTCATAATATCCATATCTGGTCTTGAATGCTGTCTTGGGAATATCACCATCCTTAATCTTCAGCTGATGGTAGCCTGACCGAAGATCGATCTTGGAGACCACTTTTGCTCCTTGCAATTGATCGAACAAGTCATCGATCCGAGGCAATGGGTATTGATTCTTGATTGTTAGTTTATTCAGTTCTCGGTAGTCTATACATAATCGAACACTACCATTTTTCTTCTTTACGAATAATACTGGCGCTCCCCATGGTGATATGCTAGGGCAAATGTAACCCTTGTCCAGCAGTTCTTGTAGTTGTACTTTCAATTCTTTCAGTTCAGTAGGAGCCATTCGATAAGGTGCTTTCGATACTGGTGAGGCTCTAGGTATAAGATCAATAACAAACTCTATAGCTCGATCGGGTGATAATCCTGGTAGTTCTTCAGGAAATACGTCTGGAAAGTCACACACGACACTAATATCTTTCATTCGTGGTGCTTCCTTGGTAAGGTCGACCACAGATACTAAATACCCGACTGCTCCTTTCTCAAGGCACTTCTTAGCCTTTAGCGCAGAGAGTATGAGATTTCGTTTACGGGGAAGTTTGGTTCCTGAAAAACTGAACTCTGCTCCTTCTTTGTCTTTAAATGTCAGCTTCTTTTCGGCACACAATAGGTTTGCAGAATGCCGAGCTAACCAGTCCATTCCCAAGATGACGTCAAAGTCTGTCATCTCAAGTTGGATCAAGGTTGCATCCAAAGTCTTTTCATCAATAAGTACTGGACATGGTCCATAACCTTTTTCTAACTCCACTTCTAATCCCATAGGTGATCGTACAAGCAATTTGTAGTCTAAGGATTTAAGGGGTAGATTTAGCTTCTTTCCAAATGACATAGATATAAAAGAATGAGTAGCTCCTAAATCAAAGAGTACTCTGGCGGGAATGCCATTAATAGGTACGATACCTGTGATTTGTTTTGGTTTAGTCTACATGCTCATACAATGTAATACAACTAACTAAAAAAATTTTAAGTCATACCTGTGACCACATCAGCCGATGTGGCAGCATCCTCAGATGTAATCGCGTAAACTCGTCCTTGATATAGCTGCTTCTTGGGCTTAGGACATTCCCTTGCCATATGTCCCACTTGATTGCAGTTATAACATTTTATCCCTTCAGTAATTGGCTATTTGTTGTTGTTGAGCTACGGGGGTAGTCTTGGTTGCAGTGGTAAAGCCTTGAGCACGGAAGGGTTTGAATGTCTTGTTATTCCCTCCGTTATAAGAATTTCCAGCTGGCCTTTTTATACCTCTGTTTTGCATGAAATAACTCTCCTTCTGGCTCGATTCTATAACTCGAGCAATGTATGCCGCTTCATTATAGATTTTCTTTTCAAGTCCCAGAACATGCTCGCGGATGCTTCCCCTAAGTCCCATGACGAACCTTCGGGTCTTGGTGTTTTCCTCTTGCATACTGGCGGGTGCAAAGAAGAACAGCTCCTCATAACGCTGTTGATATGCATCCACAGTCATCTGCCCCTGATATAAACTCAGGAACTCTCTTTCCATAGAATCTCTGAAACTTCTAGGAAAGTACTTCTCAAAGAATACCTCCTTATAAATATCCCAAGTCAGTTGGATGTGCTTTATTAATAAATATGTCCTGGTAGACCTCCACCAATGGTGTGCATCTCCTTTCAGCATAAAGGTGGCACACATCACTTTTTCTTCTTTATTTAATGTCATCATCATAAAAAAAAATTCCATTTCGTCAACCCAGTGTGTTGGCCATAAAGGATCTGCTGGCTTGCCATTAAATTCTTTGGGCTTCAGTTTAAGGAAACGCTCCGCCAGTCTGGAGTGGTCTAGTTGTTGCGGGACATACGCCCCATACATAGGTGGTTGGTATTGATATCCACCTTGAGCTACCTCAGGATTTTGTACTTGAGCCTGCATGATGGGAGTCTGAGGTGCATGGGGTACTATGTTACTTCCCCCTGGAGCTGTGCTTGCCTATCCTGCTGGCATTGGAGGTGTCTGTGCAGCTGGAAAAGTCATGCCTATGGCAGCTTGCATAGTAGCCTGTGCCTGTTGCATTTGCTGCAGTTGTTGGGCCAAGTTCAATACGACTGTAGCCAGGTCAGTAGGTGGAGCTGGCAGATTTGTAGGATTTATCTGCCCATTAATGACGGACGGTGCCGTGTTCGTATTCCCTGTGTTTTCAGGTGTGTCTGGCTATCTTCCCCCATAAGTGGTGGTGGTGGGATAGAGTTACTGCTTTGTCTGGTTACTCTGCGTCCAGCCATTATCTAACCTGGTAGTGGGATTACCTAAAAATCATTGAACACGTGAGACAATCATTATATGCTTCATTCTCATATTTTAAAACCACTAACAAATGCAAATTTCAAATTTTTCAGATCATTCTGTCGAAAATGCTGTATTTTCACTGCAGGGTCGATGGTGGGGGTCGATGGATGTTCGACCCTCAGTCTGCGACCCTGAAGAATCACTAATTCTTCCCGAGAGCCAGGGGTCGATGAGGGGGTCGGAGGATGTCCGACCCAGGGTGCGACCCCTGGTTCTCTGTCAGATTACCGAGGGCCGAGGGTCGATGAGCAGGTCGGAGGGGGGGTCGGATGTCTTGGTCGAATTCTCCGACCCTCGGACAAAAAATCAGGTTTTTATTTCCGATTTTGAATCCATTTCTCATTCTTCCTCCTCCTTTCTGACTCGACTCGTCCCCCTGAGTTGCTATAGTACCAACTCGGACTCTTTGGTACTTTTGCTTCCTATTTTGACGTCCACACCTCGTCTACACGTATGTTCTCTACATTTTCATGTTTTTAGGTTTTCTTAGCTAGGTTTTTGCCCATTTAACTCGTTTTCTTCAAATTAAACTTTTTCCAATCGTAAAAATTTGATTTTTATTGGGGGATTTTGTTGTTGGTGACTCAAGGAACGAAAGCCCTCAAAAATATTTGAGTTTCGTCGGTTGGTTATCGAGAAACTTGAATTTTTCCCCTTTTTGCCCTAATTTGTCGAGATTTTTTTGAATTTCTTGAAATTTCTTAAAATTCGATCTCTTTAAATGAAATTTCCAACTTTATGAGTCTTGCAAGATTGTTTAAAACCCTTATAAGTCCTCCTGCCCACGTGTATGGGTGAAAAGTGAGGCTTTTGACCAATTTATGTCGTTATACTATCGAAATTTTTGGATTTTTCATCTTTACTAACCCAATATCTGTTTCTCTTTGTTTTTGCAGATACTATGGCTCGTACCGAAGTACCCAGGGTTCATGACCCAGTCCGCTTCCATTCCAATGAAGTCGAGACGTAGTATGCCTGCTATGCTCGTAAGAAAGTAGAGGGAGGCCGTAAGGTAGACTTGGCTAGCCTGACCTTGTTCAATGTGGAGGGGGCTTTTGGTGATATGGGTTGGCTTCCTGTCATCACCTATGATGCCTGTACCTGTCCTGACTTGGTATGACAGTTCTATTGTAATCTCCAAGTGGTGGGGATTACAAAGACGTTGAGAGGGGTAGTGAACTCAGGATCACTAGCTATGTCAAGGGAGTTGAGATTTTCTTTGACTATCGGCAGCTACCGGACTTGCTGGGTATCTCATATGATGACTCCTTCGTGTTCTGTGCCCTGGAGAGCCCCAGTTATTTTCACTACAGATGAGGGCTAAGATAGACCGACAGCTCATCAGACCTGATCGCTGGGAGATGAAAGCGAGTTACCTACGTTCAGATCCACGGGTGTACTACAAGATTATTCAGCACAACCTGATACCGCAGAGTGGACATTACGAGAGGGTCTCCCAGTTGACCCAGTATCTGTTGTACTGCATATGCACTAGGCAGCCTGTCTGCCTTCCTTACTTCATCATGCGGACGATGATCAGCGCTATGTTGCCCAGTCATACTGGCAACCTGCCTTATGGATGCATGATCACTACGCTGCTTACCCCCCTAGGTGTTGACTTGATGGATGAGAAGATTCAGAAGAAATCCTTCTCATCACCTCTGGATTGGGAGGCCATCTGTAAGATGGGCATGTGGGATGCCCAGGTCAGCAATGAGGAGAGGAACGCGATGGTGCGCCCTCGCACTCGAGTGGAGATGGCTGACCCTGAGGCAGCAGCAGCAGCCGCTGGAGCAGGGGTTCATGGGGATGATGACGATCATTTGTACATGGATGTGGATGCCATACCTCCTCCATCACCTACTCATGCTACAGGAGCTGGTCCTTCTTCTTCAGCTGGTCCTTAACATGCAGCTGGTCCTTCGTATGCACCTTCTGATGACATGATGGGGATATTGCATGAGATACGAAAGGCTCAGCGCATGTCTGATCTGAGGATGGGAGAGCTTCTAGAGGCTCAGCGCTTGTCTGATTTGAGGATGGGAGACCTTCTAGAGGCTCAACGTTTGTCCGATCAGTGGGTGGGAGAGCTTAGGGATGCTCAGCGCGTGACTGACCAGCGGGTGGCTGATCTCACAGCTAGTCTCCACCCAGACTCAGATAGCTTGGTTGACTAGAGTCTACCCTGAGGACTATGATAGAGACCGTGAAGCACCGCCTTTCCCATCACCTCCAGCTTCTTGATGTATTTCTTTTATTTTTCTTTTGTACTTCAGAGTAACTGTCCAGATTGTGGACTGTACTCTGCTTGAGTCATATATATAAACGTTTGTTCTTCTTTTGGTTTTATATAAATCTATTTCTCATTTAATAGATGCATTATTCTCTTTTAGTTTTGTCTCAAACAACACAGATGCTTATGGTGTGTTATTATTACATCTTTTTAAATTTTTATCATATCTCAGTTCACGAACTTTTGTAAAAGTATACTGGTTTCACAGACAGGGCCTGAGGTGTTCTGATACCAAGTTGTCACACCCCAATTTCGCACTATCCAGAATGGTGTGATGAACCGCTAATAAGCCAACGGTTCAACCAGGATCTCTAATAGGCTGTGTCCGTTGAAAATAAAATCATACACATCCACAACCATAATCAGAATAAATACACAATAGCAGAAGTCTTAATAATAAATGAACTGAGGAATCTAATTGTGATAATCATAGATAAAGTATTAATTTATGTTGTATCCACTGAGACATAAGTAAATAAAATATCAATTATATTTCCTTAATAAATTTAAATGAAAATCTAATCGAATACGCATGAGTTGCACTCGCATGAGGAGTCATGCGTATCCACTAAGTCTTCAGCTTCCATTGCAGCGACATGCCCGTACACAGAAGTATTCATATAGTCCTCCACCGTAGTACCTGCATCATCAACTAAAATATTTGACGTCAAAAGGGTGAGCACACATCATGGCTCAATGAGCAAACAAAACAATGCAATAATCATATGCATGCATTCAATTCATATATGTGGTCTCGTAAATAAGTTTGCAATGCGCTATAGAAAGGTTTGGTAGCCGCATCGCCTCTATGTACAGGGTGTGAAGGCCCGCCCAAAGGTTAACGTTTATTGTCATCCCCATCCACCCTACCATGGAATAGAGATAGAGCTAAAGTGCTGAGGCCCGGCCTATGACACTTCCCCTGATACTCTACCCATACCAACATGTAAGCCCCTGCTGGCGAGGGCTCGCAAACTGGGCTCGCAACTAACCAATCCTAATGCCAAACAGTGTATCCAAGGCCTCACCCCAGCATCCCTCAATACATCCATAGAGATAGGGCTAAGGCCCCCGACAGAGTCAGAGACTACACGGTCCGAGACCACCTCCCCTCATACACTACGACGTAATAGTTCTGCTAAGGCAACGACGATACGACGATGTTAGTGGACAAGACTTGAGTTAGAGATAGAGCTAGAGTGCTGAGGCCCGGCCTATGACACCCCCCCTGATACTCGCTCGCATCAAGCACACTAACCACACACATACATTCACATGCCTATTCCTATCATCATCATCATCATCATCATGTTATAAACAATAAATTTAAATATGCATGAACAATAATAATAGAAATATTGGATGACATGTTAAATGCACATGACAAGCATACATGTATAAAATCAATCATGGCATTGGACTCAAGAAATAAAAATAATTTATTATTAACCAATTAGTTTAGGTCTTGTTCCCTCACCTTTGCTTGATTGTAGATCCTCTTTTAAGCTTTAAATCCACTTTTATATCAATAGAAAAACCTAACAAGTCGATAGATTTTGATTAGAAGTCATTCCGGCATCATTAGGCTAGCTTTTAAGCACGGGTCGTAGGGTGGGTCGCAGGTAGGGTAGCAGTCTACATCAACCCCCATGGTAGGGTCGATGCCAGGGTCGGATGTTCCATCAACCCTGGGTGCGACCACCCCTATTCTGGACTTCCCAAATACTGGGGGTCGATCCTAAGGTCTGGTAGGGTCGATTCTCCATCGACCCCATGTGCGACCCCCCATGGGTTTAGTCGAGATTTTCATCCTTCAGTCCATTCTCTCGTGTTTAGGTCCTATGGCTTGCTTCTATAATCCATTCCATACATGTTCTATGGTTTAGAACTATAGTTTATTCACCTACATGGTTTTAATGATCTCCTCCATGGTTTCCATTGAAACCTAACCATGGATGGATGATTTGGGTTTCTCCTAAATCATACCCTCTTCACTATCTACTCTAAGGTCTTAAGAAATTCATGGAGATAGTAACCATACCTGAGAAGTAGACTTGTTTCTCTGAAGCCTTCTCTTTGGTCTTCTTCTCCACTTTCCTTATCTTCTCTTTCTCTTCTCCATCTCTTCTCTTTCTCTCAATCCAATTAGGGTTCTAAAAGGAGTGAAAGAGGCTTAGGGACGTCCTATTTATAGAGTAGAAACTCCCAAAATAAGTCCCATTGAGATTAGGAAAGAATTCCATTGCAATTTGGAAAGTTTCCAAATCACGGTTTCTGTCGGCAGACTGGGGGTCGATGAGGAGGTCGAAGATCCCGTCGACCCCTGGTTCTAAGTTGCCCGACCCCCGGTTAGGAACTCAGGGTCTGACTTTTATATTGGGGGGGTCCGACCCTGCCTAGCTGGGTGTGCGACCCTCCCCCCTATTTTAGTATTTTTGGGTCATTTAATACCTGGGATCGTTATCTCCTTCACGCACTTAGTCCATTTGGCTCGACCATGATGGGTAGACCCGGTTCAAGGTGGTAAGATCGGGTTAGTTCGATACGGGTCTTACACACACCCTCCCTGAAACATTCCAGAGGGCGTGTGGTCTCTATGTGTGGTCGCATACCATGCAACCATACATGCAACCACACATGCGACCACACCCTCCCTGAAACTTTTATGAGGGCGTGTGGTCGCTATGTGTGGTCGCATACCATGCGACCATATATGCGATCACACCCTCTTCGGAACTTTCCCGAGGGCGTGTGGACCATATGTGTGTCTCGTGTGGTCGCATATCATGCGACCACACCCTCCCTGGAATTTTTTCTAGGGCGTGTGGTCGATCATATGTGCCTCATGTGGTCGCATATCATGCGACCATACATGTGATGGTCGACTTTTCCACTCCCAACTCAATTCCTTCATGTTTTGATTCCTTGGCTTATCATCATGATCCTTCCTTTGATTGTTCGATGGCTTAAAATTCATATTTTACACAATCCATCATCCTAATAGATTCCCTCCATGGATCTCTTAGAATTTGTCCATGGTTTGATGATTGGGGTCTCACTTTGAATCACTATCTCCTCCATGATCTATTATAGGCATTCAACTGATGTGGGGAACATTTTCATACCTTAAACTTATTGAAGATTCAAAGTTCTCTCTGAAATTCTTCCTCTTAGCTTTCCTCTTCAATTCTCCTTTACTTTCTCCTCTTCTCTTTCTCTCTCTTTCAGTTTGAGTTCTAGAAGGATGAAAGAGGCTAAGGGACGTCCTATATATAGAGGAAAATCCTCTATATAGAGTCCTACTTAGATTAGGAAATAACCCCCTTTGGATTAGGAAGGTTTCCTAATCACGGAGTCTGTTTGACTTCATGTGTTCGCACATGGGGTGGCAGATCCCGTCGATCACATAGCCAAAAACTGCAACCACACGTCCCAGACTCCAGTGGTCGCATTATTCTGAGGTGTGGTCGACCACACCTGTTTAGGTATGCGAGGTATGCGACCACACACTCCTAAATAGATGGTTTTGGGTTCAAATTCATACCTAGCCTGGTGGTTTCTTCATGCACTTGATCTGCTTGACCCGACCATGATAGGAAGACCTAATACAAGGTGGTAAAACCGGTTAGTACGATACGGGTCTTACATTATCTCTCTCTTTTCTCTCTTTCTTTCTCCCTCTTATCGGGTTCTCTCTCTCTCTCTCCTCTCTCTCTCTCTCTCTCTCTCTCTCTCTCTTCGTCTCTCTTTGTTCTCTCTATTCTCGCTCTTTCTCACTCTCCTCCTCTCTTGGTCTTTTGATTTAGGGATTTAGGGATCTTTTGTTTCTCTTTTTTTTTATACACCCCTCTCATTGCGTATGGTGCCCAAAGTGATGCAGTCCCATTTCCATGTTGGTTCTGGTAGTGGCTGCCAAAATCCTGCAGGTCTTTGCCTTTCTGCCTTTACTCTCTGACAATTTAGGCATTGAGACACAAATTTAGCTACATCTGCTTTCATTCCTCTCCACCAATATAGTTTCTTCAGATCATGATACATCTTCGTACTTCCAGGATGTACCGAATAAGCGGTGGTGTGAGCTTCTTTCATTAGTCTGTGTCTAATATCCAAGTCTTCATTTTCAGGAACACATACTCTTCCTTTGTATTTTAGTACTTTTTCAACGTCCAATTTGAACTCAGGAGTAGTCCTACCATTTTCGAGGTCTTCTTGCACTGTTCTCAGATAAGGTCTGATTTAATAGCTGTTTTTATTTCATCTATCAGATCAGGTACAATCTTCAATGTGGCAAACATATTTAAAAACCGATGAATAAACCCTTGGTTGGTTGATCCATCCGGTGTATCTATCATGAGCTGCTCATTACCATAATTGAATACTTCTCCTGTAACACACATTGCCGCAGTCGTGTTAACTTCTCCTTGGGATTTTATCATTGCTTTTCTGCTTAGCGCATCAGCAACTACATTAGCCTTCCCTGGATGATACTGGATATCACAATCATAATATTTTAGCAACTCCAGCCATCTCCTCTGTCGCATGTTCAATTCCTTTTGATTGAAAAGATAAGTAAGACTCTTATGATCTAATTTAATCTAAAATTTATCACCATACAAATAATGTCTCCATATCTTGACAGCATGTACTACTGCTGCTAATTCCAAGTCATGAGTTGGATAGTTCTTCTCATGCGTCTTCAGTTGTCTTGAGGCATATGCAACTACTTGTTCTCCTTGCATAAGCACATATCCTAAACCCAACCCAGACGCATCAGTGTACAAGATAAATGGTTATCCTGGGATAGGAATAGTCAAGATGGGAGTGGATATCAATCTAGCCTTCAATGTTTGGAAACCCTCCTCACATTTATCGGTCCAAACAAACTTTTCTCCTTTTTTAGTCAAACTGGTGAGAGGTACGGCGATTCTAGAGTAATCTTCCACGAATCATCAATAATACCCAGCTAAACCTAAGAAACTTCTGATTTCTGCAATATTCTTAGGTGCTTTCCATTTCACAATGGCTTCAATCTTGCTAGGATCCACTTTAATTCCTTCAGCGGATACTACATGGCCTAAGAAAGTGACTTCATTTAGCCAGAACTCACACTTTATAAATTTGGCATAAACTTCTCTTTTCTTAGTCACTACAGAGCGGCTCTTAGATTTGTGATATGAGTTTCTTTGTCCTTGGAGTAGACTAGTATGTTGTCAATAAATACAATGACTGACGTATCCAACATATCATGGAATACCCGATTCATGAGTTCCATAAAAGTTGCGGGTGCGTTAGTCAATCCAAAAGACATGACTAAAAATTCATAATATCCATATCTTGTTCTAAATGCTATCTTCGGAATATCACCTTCCTTAATCTTCAACTGATAGTATCCTGACCGAAGATCAATTTTGGAGAACACTTTGGCACCTTGCAACTAATCGAACAAGTCATCGATCCGAGGCAACGGGTACCGATTCTTGATTGTAAGCTTATTCAATTCCCGATAGTCTATATACAATCGAATGCTACCGTCCTTTTTTTTCACAAACAATATTGGCGCTCACCATGGTGATATGCTGGGTCAGATATAACCCTTGTCTAGTAATTCCTACAGTTATACCTTCAATTTCTTTAGTTCAATAGGAGCCATTCGATAGGGTGCTTTCGATACTGGTGCGGCTCCGAGCATAAGATCTATAACGAACTCTGTCGCTCGGTCAGGTAGTAGTCCTGGTAGTTCCTCAAGAAATACATCTGAAAAAGTCACGCACAACATCAATATCTTTCATTCGTGGTGCTTCCTTGGTAAGGTCGATCACAGATACTAGATACCTAATTCCTCCTTTCTCGAGGCATTTTCTAGCCTTTAATGCAGAGTGAATGAGTTTTCGTTTACGGGGAAATTTGGTTCCCGTAAAACTAAACTCTGCTCCTTCCTTGTCTTTAAATGTCAATTTCTTTTCTGCACATAATAGGTTTGCAGAGTGCCGAGCTAACCAATCCATTCCCAAAAGTCTGTCATCTCGAGTTGAATTAAGGTTGCATCCAAAATCTTTTTTCCAATAAGAACTGGACATGGTTCATAATCTTATTCTAGTTCCACTTCTAATCCCATAGGTGAGCGTACAAACAATTTGTAGTCTAAAGGTCTGAGGGGTAGATTTAACTTCTTTCCAAATGACACAGATATAAAAGAATGAGTAGCTCCAGAATCAAAGAGTACTCTGGCGCGTATGCCATTAATTGGTACGATACCTGTGATTTGATTTAATTTAGTCTACATGCTCACATAAGGTAGTACAAAATGAAAGGTTCAGGTCATACCAGTGACCACATCAGGCGATGCGGCAGCATCCTCAGATGTAACTGCATAAACTTTTCCTTGCGGTAGCTGCTTCCTAAGCTTAGGACACTCCCTTGACTAATGTCCTATTTGATTATAGTTAAAGCATTTTACTCCTTCACTACTTTGCTTCTGTTGAGGTTGGGCTGTCAGAGTAGTCTTGGCTGCAGCATTGAAGCCTTAAGTACGGAAGGGTTTAAATGTCTTTGTGTTCCCTCCGTTGTATGAATTTTCATTAGGCCTTTTGATACCTGTATTCTGAGTAAAATAACTTCTCTCTGGCTCGATTCCAGTACTCGAGCAATCTGTACTGCTTCATTATAAATTTTCTTTTCCAATCCCAATACATGTTCATGGATGCTTCCCCTAAGTCCCATGATGAACCTTCGGGTTTTGGTATTTTCCTCCTGCATGCTAGAGGGAGCAAAGAAAAATATCTCTTCGTAACACTGTTGATACGCATCCACAGTCATCTATCCTTGATACAGACTCAGAAACTCTCTTTCCATCGCATCTCTGAAACTTCTGGGAAAATACTTCTCGAAGAATGCTTCTTTATAGATAGCCCAGGTCAATTGGGCTTGCTTCGTTAACAAATAACTTCGAGTAGACTTCCACCAATGGTGTGCATTGCCCTTTAGCATAAATGTGGCACATAGCCCTTTTTCCTCTTCATTTACAGTCAACATCATGAATTTCCTTTCCATCTCGTCGATCTAGTGAGCTGGCCATAAAGGATCCGATGGCTTGCCATTAAACTCCTTAGGCTTCATCTTCAGGAAACACTCGATCAGTCGAGAATGGTCCAACTGATACTGAGCATATGCTACATATATAGGCGGTTGATACTGGTAATTGCCTTGGTTGTATAAGCCTTGAACTACTTCAGGGTTTTGTACTTGAGCTTATACAAATGGCGTTTGAGGTGCTTGAGGTACCGTGTTATTCATAGTCGATGCTTGGGGTACGGTGTTGCTACCCCTGGTACGGTACTAGCATGTCCCGCCGGTAAAGGTGTAGTGTTTGCAGTTGGGAAAGCCATTCCCATAGCAGCTCGCATGTTGGCTTGCACTTGCTATATTTGCTGCAACTGTTGTGCTAGATTCATCATCGCAGTACCCAAATCTGTAGGTGGGACTGGCAAGTTTGTGGGGTTGGCTTGGTCATTGACTCCTGGCGGTACCATATTCTGGTTCTCCTATTCATCAAGGTTTTCATGACTATTTTCCTCCACAGATGGTGGTGGAGGTGGAATTGGGTTACGTCCTCTCCTAGTTATTCTTCGCCCAGCCATTCCTTGTTTCCGGCGGTGGTAGTGTCTGAAAGTCAAGGAACATATGAGGCAATCATAATATACGTCATTCTCATGTCAAAATTCAAATAAATAAGGCAAAATTTCAATCTTTAAAGTCATTTAATCTAAACAGGGCATTTTTCATGGTGGGGTCGCAGTATATGCAACCACAGGGTTGCGACCACACGAACCCTGTCAACTCACCGAGAGCCTATCGTCGATCGTGTGGTCGCACTATATGTGACCACAGGGTTGCGACCACACAAACCCTGTCAACTCACCGAGAGCCTGTTGGTTCAAAATTGGGATATGTGACCACACATAGCGGCTACATGCCCTTGGAGAAGTTTCAGGGAGGGTGTGGTCGCATGTATGGTCTCATGATATGCGACCACACCTAGTGACCACACACCCTGTGGTCGCAGAAACTGAAACCACAGGTGCAGACGCACCTACGACCACTCAGCTTCTAGAAGTCTGAATTAATGGAAATAAATTCTAATTTAAAATCTATAAATTTGTTAGGTTTCCAAGTGGTCTAAAAGTGATTTACAAAGCTTGGATGAGGAACAACCATCGACCAAAGGTAAGGGAACAAGACCTATACTAATTGGCTAATAACAAACTATTTTACTTATTGAGTCCAATGCCATGAATGATTCTATGCTTGTATGTTTGTAATGTGCATTTCACATGTCATCCAATATTCTTGCTATTACTGCTCATGCATATTTAATTATGTTTATTTATACATGATGACGATGATGATGTTAGGAATAGGCATGTGAATGTATGTGTGTGTGGTTAGTGTGCTTGATGCGAGTGGAGCATCAGGGGGAGGACGTAACACTGTGGTTCATCCTGGTCACCAGACTCTAGCTATATCTCTACTCAAGTCTTGCCTACTAACATCGTCGTATCGCCATTACCTTAGTATAACTATTACGTCGTTGGGCATCAGGGGAGGTGGTCTCGGACCGTGTAGTCTCTGACTCTGTCGGGGGGCCTTAGCTCTATCTGTATGGACGTATTGAGGGATGCTGGGGTGAGGCCTTGGATACACTATTTGGCATTAGGATTGGTTAGTTGCGAGCTCAGTTTGCAAGCCCTCGCTAATAGGGGCTTACGTGTTGGTATGGGTAGGGCATCAGGGGATGTGTTATGCGGTGTTTGATCTGGGCACTTTAGCTCTATCTCTATTCCATGACGGGTGCATGTGGGATGGCAATGGTGTTTGATCCATTGGGCAGCTTCACACACTCATGTATAAAGGTGCGGCGGCCACCAATCCTTTCTATAGCACATTGCAAACTTATAAATCAGACCAAAGATATGAATTGAATGCATGCATATGTTTGTTGCATTGTTTTGTTTGCTCACTGAGCCATGATGTGTGCTCACCCTTTCGACGTCGAAAATTTTTAGTTGATGATGCAGGTCCTACCGTGGAAGATTATATGAATGCACCAATGTTTGGACATATTGCTGCGATGGATATGGAAGCTATGGTGGAGTCGCATGATTCATCGTGCGAGTGCAACTCTTGTGTTTTCGATTAGATTTAGTTGTTGGATTATTAGAACATGTAATTGATTATTTATTTTATTTTACGTCTTGAGTCATTTGGAGATAATTGGATTAAATATTTATTTATCACTGTTAGACTCTCAGTTCATTAATATTAAAGACTTCCGCTATTGTTTATTTATTCTGATTATGGTTCTGGTTGTATATGGTTCAAACAAATGGGCACGGCCTATACAAGATCCTAATTGAACCGTTGGTTCATAGACGGTTCATCACACTATTCTGGTTAGACCAGAATTGGGGTGTAACAACTTGGTATCATTAATTTACCCAAAAAAAAAACTTGGTATCATCAATTCTGAACCGTCTATGAACCAACGGTTCAACCAAGATCTCGTATAGGCCGTGCCCATTTGACCAAAATTTTGGGATTTTTCCAAATTATCAAAATTTCTTCAAACTCGACCCAGCTAGTTTAAATTTCCGATTGTATGAGCCTTGTAGGATGGTTTAGGATCTATGTAAGTCCTCCTGCCCAAATATTTTGGTGAAAAGTGAGGCTTTTGGCCAAATCAGACCGTCATAATGCCAAAATTTTAAATTTTCCCTATATCTGATATGTTGCTTATTGGTCTATGTCTTTGCAGATAACATGGCTCGCACTAAAGTCCCCAGAGTTCATGATCACTATCGCTTTCGGTCTATTGAAACAGAAGCACAGTATGCTCGGTACGAGCGTAAGAAGGTGGAAGGGGGTCGTTGTGTCAACTTGGCCAACCTAACCCTATTTGATGTAGAGGGAGCATTCGGTGATGTGGGCTGACTCCCTGTGATTCTATATGAGGGTTGCACCTGTCTTGAGTTGGTAAAATAGTTTTACTATAATTTACAGGTGGAGGGTGACCCAGAGGACATAGATAGGGGTAGAGAGCTCAGGATCACCAATTCAGTTAAAGGGGTAGAGACCTCCTTTAATTGCCAGGAGTTAACTGATCTCTTGGGTATCTCAAATGATGGTCCCTTGGTATACTGCACACCCAAGGAACCCCAGTTCCTATCAGTGAGAATGCGCTCAGAAATTGATAGCCAGATTCTTAAGGATGATCGCTGGCAGATGAAGGCAATCAACTTATGGCCGGAACCCTGAGTGTATTGCAAGATCATCCAGCACAACCTGATTCCCCAGAGTGGACACTATGAGAAGGTTTCATAGTTGACCCAGTACCTTCTGTACTGCATCTGCATTAGGCAACCTGTCTGCCTTCTTTATATCATTATCAGGGTGCCACGACACCTGGTCTGGTGGTTAACCTACCCTATGGGTGTTTGATCACCACTCTGCTCACTCGCCTGTAGGTAGACTTGGTCGATGAGAGGATTCATGAGGACACTTTTTTGAATGACCTTGACTGGGAGGCCATCTACAGGATGGGGATGGAAGATGTGCAGGTCAGTGACGAGGAGAAAAATGCTATGGTGCGTCCCTGTACTCGAGTAGAGGTAGCAGACGAGGAGGCGGCAGCAGTAGTAGCAACAGAGGTCCACCAAAGCGATGATGAGGAGGATGATGATAGGATGTTCATGGACGTGGGTGTCATACCTCCTCCATCACCACAGCATTCCACTAGAGCTGGCCCTTCTCGGGTTCCTTCCCACTCAGCTGGTCCTTCGCACCCACCACCAGATGACGTGATGGGGCTGCTGCGTGAGATTCGGGAGGCCCTGCGTGCTACTGATCAGAGGGTAGTGGATCTGGCAGCTAGTCTCTAGGTGACCTAGACTTAGATAGCCTGGCTTACGAGGGTATATGCTGAGGATTATGATCGAGATCGTGAGGCACCTCCTCCTCCAGCACCCCCAGCTCCATGATGCCTTTGATTCTTTTTACTTTATACAACAGAGTAACTGTCTGGATTGTGGACCGTACTCTGATTCTGATATATGTTAGTTTTATTCTCATTTGATATATACATAGAACTTGTTTTTCATTTTCATATGTGCATTATTCTCTTTCTTAATTTATGTCTCATACAACACAGGTGCTTATGGTGTTTTCTTATTAAAGCTTTTAAATTTTATCCTAACTCAGTTCACAAACTCTTGTAGAAGTATACAAGATTGATAGACAGAGCTCGAGAGCTCTGATACCAAGTTGTCACACCCCAATTCTGAACCAACCAGATTAGTAGGATGAACCGTCTATGAACCAACGGTTCAACCAGGATCTCATATAGGCCGTGCCCATTTGACCAAACCAGATACAACCACAACCACAAACAGAGTAAATAAACAATAGCGGAAGTCCTTAATATTAATGAACTAAGTATCTAACAGTGATAACATAATTAATAATCCAATTATCTCAAAATGACTCAAGACATAAAATAAAATAAAGTAATCAATTACATGTTCTAAAAATCAAACAACTAAATCTAATCGAAAACACACGAGTTGTACTCGCATGACGAATCATGCGACTCCACCATAGCTTCTACATCCAACACAGCAACATCATCAACTAAAAATATTCGACGTCGAAAGGGTGAGCACACATCATGGCTCAGTGAGCAAACAAAATAATATAAAAAACATATGCATGTATTCAATTCTTATCTTTGGTCTGGTTTATAAGTTTGTAATGTGCTATAGAAAGGATTGGTGGCCGCCGCACCTCCATACACGAGTGTGTGAAGCCGCCCAATGGATCAAACACCATTGTCGTCCCACATGCACCCATCATGGAATAGAGATAGAGCTAAAGTTTTCAGATCAAACACCGCATAACACTTCCCCTGATGCCCTACCCATACCAACACGTAAGCCCCTTTTGGCGAGGACTTACAAACTGGGCTTGCAACTAACCAATCCTAATGCCAAACAGTGTATCCAAGGCCTCACCCCAGCATCCCTCAATACGTCCATAGAGATAGAGCTAAGGCCCCCCGACAGAGTTAGAGACTATACGATCCGAGACCACCTCCCCTGATGCCCTACGACGTAATAGTTCTGCTAAAGTAATGATGATACGACGATGTTAGTGGGCAAGACTTGAGTAGAGATAGAGCTAGAGTCTGATGACCAGGATAAACCACAGTGTCACGTCCTCCCACTGATGCTCTACTCACATCAAGAACACTAATCACACACATATATTCACATGCCTATTCCTAACATCATCATCATCATCATGCTATAAATAAATAGAATTAAATATGCATGAGCAGTAATAGCATGAATATTGGATGACATGTGAAATGTACATTACAAGCATACAAGCATTCATGGCATTGGACTTAATAAGTAAAACAGTTTGTTATTAGCTAATTAGTTTAGGTCTTGTCCCTCACCTTTGGTCGATGGTTGTTCCTCATCCAAGCTTTGTAAATCACTTATAGACCACTTGGAAACCTAACAAATTTATAGATTTTAAATTAGAATTTATTTCCATTAATTTAGACTTTCAGAAGCTGAGTGATCGCAGGTGCGGCTGCACCTGTGGTCTCAGTTTCTGCGACCACAGGGTGTGTGGTCGCTAGGTGTGGCCGCATATCATGCGACTGTACATGGAACCACACCCTCCCTGAAACATCCCCGAGGGCGTGTGGTCGCATATCATGCGACCATACATGTGACCACACCCTTCCTGAAACTTTCCCGAGGACGTGTGGTCGCTATGTGTGGTCGCATACCATGCGACCATACATGAGACCATGCCCTCCCTGGAACTTTTCTGAGGGTGTGTGGTCGATATGTGTGTCTCATGTGGTCGCATATCATGGGACCACACATGCGACCACACCCTCCTTGAAACTTTCTCGAGGGCGTGTGGTCACTATGTGTGGTCGCATACCATGCGACCATACATGCGACCACACCCTCCCTGGAACTTTCCCGAGGGCGTGTGGTTGATATGTATGTCTTGTCTGGTCGCATATCATGCGATCACACCCTCCCTGGAATTTTTCCGAGGGTGTGTGGTCGATCATATGTGCCTCGTGTGGTCGTGGTCGCATATCATGCGACCACACATGTGATCGTCGACTTTTCCATTCCCAACTCAATTCCTTCATGTTCTGATTCCTCGGCTTATCACATGATCCTTCCTATGATTGTTCTACTGCTTAAAATTCATATTTTACAGAATCCATCATCCTTATAGATTCCCTCCATGGATCTCTTAGAATTTGTCCATGGTTTGATGATTGGGGTCTCACTGTGAATCACTATCTCCTCCATGATCTATTCTAGGTATTCAACTGATGTGGGGAACGTTTTCAAACCTTAAACTTGTTGAAGATTCAGAGTTCTCTCTGAAATTCCTCCTCTTAGTCTTCCTCTTCAATTCTCCTTCTCTTCCTCCTCTTCTCTTTCTCTCTCTTTCAGTTTGAGTTCTAAAATGGTGAAAGAGGCTAAGGGACGTCCTATATATAGAGGAAAACCCTCCATATAGAGTCCTACTTAGATTAGGAAAGAACCCCCTTCAGATTAGGAAGGTTTCCTAATCACGGAGTCTGTTTAACTTCGTTTGGTCACACGTAGGGTGGCAGAACCTGTCGACCACACAGCCAAAAACTGCGACCACATGTTCCAGACTCCAGTGGTCGCATTATTCTGAGGTGTGGTCAACCACACCTGTTTAGGTATGCGACCACACACTCCTAAATAGATGATTTTGGGTTCAATTTCATACCTAGCCTTGTGGTTTCTTCACGTACTTGGTCCGCTTGACCCGACCATGATAAGAAGACCTGATACATGGTGGTAAGACCGGTTAGTACGATACGGGTCTTACATTCTCTCTCTCTTTTCTCTCTTTCTTTCTCCCTCTTATCGGGTTCTCTCTCTCTCACTTCCTCTCTCTCTCTTTCTCTCTCTCTCTCTCTCTCTCTCTCTCACTCTCTCTTCGTCTCTCTCTGTTCTCTCTATTCCCGCTCTTTCTCACTCTCCTCCTCTCTTGGTTTTTTGATTTAGGGATTTAGGGATCCTTTGTTTCTCCTTTTTTTTTTGATACACCCCTCTCATTGCATATGGTGCCCAAATGAATGTGGAGATCCCCACAGTGGCAAAATCGGGGTGCTGACAGATACCCCTCTTCAGTCGAAGTTGTACTAATTGAGGCAGAAGAGAAGAAGAGCCCAGTTTTGTCACAACCATTATTGGAGAGCTAAGTAAAACCAAACATGGGCTCTCTTGAGTAGCGGTCATGGCGACCTTGGAACTCTCAAAACAGACCTAAAAAACAACGCTGAGCTTTCACGCATTTCATAGAACCACTCAGGGAGATTATTCCGCAACAACGGAACCAAATCTGAAAAGCAAAACTGACACCCCGCACACGCGAGCCCCAAAGTCAGAATCGAAGGTGAGCTTTCACGCATTTCACGAAACCACTCGGGGATATTATTCCACAACAATGGAACCAAATCTCAAAAGCGAAACTGACACCCCGCACACGCGAGCCCCAAAGTCAGAATTGAAGGCAAACTTTCATGCATTTTGCGGAACCACTCGGGGAGATTATTCCGCAACAACAGAACCAAATCTCAAAAGCGAAACTGAAACCCCACAGACGCGAGCCCCAAAGTCAGAATCGAAGGCGAGCTTTCACGCATTTTACTGAACCACTTGGGGAGATTATTCCGCAACAACGGAACCAAATCTCAAAAGGGAAACTGACACCCCGCACACGCGAGCCCCAAAGTCAGAATCGAAGGCCAGCTTTCACGCGTTTCGCGGAACTACTCTAGGAGATTATTCCTCAACAACAAAATCAAATCTCAAAAACGAAACTGACACCTTGCATACGCGAGCCCCAAAGTCAGAATCGAAGGAGAGCTTTTACGCATTTCAAGGAACCACTCGGGGAGATTATTCCGCAACAACTGAACCAAATCTAAAAAGCAAAACTGACCCGCACACGCGAGCCCTAAAGTCAAAATCGAAGGCGAACTTTCATGCATTTCACGGAACCGCTCGGGGAGATTATTCTGCAACAACGGAATCAAATCTCAAAAGCGAAACTGACACCCCGCACACACGAGCCCCAAAGTCAGAATCGAAGGTGAGCTTTCACGCATTTCACGAAACCGCTTGGAGAGATTATTCCTCAACAAAGGAATCAAATCTCAAAAGACACCCCGCACACGCGAGCCCCAAAGTCAGAATCGAAGGTGAGCTTTCACATATTTTGTGGAATCACTCGGAGAAGATGACTCTCTTGAGTAGAAGCCAAATTGGCTTGATGACCCTCATGACCAGTCAGAATAAAGCGGGTTTTCCTGCATGCCGCAGAACAAACCCCAACAAGGCGGACTCTCCTACACTTACACGGAACGAGTCCCGAAATAAACATATTTGACAACTGCGCAAGGAGGGGGGGCCAACAAAATAATCGCTACCAAACCCTAAATGTGACTACTCATTGAACCGGGTGAGGTCTTAGCCCAAGGTGTATGAAAATCGATACAACAGCAAAAACAATGCAACAACAGATGTGAAAAATTGACAAAGAAGAGGGTCGTGTCCAAAGCCATTGATCAGGCAAGAGGCCCACTAAACCCAAGGTATACGAAAACCAATGCAACAACCAAAACAATGCAACAACATATGTCAAAAGGTGACAAACAAGGTTGTGTCCAAAACCACTAATCAGGTCTGAGGCCCACTAAACCTAAGATATACGAAAACCAATGCAACAACCAAAACAATGTAACGACAGATGTCAAAAGGTGACAAACGAGAGGATTGTGTCCAAAACCACTAATCAGGTCTGAGGCCCACTAAAGCCAAGTTATACTGAGACCAACACCACAACGAGATAAATCAAGAACAAAGCCAAATCCAAATATTAATTGGCAACCAAACGCCTAAATTCACAGATAAGAACAAACCTCAAACAAACTGCCATCATCAAGTCAAACATACTGAGCACGAAATGTAAGCATCATTTAAGGAGACGCAACATCAACACAACAAAATACAACCAGGATGACCCTAAGGCTCTCGAACATGGTTCGGAAGGGCTGCAGATAAAGCTCTAAATAGAACCACAATGGCTCGCTCGTCCTAACCAGGAACAGCAGACACCAAAATTGGTAGATTCTTCAGTTAACCACGATGGCAGATCAAATTGACAAAATAGCCCAGCAAGTAAGCAAAAGAGATATAGATCAAGCCCATGATCCAAAGATGTAAGCTACTCAGAAATTTCACACATTCACAAGATTTGAGTAATACATGAATTTGGCCCAAACTAGGCGCCCTTGCAACAAGATCAAGATTCTCTTAAAACAATAGTTGAATTTTCTCACCACATTGAACTTGAGGAATGACCAGATCAAACTTTCAAGTATAAATGGTAACAATTTAACCATCCAACGACAACAGGCACAAAACCACAAATAAAGTTCCCCCCTAACAGAATCAAGGAAGAACAGAAGCATACGAAGAATGATTGAATGAAGATGCTCTTTTAATCAAAAACATCAATGATTCTAAGATTGACCACTAAAAGCCCAAGCAAATCTAACCATTACACGCAGGGTGACATAAAGACTTGAAGCAACATGATTTGAGTTTGACTCCACTTAACAAGACGCATCCATACCCCAATGTTTGTATATCATGACAGACCACGCTTTGGTTCAAATGGGAATGACATGATTAAATCTGACTCCCTCGAAAAGAATGCAACTATACCCTAGTGTCTATATATCATGACAGACAACGCTTAGGTGCATATGAAAATGAATAGGTGAGCACAAAGATTTTGCCCAAGAACTGAAAGCACATACAATCGGATCATATATGAAAACCAACCAAATCAGACATCAACACAAAGATCTCCTCTCTCACAGGAGAATGACAAAATGATTATTGAGTACTCTCTAGCAAATGGGTACCCTAATCCGGATCCTATGAGATGAGGAGGATGACTTGCTCAATCCCCCATGGATGATAAAAATGAATCTGATGAACTTGGCCACATAGAATAAGAGATTCCAATGAAGTTTCTGGAAACACAAGCAGGCAACGAATGATTTGAAAACTGTATTCATCAGTGAATGCTACTCCCAAATCCAAAAAAAAACAAAGAGAAATGATTTAATCACTTTTCTCCAGACATGACTCACTCCAGGATGAGAGAAAGTTTCTTCAGTCCTATGGAGGATAAACTCAACATGCTTTGCATCTTTTCCAAAATTAGACAGATCACACCTTGAACAAATGACTAACACAGTCCTTTCCCTATGATGGGCAAACATGGGTATCCCATCCAATTTTTACATTTTTCTTTACAATTAAAGCCAATTACAATTTTAAACAAAGGGTCTTAATGTGGCGAACTGTCGCCAGCAGATTTAGGCATATTCAAAATGGTCTGGACTTACAATGAGCCTCCCATATTCATGATGTCAAGACAATGACAATTTTACCCCAGAGTTTAAGTTTCCAAATGCACACATCGATAAACAGGAAACTCTTTGGGTCATCAGAAGCAACCTATAGGAGACACCCCGCATCAGAATTAAGCATAGCACCAAATAACGCTTTCCCCTCTTAGAGACGCTTAGACAATACATATGTGTCTCGACAAGCTATTTGCCAATGCTAAAAGTAAATACAACCACAACTGAGGCCAAAACAAATCCATAGACAATACGATGCTGAAGGTCCAACGGGACAGATAAGAAACTGCCCACATGGGTTCACCATTGGGGAGAGTTTTTGTTATTTATGTAGAATGGTCAATCCCACTGAGGAGATACCATCTTATTGGCTAGCAAAAATGGACTTTTGGAATTCTTGGACACCGTTGAAACATTGAACGACCAATAGAAATTCCAGTCAGATTTATTTGAACAAAATTATACACAAATAGAATGACGCGCTCACAAGAGACAGCGTCATAAACTTATTTGATGATCGAACGAACGGCTTATAATGAAGACTCACGGAAGACCGTCAGATTGATGGACGGGAGGAAGAGTCTTTTGTCGATGAGAAATCATCCCCTGATGATGACAAAGCGATGAGACGACCCCCTGTAAAAGTGGGATGTAGCGATCAAAATCGAAAATCTAGCCTAACACACATCGTAAAGCACTGCAAACAATCAATACTCCCCATGGAGCTCTGGAGGAAATTACCATACATTGATGGACAAATTGTTGAACCGACTCACTTTGAGCCTTGATAGAAAGTAAACACTCTGTGAAGCATGACAACTGACCCACTGTCCAAATACAATGAAAAATGCCATCCCACATCTATACCTTTGTATGGCTTCTTTTTTTTTATGGATGTGGAGGCAATACATGATCACTCTTAGCTCAATCAAGCTGTAACGTTGTACCTCAAATATAAGGTCCTTGCTCTTAAAAGTCGTTAGTCCATGAGGATCTTTGGAGATTATATCTTCAACTCAAGAAGCGGTAACAATTCCACATTGCAGACCAGAGAGGATGGTGCTACCCCAGTCAGAATTCATCTTTTATAAACTGACATAGCAAAGCCGCTCATTTAACCCAATCGGTATCTTCTTTGACTATATCCATTTTTTAAGATAACTCATTTTGCTCACTGTTGTGATTGCTCTGATCCATGATGCAAAGGAGACATGTGTCTGATAATAAGAACATGAACACAACCTTGTTCTCCTCTCTCTTTTCCTCTCTTTTTTTGTTTTTATTTGTTTTCCTTTTTTTTTTTTTTAATGATGATATCTTTGACCGAGATCAAATCCTTAAGGCATCTCATTTCATTTGTAAAACCAATCAAACCACCAGAATGAGTTCAGGATTGCTTGACGCCCTTTGACAACATCTCATGGAGCTCTTTTAGTTTATCAACGGTGACATCTGAACCTTTGAAACTTGCCAAACTATCTCTCCGAGATTGCTTTTGTGTTTCTGGATCAATCATTTGCAGTTTTTTACAAACGAGTTGGACTTTCTTTTCTCAAGAGGCCAGGTGGCGTAAAAGTTCAGGTGATGGCTCATCATCCCAATCATCATCGGAGTCAGAATTGACCGAGGGCACAGAAGTGGAAAAAATATCAAACTAGGAAAAAAGAAATGTTTCGGAAGCTACAAAGCTCAATAGTTAAAGTCTCAAGTGGGATTATTCTTTTTATTAGACAGAGCAAATTGGACTGGATTGCCTACAGACATATCAGCCTCAAGCCCAAACATGGCCGACCTATCAGATACAGCCAATAGCAAGCCGAGACAAAACAACTTATCTAAACAAACCCCAATTAGGTGCAGCACCATTGGCACAAACAATGATCAACATGGACTGAATCTCCACCTAGGCTACCACTAGTAAGACTCATCACGCCTACCTACCAATATGTGCCTGATGCATACCAAACTCAACTATACCCCAGTTTAGGTCCATAAAAACTCATTATTGGGTTACCCGCGATGCCGGTCACTCTGATCAATACCCCAACTCGGGTTCATTAAAATTCATCTTTTAGGTTACTCTTAATGGGGATCACTCTTCTATATCCCAGCCTGGTTCATTAAACTCATCAATTAGGTTATCCCACTGTTGAGATATATAATAGCCATAAGGGATCCTCCATTATCACAGATAATTCTGGGAGGAAAATGCAACTCCTGAGAGTTTGGGATTGTCTCTGAGTCAAGGGCCTCTTTGATTACCTTGGATGGATGACTTGATTGTACTCAGGAGTCCGAAATTAACTTCACCAATTAGACACAATTGCCAAAGATGCACAACATGTTGCTACAGTATAATTTTCTGATGGCCTAGAATCTAGGATAGGACTTCGATGGAATCTGCAATGACCACTCTAAGAAGTTTCCTAAGTTAGGATTCTCGACCAATGAAAAGAGGACATCTCTTGCCTAGGTTTCATCACATGATGAGAAAAGGTAGACACTGACTGCTCATGATACAAACACACTTTTGGAGACTCCAACAGAAGAGGTAATCTACTCCAATGAGATCTGAAGATTTTCGCCAAACAAGAAAAAAGAGAAGACTGCTCTCTTACTATTCTCAATCATCAATTCTAGATTTACAACACTAGGCTCTAACTGATAGAGACAGAGGGTAACAACGATACATCAAGCTCTAACAATTAGAGACAAAGAATCACGGAAAATATAAAAATCTTTGTAGAGACAAATGACCACAGAAGATACAGACTCTAACTAAGACAAAGAATTACAGAAATACAAGCTCCAACCTAGTAGAGACAAATAACCATAGGAAATATAGACTCTAGCTAGAAAGACAAAGAATCACAAAAATACAAGCTCTAACCTAGTAGAAATAAATAACCACAGAAGATATAGCCTCTAGCTAGAGAGACAATGAATCACAAAAATACAAACTCTAACCCAATAGAAACAAATAACCGCAGAAGATATAGCATCTAGCTAGAGGGACAAAGAATCACAAAAATACAAGCTCTAACCTAGTAGAAACAAATAACCACAAAAGATATAACCTCTAGCTAGAGGAACAAAGAATCACAAAAAACCAAGCTCTAATTTAGTAGAGACAAAGAATGACAACAAGTTGATTACACCCCACCTAGTAGAGACAAAGAATGACAGAAAATACAAACTCTAACTAAAGAGATAGAAATCACATAAGATACAAGCTCTAACTTGGTAGAGACAAATAACCAGAGAAAATACAAAATCTAACTAGAGAGACAAAGAATGATAACAATTGGTCTCTAACTGGTAGAGAGACAAAGAATGATAACAATCGGTCTCTAACTAGTAGAGACAAAGACCGAAAAACATACACAACTCTAATTAATAAAAACGACTAACTACAGAAATACAAACTCTACCTAGTAGAGACAAAGAATGACAAATATGGGCCTTTATCTTGGTAAAGACAAAGAATGACAGGCATACAAGACTCTAAACGCTATGCTCTTCGCCTGCAGCAGACATATAATAACCAGAATATTTCACACCTTCATGATGGATCAGAATATGAATTGAAGATGATGAAACAAGCCTAGGAGGAAACAGCCTAGGGGATGGTACCTTGCTAACTCTTTCACATACTCTCTCAGGGGATGGGCAGTTGTTACTGCCCAGATATGGATGCTTTGATGGATAGGCCTCACAAGGACATAGACAACATGTTTAAACCTAGGAATCATATCCTCAGCAGTACTCGACACTAACTCTTGCTCTTTTCCATAATTTTCATCTAATCTTTAAGAGCCAAGATCAACGGCTAGGTACTCTAAGAGAGGAGCCCTAGGCAATTTCCAAAAAATAATGTCTCCTACCTAAATGGTGGATAAGGAGGGAGACGCTCATAGAAATACTAGAAAAATAAAAAATAAAAATCTATTAAACAAGATAGGGTCGAGATTAGAAAGATATACACATACACAATCACGCTGACTCAACCAAACAAAGGGTTAGCTCTTGTACAAGAACTCAAGTGGGTTGATCCTTGCCAATCCCAATGATTCAGAATAGTTCTTTGGTTGGCTTTCAGCAAGAGATGTGTCTGTAAAATAAACCCTACCCCTAACTAAAACTCTAGCCAAATGAACACATCGGAATCATTGGATTTGGAAGGGATTTACCATTTGAATGGACGTACACAGGATATCAAAGAATTTCAATTAAATATTGAACAAATAAGTGATTGCTTCACCAGTGATCACCCACGTCGGGTAATGTGAAACTGGACACCCCGACGTGGGTACCATGGGTAAAGACAACACTTAGGTGTTTAAGGGTGAATCAAGCATACAAGTGTCAGTAATGTGATAATGGGACATGACAAGGCTACCTTGACAAGGATAAGAATGCCTATCACCATATGCACGATGAGTCAAAGACACTTACATCCCTTTATATACCCACATAGCTGCGGGTACAGGCCAAGGTTGTGGCTTCGCCTGGCGGGTCATCCAATATGCACTGGAGCCCATTTCAGCTAACCACGAGGTTTATAACAATAGTAACCAATATCTTGAGAATCATGATATCACTATACCATAAAATAGTCAGCAATATATACAATGGACCTAAACAATCAAGGGTGAAGACCATTGTTTGCTACTTCTACACCTAACAACAACCTAAAGCCCCAAAATGTAAGTTTATGCATAAAGAGAAAGGGATAAGGATTTACAATCTGGAGTCTGGCATGAATCCCCAGCGGAGTTGCTACTGTGAGGACGGGGAAAAAATTGAAATTTAATTTATCCTCATTTTAAAATTGAATTTTCATGTAGTTAAAGTTGTCTACCCTTATTACACTCAAACTGGGATCTGGAAAGTTCTCACCTTCAAATCCCATCCACTCATGCCAGTGGAGGGTAAGAAGACTGGAATCACCACCTAGATAAGGTCTAGGACCTATAAATGATGTCCCTCAATGGAGGAACACTAATGACTCGCACAAATGGAATGGCTATCTCGTCTCACCAAAGACGGATAAGTGCCAAATTACGAGTTGGGAAGGTGTTAGGCACCCAACTTGCCCGGTTGAACCGGTCTCCCTAAATCCTATCCTTTCCCTATAGTTTATGAACACTTGGGGCTATCTAAATACATTACAAGGTAGAAGGGAGAATCCTAAGTTGATCTCTAATTCTTTGCTAACTATGCATGACATAAGCAGAAAGTAAGCGAATTAAACAAGAAAATAATCACAAAATGAATTAAAGAATTTAATGAATAACCTAATCATCCAGGCCTAGGAAAATCCCAGACCACCTACATATCCCTGTGCGGCGGGAATCAGGCCAAACGTAGTTCGGACGGGTGTGTACGTACCAGGTGTGTACAAGAGAAGGGACACTCCTAAAATATTAGAACGCATCCCAATCGATAGATGCTCCCATAATCATGGAACACATCGGATGGTGAGAGAAGTCCCTACAACAATGGGACCCATCTCAATGTAGAGGTATTCCCTATCATAAGGAAATCCCCTCGTCGAAGTAATCCCATAATACATGGAACTTACCTCAATTTGAGTGTGTGTGAAAATGATGCTCCCAAAATCATGGAACACATCTGAAGGATGAGATGCTCCCACAATGGTGGAACACATCTCGGTGTAGAGGTATTCCCTTCCACAGGAAAATCCCTTCGCTGAGGTAATCCCATAATACATGGAACTTACCTCAATTTGAGTGTGTGTGTGAAAATGATGCTCTCAAAATCATGGAACACATCCGAAGGATGAGATGCTCCCACAATGGTAGAACACATCTCGGTGTAGAGGTATTCCCTTCCACAGAAAATTCCTTCGCTAAGGTAATCCCATAATACATGGAACTCACCTCAATTTGAGTGTGTGTGTATGAAAATGATGCTCCCAAAATATTGAAACACATCAAGAAAAGAGATGTTCCCACAATAATGGAACCCATCTCAGGGTGTAGAGGCATTCCCTCAATAGGGAAATCCCTTCACTGAGGTAATCCCATAATACATGGAAATTACCTCAATTTGAGTGTGTGTGTGTGTGTGAAAATAATGCTTCCAAATATTGGAACACATCCGAAGGATGAGATGCTCCCACAATGGTGGACACATCTCGGTGTAGAGGTATTCCCTTCCATAGGAAAATCCCTTCGCTAAGGTAATCCCATAATATAGGAAACTTACCTCAATTTGACCGAGCGTGGAGTGACCAAACTCCCCCGCAGCCTACGTATCCCTCGAGACCTCTATCTCTCCAGAATCAGGTCAAGCGTAGTTCTCATGGTTTGACGAGCCATGGACACGCGTGGCAATACTCAGGAAAGGCCAAATGCCTCAGCTCCCCACACATGGGGGAATACTAAATTTCACTCGCATCCCACACTCGGGATACCCAGGTGGACAGTCCATCGGGCCAGATTCATTTAAAATACTCAAAAAGACAATCTAATGGTTCAAATTCATTTTAAGCACCCATGATGAAAATCCAATGGTCCAGATTCATCTAAGACACTTATGATCAAGATCCAATGGTTCAAAATCCTTTTAAGCACCCATGATGAAGATCTAATGGTCCAAATCACTCAAAATCACTTACAATAAAAACCTAACGGTTCAAATCCCTCAAGATCATAATCCAACCGTTCAGATTCATTTAAACCATTCCCAAAGATAATCTAGTGGCCCAGATCACTCATCATGATAATCTAACCGCTCAGATTCGATAAAGTCACTTATCAAGATAATCCAATGGTTCAAATTACTTAAGATCACAATCCATCCATTCAGATTGATTAAAATCACTTCCAAAGATAGTCTAATGGTTTGGATCGTTCATCATGATATTCTAACCATTCATATTCGATAAAGTCACTTATCAAGACAATCCAATGATTCCAATTACTTAAGATCACATCAAAATTCCAAATCAAAGACCATGATCAACTCATGAAAATTCCAATTATATGGTCATGATCAATTCTCATAAAATTCAGATCATGTGGTTGGATCACCCGCATTAAAATTCTAATCACATGATCGGACCAATTGCATTAAAATTTCTAAGCACATCGGATCAATTTCATCCTTCAAAATGCAAGATCAACGGTCATATTTCATTTCATTACATTCATAACAAGATAGGCTGAGCCAAAACCCAACATGCACATGTGGAAGCCGACGCATATGATCAAGGAATCATCATGTATGCGAAGATACAATAATAAAATGAAGCAAACAACCACAATACGACATACAAGTATGGTAAACTGAAAAAGAAACCAACCTGATGTGCGTCGACGAGATTGAACTGCAGGATGTCGCGAGGATCGACGATGATGATCGTCGCAGGATGTCGCGAGGATCCTCAGGTTGATGATGAAGGTCCTCGCAGGATCTCGCGGGGATGGCCGATGATGATCGTCGCAGGGTGTCGCGAGGATCTTCGGGTTGACAACGATGATCGTTGCAGGATGTCGAGAGGATCTGATGTGTGTCGGCTAGAATGAACAGCAGGATGTTGCGAGGATCGATGATGATGATCGTCGCAGGATGTCACGAGGATCTTTGGGTTGAAGATGATGATCATCACAGGATGTCGTGAGGATCGGCTGCTGAGTGCAAGTTACGGACAGGTGTGGGGGATGGTCACTGGGTGCGAGTTGCGGACAGGTGTGAGGGATGGTAGTGCTCGGCTGCTGGGTGCGAGTTGCGGACAGGTGTGGGATGGCTGCTGGGTGCAAGTTGCGGAGAGGTGTGGGATGGTCGTGCTCGGTTGTTGGGTGCGAGTTGCGGGCATGTGTGGGATGGTCGCTGGGTGCGAGTTGCGGACAGGTATGAGGGATGGTCGTGCTCGACTGCTGGGTGCGAGTTGCAAACAGGTGTGGGATGGCTGCTAGGTGCTAGTTGGGAGAGATGGGCAGGGGGCTGCAGGTGATGGGGGAAATGGGGATTTCGAAAGGAAATAGAAGGGCCGGCTTTCCCAAAAAAACTCCCTCCTCCTTGTGAGCATCACTGGGGTATTCATAGAACCAGGAGGTGTAAGCACTCTATTTTTGCCACCCTCAACATAAGTGAACTAATATGGCAAGTTTTCGGCTTTTAACCCAAAGGTTTGTGATTCTCAAATGAACCCCACAGTAGGGTCATAGGCTATTACGTACTTGGATGAATAGGTCGTGAAATTATCTTCGAAATGAGACCGAAATCATCAAATTTTGACGTCAAACAAGGAAGATATCGCAGTTTGAAAATGCAAGGGCATTTATGTAATTATCGTATGATGCATGCATTATCATTCAAACTTCAAGACATCATATCTTGGTCATCTGATATCAGAATCAGATGATTCAAAGGCCAATATTCCTTATTTTCAGTCCTCTTCAAAGTGGACGTGAAAAATCCCAGGTAGAAGTCACCAGTGGGTCCCATGCAAGCTTTCATGCAAAATTATCATTAGAACTTCAAAGCTTCATATCTTTGTCGTTCTACGTCGGATTCAGATGATTCCAAGGCCATTATTCTTCATTTGTGATGTTCTACAAAGTGGACGTAAAAAATCTCGGTAGAAGTCTTCGAAGGGTCCCATGCAAAATAACACATGGAAATAGTCATTTAATCTTCGAAAATTCATATTTTGGTCACCCCATATCCAAATCAGGTGATTTCAGTTTCATTATGTTCCATTTTTAGTACTCTACAAAGTGGATGTAAAGGTTTTCGATAGAAGTCTCCGAAGGATCCCATGCAGAATGGTCAGTCAAATTATCGATAATTGGCCTACTTAAACTTCAAAAATTCATAAGTTGGCCATTTTATTTCCAAATGAGGTGATTCAAGTTCCAATATTTCTCATTTTTAGTGTTCTACAAAGTGAACGTAGAAAATTTGGAATATAGGCTATCAAAAAATTTCATGTGGAATGGTGACAGAAATGGACTATGAAATGATAGAAAAAGTCATCATTGATCCAAACCAGCTCAATCCAGCTTAGTCTAACTTAACCCAGTCAACTCAGCTCAACCTAAGCCAGTCTTTGCCCAACCCAGTCATTCGTTGTCAATCCAGGCCGAACCGGTTCACCCATGTGCATGTTGGTCTATATATATATATATATATATATATATATATATATATATATATATATATATATATATATATATATATATATATGTGTGTTAACATATATGTTATATTATTATAATATTATTATCATTATATATACATATATAATATGTGGGGCTACATATGAATGGAGGGAGACCAATAAAGAATCAAAAAACTTGTAATGAACCAAGGAAAGAAAGAAATGGAAAGCTGGCTGATTCTATGGAAAGAAATGGAAAGGAGTCTCAAAGGGAAAGAGAATCTGAGAGAGTGAAATAGGATAGAGATGATTCAATCCAATCTAGAAATTATAAGGAAAGAGAAGAAAGCTGGACAGAATATAGAAAGATGAGAAGAAAGGAAACCCGGGGTGGGAGATTCTCATGGAAAGAAGAAAAATAAATAAATAAATAAATAAAGGAGGACTCTAAATAGAAGAAACGGGAGAGAGAGTTTCCAAAAGAAAGAAGAAGTTTATAATGGAAGGAGGAGAACGTGAGAAGAAAAGAATCCGAGAGAGGGATGAGAAAGGAAAGAAAAGAAAATGGAAAAAAAAAAGGAAAGAAGAGCCGAGATTGGAAAAAAGAGAAGAGGCAGGAAAAGAAAGGAAGAAAATTGGAAATTGAGATCGGAAAATCTAAGAAAGAGAGAAAAAGAGAAAGGAGAGACCGAGAAGAAGGAAAAGAAAAAAAATAATTAAAAGAGAAAGGAGAGAGGTCGGGAGATAGAGAGGGCGTTGAAAAGAAGAGGGAAAATAGAGAGAGAGAGAGAGAGAGAGAGAGAGAGAGAGAGAAATTAAAAGAGAAAGGAGAGAGATCGGGAGATGGAGAGGGCGTTGAGAAGAAGAGGGAAAATAGAGAGAGAGAAAGAAAAAAATTAAAAGAAAAGGAGAGAGATCGAGAGATAGAGAGGGGGTTGAGAAGAAGAGTGAAAATAGAGAGAGAGAAAGAACAAAAATTAAAAGAGAAAGGAGAGGACTGAGATCCGGAGGGCGTTGAGAAGAAGAGGGAAAATAGAGAGAGAGAGAGAGAAAGAGAGAGAGAGAAAGAGAAAAATTAAAAGAGAAAGGAGAGGACTGAGATCCGGAGAGCTTGAGAGAGAGAGGAGGAAACAAAAGATGAAGATGAAGAAGATGATGATAGAGGAAACGTGAAGAAGAAGAGAGAGAGGGGACCTGCAAGAAAAGAGAACCATCAGGTAAACCCCCTCCCTTGTCTATTTTATTCTTTTCTTCTTTTATTTATTGTTACCTGATCACTCTACAACCTCCTTTATCCATCTCCATACCACCTGTCACAGCCATTTCATTAACTACCACCTGGCCAGCAATATATAAATCTCTACAGAACCTAAACCGATGTCCTACCTTTATACCCAAGATCACCTTGCACACCTTATCTAACCACATCAACCAACAATCTGTCCACCCACTCACCTGTGAGGACAATGGAAAATCGACGTGATCCTCCTCGGATGGAAAATGTGTATCCTGTATCGATGAAGATCGATTTGTTTTGTTGGAGTCGCCACCTAGATTAAGGTCTAGGACCTCTAAAAATGTAGCCTCACCCTAAGGTAAGACTTCTATTGACTCATGACCCAATGTATCAGTTCTTTGGTCTGCAAGAGATCGGGTAAGTATTCAGGGTACGGTTATGGGAAGGTATTAGGCACCCAAACTGCCCGATCAATATCGGCCTCCTAAACTTTCCTTTTAAATTATAATTTTGACTGTGCTTGGTCAACTGGATGACTAGGGTTCAATGGGGGATGTCCTAAACCAAGTTGCTAAGTTATTCTAACCTAGGGTTCAGTCAATCATATTTTAAAGCAAATAAACAAGTAAATGTAATGTACAATATTATACAGTGAACCGAACCAAAGATGGTTCGGTCTTGGACTGAATCTGAGATGTGTAAGACATCTCAAACTGCCTACGTATTCCAATCCTGGAAATCAAGTCCAAAAACGTAGTTCGAAAATGGATTGTGTGATTAAAGATTATGGAAGTGATTTATGCATGTGCTTCAATTAGATTTTTTTTTGTTCAAGTTGAAGTTTATGCTAGATGTATGGTTGATGGGTGGCTTTGTACCGTATTTGGGATTCCCAAATTGCCTACGTATTCTAGGGTTTGCCCTAGAAATCAGGTACGACATAGTTTGAAATTTGTGAGAGTCGGATTTGGAATGTGTACCAAAATCCTTCCATTTTTGTCAATAGGATCTAGGGATGAGACCTAAATTTCTACCATTTTTATTTGGGATGTGTACCAAATTCTTTTCATTTTTGTCAATAGGATCTAGGGATGAGACCTAAATTCCTACCATTTTTTATTTGGGATGTGTACCAAATTCTTTCTATTTTTATCAATAGGATCTAGGGATGAGACCTAAATTCCTACCATTTTTATTTGGGATGTGTACCAAATTCTTTCTAATTTTGTCAATAGGATCTAGGGATGAGACCTAAATTCCTACCATTTTTATTTGGGATGTGTACCAAATTCTTTCCATTTTTGTGAATAGGATCTAGGGATGAGACCTAAATTCCTACTATTTTTATTGTTTCCATTTTTAGGTTTTTAGGGTTTCCTATCCTTTTTCATTGTGATTTTCATTTTTTAGGGTTTTCTACCCTAATTGCTATTTTTCCATTTTTAGGGTTTTTTTACCCTAATTGTTAAATTATTTTCATTTTAGGGTGTATCTTGCCCTAGTTGTTGTACAATGTAAACAATCTAACATAGCAATGTGAGCTTAAATATAGCAGTGTAAGCATCCAAATATAGCATGTTGGAAATATATTCAAATTTAGCAACAAATCAATCAAAGATGGCAAGTGAGCATGTGAATCAATACAAACATGGTAAGTGTGCATCCAAACATGGCAGTAATCATCCAATATAGCATGTGAGCAAGTGTAGCAGACAAATATGGCAATAAGCATGTGTAGCATTCCAATCATGGCAATGTGAGTATTCCAATTATGGCAGTGTGATCATTCCAATTATGGCAGTGTGACCATTCCAATTATGGCAGTGTGACCATTCCAATTATAGTGGTGTATGCATACGAGCATCCGAACATAGCATGTGAACAAATATAACATCAAATATGGAATGTGAGAAACAACCAAAGCATATGAGAATCAATCAAAACATGATGGAACACGCAGCAAGATGACAGCTTTGTCAGGCTGGACCAAAATGGGCACATAGGGCACTGTACTTACTCAAAAAATTCTTAAAAGATATCCCTGGAAAGAAGACTCAGAGGCCAACATTTTTTCTCAAGCAAGATAATCCTAAAAAAGACCATAGGAAGGTCGAAAACATTCCCCAAGTACAGGCAAATACATTGGTCAGGTCTGTTCCAGATTTTTGACCAGTTGCACCATAAATTCCAAATAAAATTCTATTCTTAATGAAAATTAAATACAGACATATGTCTATGTAGATAACTGTCTGATCTAAAATTTCATTAAGAAAAAAAATTAAAACAGAATATTTTCTTTGTGAAAAATGACTCTTTTCAATCATGCAAATCAGCACATCATGACAGATCTGAAATCAAAGCACTATGCACATAAAAATTGATATCAATTCAAAAAAAAATGGAAAAAAATATGAAACCAGTGCCATTTTTTAGAAAACTTTCATGTCTAAAAAGTTCATGTTAAGTGGATTTTCTGATTATGGCCATAAGGCCTTTGTCTAGAGACTTTCCGATGGAGGATTGCATTACATCCGAGAAAAATAGCAATGTCAAAGACAAATTGTTTGATATATTTCCCCAATTCCAAATGGAACGAACTTTTTAGGGTAGTCTTCTATAATATCAGAGAGACTCCCATAAAATTTTGGGCTTCAAAATCTTAGAAAAAATACATATGATGTACGTCCTAAGTTTGAACCCTAAATCTGGAATTTTCAGATCAGAAAATCACTTTATGAAATTTACAAAAAAATCAAACATCATTGTATATCAATAAAAAATTCATCATTGAATATCTTAGACAAATTATCATTCATGAAAAATGTTAGACATAGGCATCCTAACATTAACAAGCATGTAATAGAGCATTCATGATTGAGATTTCATGAAAATTAGCCTTTTTTAAGCAAAATTGGCATTCGGGCATTATAACGACCTCTAAATTTGTTTAGAGTACTAACCTTGGGCTCAAATCGAGCAAAACCGTTGATGAAGGGTGATTGGGGGTTGTATCAATCCCCTTTGAATGTGAATCCTCCTTCTCCTCTCTTCTGCTTCTTTCTCTCTTCTCTTTCTCTCTTTTCTTCTTCTCTTTTCTTTCTTTTCTCTTTTCTCTCTCTTTCTTTCTTCCTCTCTCACGTTTTCTCTCTCTCACTCACGTTTCTCTCTCTCACCCACGTTCCCCTCTCTCTGGTCTGGAAAAGGATCCCTCCTCTCTCCTATTTATAATTTTTCACTCATTTTCTAGAAGATCCTTCTTTCTTTTTCTTCTTTTTTCTAGAAAATTTTTTTTCTCTCCATTTTTTCTTCTTTCCTTTCTTTTCTTCCTCTCTCACGTTTTTTCTTCTTCCTTTCTTTCCTTTTTCTCATTCTTCTTTTAGAAAACCCCTTCTCTTTCACGTCTCCCTCTCTCCTCTTTCCTTTTTCTTCTCCAAGATCTTTTAGATTTCATCTCAACCCTAAAGCCTCCTTCTCTTTCACGTCTCTCTCTCTCCCTCTTTCCTTTTTCTTCTCCAAGATCTTTTAGATTTCATCTCAACCCTAAAGCCTCCTTCTCTTTCACGTCTCCTCTCTCTCCTCTTTCCTTTTTCTTCTCCAAGATCTTTTAGATTTCATCTCAACCCTAAAGCCTCCTTCTCTTTCACGTCTCCTCTCTCTCCTCTTTCCTTTTTCTTCTCCAAGATTTTTTAGATTTTATCTCTTATATATAATAATATATATTATATACACATATATTTAATAACATACATATATGTATAGTATACAATATATATAATATATAAATACTATGCACATGGATGAACTGGTTCGAAACGGGTTGAGACTGACTTAGGTTGACTGAGTTAAACTGATATGGGTTGAGCTAGGTTGGACCAAAATTGGCTTGAACTGAGTTGACTGGATTAATTGGAATTAACTGGGTTTTCTCTCTTTGTCATTTCATGGGTCATTTCCGGTGTCATCCCGCATGGAATTTTTCGATGGCCTCTACTCCAAATTTTTTGCGTTCATTCTATAGAACATTAAAAATGAGGAATATAGGAACTGGAATCACCTGAATCCAATGTAGAACGGAAAAGATATGCAGCTTTGAAGTTCTGACGATAATTTTGCATGCAAGCTTGCATGGGACCCACTGGTGACTTCTATCCGGGATTTTTTACGTCCACTTTGTAGAACATCATGAATGAAGAATAATGGTCTTGGAATCATCTGAATCCGATGTCGGATGATCAAGATATGATGATTTGAAATTCAAACAATCCAACTTAGGATAATTTGCATGAAGGCCCCTAGGATTATTTATAATAATTTCATAAACCTCCCTCATATGTATCATCTGACTAAAATGGTCATATCTTCTTCATTTGATATCAAAATTGAGCAATTCTGGTCTCGTTTCGAAGATAATTCTATGACCTACGGATCCATGCAAAATTATAACCCATGACCTTGCTGTGGACCCATTGAAAACTTTCTCAAATTCACAGACCCATTGAAAACTTCCTCAAATTCGTAGTCAAAAATCCAAACTTTCGATCATCTTTCTCCTTTTGTTGTCCACATGCCCGCAGGGCTTTGTTTAGCTGGGATGGCAAAAATGGGGTGCTTACATCACCCTAATGGCCATGCACCATATCAGTCCGCCACTTGCCCAATTGATATATCCGTAACCAGCCACAATTCAGCCATTGAACCTAAACTTCATGTGCAATACTCCACAGCAAGCCACCCTACACTCCATTTGATCCCTATGCCATAACCGACTTTTATGGACTGCTGCACCTTGGGATCGCACCCCACAGTCCCTTGCAATGATCCAAGCCATTAAAGCCAACCCTGTGTCACCAACCATCTCAATACCAGCAGCTGAAAATCATGAACCACAACAGTCCCATCCCAATCTCCTTACACCTCACCAATAGTCCAATACCCAAGCATTGCCCAATTTAATGCCATTAATCCAATCATGGTCTAAAATCATAAAGTGATCAGTTTGTCCCGTGTTTGAATTTTTAAGTGATCAGTTTGTCCCGTGCTTTGAATTTAATGTGATCAAATTGATCTGAATATGCTTGAATTTAAGGTGATGAAATTGATCAAATTATGCTTGAATTTAAGGTGATGAAATTTGTTCCAACTATGATCTGAATTTTAATATGATGAAATTGATCCGATCATATGGAATTTTGATGAAATCGAAATTGATCAGATCATATGGAATTTTGATTGATCCGACCATATGCTTGGAATTTTTGATGAAATTGGACTATTAATCTTGGAATTTTGATAAAATTGGATTATTGATCTTAGAATTTTGATTCGATCTATTGATCATAATTTACCTTGATTTGAGTAATCTAAATGGTTAGATTGTTAATTTGAATAATCTAAACTATTAGATTGTCATCAAAAGTGATTTAAATGGATATAGACGGTTAGATTATCATTGTGAGTGATTTGAACCGTTGGATTTGGATCATGACTGATTTAAATAAATTTAAACCGTCAGATTGTCATAATATGTGATTCAGATGAATTTGAACAATTGGATTGACATTAACACTGATCTAGCCGTTGATTTCCTAATATGATCATGATTATATCCTGATGTGAGATCTGAGCCGTTGATCTTGGTTGCTTTGATGAAATTTAAGGTGTTGATTTTAATGATAATATTTAAAGAGATCTAACCATTGATCGATGATCTAATCTTGAGATATTGAGAGATTCACATTAGATCCCAACCATAGATCTAGAGAATCTCATCTGAGACACATTGAGACATAATTTGATTGGAAATAATACATGAGATGCCATTTTATTTGTCTGCTATATCTTGATGAATGCTCTCACATGCTTGCTACTATAATGATTCACATGCTTTCTTGCCATGCATGAGATGATATATGTTGTTTGTTGCCATATTTGAATGATATTTTCTATTTTGATAATAATTTAATTTATGCAACACCCTAGTTGAGCTGTCATATATGCACACTTCTAGAAGACAATCTAGGCTTGGGGACGTGCATTTAGGCACCCACATTCTTGGGAAGGGCATAATGGAAAATAATAAAAATCTTAATAAAGAAAGAGAATGCTTTGCCAAACCTTCTAAAATTAGAACTTAGGATGAAAATGGTAGCTCAAGACGATTTCTGCCCCTCAGTAAACCCAAAACCTAGAACATATTCTAAATCCTAAACCTAGAACATGTTCTAAACCCTAAACCTAGAATACGTTCTAAACCCTAAACCTAGAATGGGTTCTCACATTCCAACCTAGAACAGGTTATTCTAGAGCCCAAACTACGCAATTCTGATTCTTAGGGCAAACCTTAGGATATGTAGGCTATTTGGGAGAAACCCAAATTCGGATCCACATTTTAGTCCACTCGAACTATCCATAGATTCACTTGGATATCCACCCATCAGCCCGAACTACGCAGATTATGATTCCTAGGGCAAACCCTAGGATACGTAGGCTATTTGGGAGAAACCCAAATTTGGATCCAAAACCTTAGTCCACTCGGACTATCCATAAATCCACTAGGATATTTATCCATATTTTGACCCAAATAGGATTATCTGCCCAAACTACGTGGATTCTGATTCCTAGGGCAAACCCTAGGATACGTAGGCTATTTGAGAGAATCCCAAATTCGGATCCAAACCTTAGTCTACTAGGACTATCCATAGATCCACTAGGATATTACCTACATTTTGACCCAAATAGAGTTATCCATCCACATTTTAATCCAAATAGGGTTATCCATATTCAGACCCAGAAAGGATTATCCATTCTTAGATCCACTAGGACTATCTATCAGTTCGTATGAACTATCCAGATACCTAACCCATAGGGTTTCTCAATCTTTCTAGAATAAATTTCAACTTGAACAATGAATTTAATCATGCACAAGCATAAATCACAACCATAAACTTTAATCACACCTGAACTACTATGGTAAACCTAATTTTTGAAATAATTCCATAATACGTAGGCAATCTGATGGATATAGATTCGGGTTCAATGATATCAAACCACTTGGTTTGGTTCGATTTAACAGATAGAGTCTAGCATAGGAAAGGTATAGGAGACCAATCTCGATCGGACGGTTTGGGTGCCTAACCCCTTCCCATAATCGTAACCTGACGCTTAATCAATCTCTAATGAACCAGAAATCCAATCTAAGGGTCATGAGTCAATTGAAGTTTTACCTTAGGGTGAGATTTCATATTTCTAAGGTCCTAGACCTTAATTTAGGTGGCGACTTTCAAAAAGATTATGATCTTTGTCCTCACAGGAGGTTATATGAAGAGAGGTGGAGTGGGGCTCAATGATGGAGACTGGAGTTATGAGGGATGGCTGCTGTGAGGTGCTGCTGTGAGGTGTCGATGTCACACCCCAATTCTGAACCAATTAGAATGGTGTGATGAACCGTCTATGATCCAACGATTCAACCATGATCTCGAATAGGCCGTGTCCCTTTGCTTAAACCATATACATCAACAACCATAATCAGAGTAAATAAACAATAGCGAAAGTTTTTAATATTAATGAACTGAGTATCTAACAATGATAAAATAAATAAAATATCCAATTATCTCCAAAAGACTAAGACATAAAAAAATAAATTAATCAATTACATATTCTGAATAATCCAACAACTAAAACTACTCAAAAACACATGAGTTGCACTCACACGACGAATCATGCGACTCCATCATAGCTTCCATATCCATCGCCACCACATGTCCGTACATCGGAGCATTTACATAATCTTCTACAGTAGGACCTGCATCATCAACTAAAAAGATTAGACATCGAAAGGGTGAGCACACATCATGGCTCAATGAGCAAACAAAACAATGCAACAAACATATGCATGCATTCAATTCATATCTCTGGTCTGGTTTATAAGTTTGCAATGTGTAATAGAAATGATAGGTGGCCACCGCACCTCTATACACGAGTGTGTGAAGCCACTCAATGGATCAAACACCATTGTCATCCCACATGCACCCATCATGGAATAGAGATAGTGTAATACCAGTACGCCACGAACTCGGTCTAACCTTACATTTTGTGTCGTGACCCGTCTACATATCATGGTCGAACCAAGTAGACCAAGTGTGTGAAGAAACCCAAGACTCAATATGAAATTTTACTCAAAAATAGTCAAAATGAGGGTAGGGTCGCATGCCTAAACAGGCAGGTCCGACCCCCCCATCGACCCGTGACCAGGGGTCGCAGGGGGTCTCGGATTGTCCGACCCCCCCATCGACCCCCGGTAATCGGGAAAAATAGCACGAACCGAAAATTAGGAAACTTTCCTAATTTCAATTGAAACTTTTTCTAAACTCAATGAGACTTATTTTGGGAGGTTTTACTCTATAAATAGGATGTCCCTAAGCCTCTTTCACTCCTTTTGCAATCCTAATTGGATTGAGAGAAAGAGAAGAGAAGGAAGAGAAGAAGAGAAGGAAAACTTGAAGAAAAGGCTAAGGAAGAAGAAGAAGTTCAGAGATATCTTGGAAACTCAGACTACATAAGGTATGAACCTTAATCCCCATCTGAATTGAAAGCTTAGAATAGATTATGATGAAGTTAGGTTAGGAGAAACCCTAATACCATCCATCCATGGTTAGGTTTCAATGGAAACCATGGAGGAGATCGTTGAAACCATGTAGGTGAATAAAGAATAGTTCTAAACCATAGAACATATGTGGAATGGATTGTAGAAGCAAGCCATAGGACCCCAAACATGAATGAATGGACGAAAATCGATATTTTCGACTCAAACCATGGGGGGTCGCACCTAGGGTCGATGGAACATCCGACCCTAGCATCGACCCCCAGCATTCGGGAAGCCCAGAAAAGGGTGGTCGCACCCAAGGTCGATGGAAGGTCCGACCCTGGCATCGACCCCCAGTTAACAGCAAGCTGTAAAAAATTAGAATAAATTCTAATTAAATTTTATCAACTTTGTTAGGTTTTCTAGCGATATAATATTGATATAAAGGTGATTCTTAAGGCTTGAAAGAGAACCTACAAACAAGCAAAGGTGAGGGAACAAGACCTAAACTAATTGGTTAATAACAAACTGTTTTTATTTCTTGAGTCCAATACCATGATTGTGATATGCGTGTATGCTTGTAGTGTGCATTCAACATGTCATCCAATATTTCTATTATTACTGTTCATGCATATTTAAATTTATTGATTATAACATGATGATGGTAGGAATAGGCATGTGAATGTTTGTGTTTGGCTGGTGTACATGGTGCGGGTAGGGATGGTATCAATCGGTACTTCGATGCCGTTCTCATCGGGGTATATTGTGCCATAGTCTATTCAAGTCATGTCCACTAAGCAAGTGTTAGTGTGCTTGATGCGAGTGGAGCATCAGGGGGAGGACGTGACATTGTGGTTCAGCCTGGTCACCAGACTCTAGCTCTATCTCTACTCAAGTCTTGTCCACTAACATCGTCGTATCGCCATTACCTTAGTAGAACTAATATGTCATAGGGCATCAGGGGGGGACGTGGCATTGTGGTTCAGCCTGGTCACTAGACCCTAGCTCTATCTCTATGGATGTATTGAGGGATGCTGGGGTGAGGCATTGGATACATTGTTTGACATTAGGGTTGGTTAGTTGCGAGCCCAGTTTGCAAGCCCTCGCCAATAGGGGCTTACGTGTTGGTATGGGCAACCGGTACAACAATGCCGTTTTCATTGGGTGTATATTGTCCATGGTGGGTGCATGTGGGATGACAGTGCCATTTTCATTGGACGTTTCCACACACTCGTGTATATAGGTGCGGCAGCCACCAATCCTTTCTATAGCACATTGCAAACTTATATACCAGACCAAAGATATGAATTGAATGCATGCATATGATTGTTGCATTGTTTTGTTTACTCACTGAGCTCAAGTTGGAGAGCTGACCCTCGCGCGCGTAATTTTTTTTAGTTTCTGATGTTGTAGGTACTATGATTGAAGATTACGCCTAACGCTAACATATGAACGGGTGGAGGCTATGAATGAGCAAGCTGTGGAGGACTATTGTGATTCGTTAAATGAGCGTTTCAACTGTGGATACGCTTAGCGTTTAATTTTCGTATTTGGATATTGTAATATGTATTAAGTTATGTTTTGGTTACTTAGAAATAAATAGAATTTTAATTATTTATCATGATTAGACCTCAGTTCATTATCTGTAAGACTTCCGCTATTTACTTTATTATCTCTGATTAATGTGAAATGTGTTTTGGTTTATCATATGTGGGATAGCCTATTCGAGATCCTGGTTGAACCGTTGGTTTATTGACGGTTCATCACACCATTTTGATTGGTGCAGAATTGGGGTGTGACAGATAGAGCTAAAGTCCCCGGATCAAACACCGCATGACACTTCCCCTGATGCCCTACCCATACCAACACGTAAGCCTCTATTAGAGAGGGCTTGCAAACTAGGCTCACAACTAACTAATCCTAATGTCAAATAGTGTATCCAAGACCTCACCCCAGCATCCCTCAATACGTCCATAGAGATAGGGCTAAGGCCCCCTGGCAGAGTCAGAGACTATAGGTGTAAGACCCGTGTCAATTTAACCCGGTCTTACCATTGTGAACCAGGTTTACCCATCATGGTCGAGTCAAATGGACCAAGGGCATGAAGGAGATCGAGATCCCAAGTACGAAATCGACCCGAAAACACTTAATTCTAAGGGAGGGTCGCACACCCAGTGAAGCAGGGTCGGACCTCCCAATACAGAAAGTCAGACCCTCAGTTTTTGAGGGAGGGTCGGACAGCTTAAGACCCTAGGGTCGACGGGATCATCGACCCTCGAGTTCTGACGAAACTGAAATTAGGAAATTTCCTAATTTTCGGTTGGGATTCTTTCCAAATCTCAATGGGATTATTATAGGACATTCCTAGTCTATTTAAAGGACGTTCCTAAGCCACATTCACTCCTTTCACAACCCTAATTGAATTGAGAGAAAGAGAGAAGAAGGAAAAGAGGAAGAAAGGAGGCTAGGAAGAAGGCTTAGCAAAAAGGAGAAGAAATTGCAGAGGAAAGTAATCTTCTCAGGTATGGATACCAATTCCATGAGTTTCTACAGACCTTAGGTTAGATATGGTTGAGTGTAGGATTTCGGAGAAATCCAAACCATCCATCCATGGTTAGGTTTTCATGGAAAACCATAGGAGGATGCACGAAAGCTATCTAGATGAATTATACATGGTTCTAGGCCATGGAATGAGTGTTGGGTGAATGTAGGAAGCAAGTCATAGGACCCCAAACACGAAGAATGGATTAAAAAGTGGAAATTGGACCAGAGTGCACCGAGGGTCGCACCGAGGGTCGATAGACCATCCGACCCTAGGTGTTTCAGACCATCGACCCTCAGTATTCGGGAAGTTCAGAATGGAGGGAGGGTCGATAGACCCATCGACCCTAGCATCGATCCTAGCATCGACCCTCAGTTGACAGAATGGTTTTTAAATTCTGAATTAATTCTAATTAAATCCTATCGACTTTGTTAGGTTTGCTAGCAATATAATACAGTTATAACAGTGATTCGAAAGCTTGGAAAATATCTATTAGCAAGCTAAGGTGAGGAACCTTAACCCCAAACTAAATTGGTTAATAATAAACTGTTTTCTATTTATTGAGTCCTATGCCATGTTTGATTCTATGCGAATATGTTTGTAATGTGCATACAAAGATGCCATCCGATATTTCTATTACTTGTTCATGCATATTTATTTTATTGTTTATAATATGATGATGATGATGATGATAGGAATAGGCATGTGCTTGTATGTGTGTGGTTGATGTGCTTGATGCGAGCGAGTATCAGGGGAGGTGTGATGAGAACGTCAATAACCGTTAACCTTTGGTGGGTCTCAGCACTTTAGCTCTATCTCTAACTCAAGTCTTGTGCAATGACATCGTCGTATCGCCATTACCTTAGCAGAACTATTATGTCGTAGAGTATCAGGGGAGGTGGTCTCGGTCCTTGTAGTCTCTGACTCTACCGGGGGGCCTTAGCTCTATCTCTATGGATGTTCTGAGGGATGCTAGGGTGAGGCTTTGGATACACTGTTTGGCATTAGGATTGGTTAGCAGCGAGCCCAATTTGCAAGCCCTCGCTAACGGGGGGCTTACGTGTTGGTATAGCATTATATAGCAATAACCGTTAACCTTTGTTGTATAATGTTATGGTAGGGTGGATGGGGACGACGATAACCGTTAACCTTCGGGCGGGCTTCCACACCCTGTGTATAGAGGCGGTATCAATAACCGTTAACCTTTGATCACCCAACCTTTCTATTGCACATTGCAAACTATAAACCAAGACCAAAAATATAAATTGATTTTTGCATGCATATGTAATGTTGCATTGTTTTGGCTACTCACTGAGCCGTGTTGTGTGCTCACCCCTCGACGTCGAATATTTTTAGTTGATGATGCAGGTTATACTGTTGAAGATTATATGAACCTGTCAGCGTATGGAACTGTAGCAGCTATGGAAGTTGGAGCTGAAGACGATACACACGACTCCTCTTGCGAGTGCAACTCGTGTGTATTCGATTAGATATTTTTGTAGGTTTCTTTATTGGATTTATAAGACATGTATTTGGTATTTGAATATTTATGTCTTAGTTAAACATAGAATAATTTGATATTATGGGTATCATCTTAGTTCTCAGTTCATATTATTTATAAATTTTCCGCTATTGTGTATTACTCTGATTATGATTGTGGATGCGTGTTAAATTTAGATAACGTGGGGATATCCTATAAGAGATCCTGGTTGAACCGTTGGTTATTTGGCGGTTCATCACACCATTCTGAAGTGTGCGAAATTGGGGTGTGACAACTTGGTATCAGAGCTTCTCAGGCCTTGCCCGCCGAACTTGCATACATTCAAAACAATTGTGAACTGAGATAGGATAAATTAAAAGCTTTAATACAAACACATTGTAAGCACAAGTGATGACTGAAACCGAATTAAAAAGAGAATAATGCATCTATTAAAGAGAAAACCAGTTACATACACTGAGTAAGAAAACTACAACGTATATACATCGCTAAGCAGAGTACAGTCCACAACCCGGACAGTTACTCTGTAGTACAAGAAAGGTAAAGTACAATCAGGAAACCGGAGGCGAAGGAGGAGGCGGTGCCTCACGATCTCTTTCGTAGTCCACAGATAGACTCTAGTCAACCGGGCTATCCGAGTCCGGGTCGTCTCGGAGACTAGTCGTGAGATCGACTACTCTCTCCGTCGGCCGCACGCTGGATCTCCATGAGCTCACCTATCCGTGCGTCAGATGTGTGCTGAGCAGCCAACAGCTCCTCCACTCTCATGCGTTGAGCATCTAGCAAATCCTCCATCCTCAGGTTCGATCTGTGCTGAGTCTCTCTGATCTCACGCAACATCTCCATCATATCAGAATATTGGCGTAAAGGACCAGCATCGTGAGAAGGACCAGCCTCAGGTGCAGAAGCCGCCGCAGCAGAAGTACCAACTCCATCCGCATGTGTGGGTGATGGCGGGGGTATCGCGTCGACATCCATATACATACGATCATCATCGTCGACCGGATCTCCCCCGAGCCCTAGCAGCAGCCGCAGCATCAGTCACCTTGACCCGAGTGTGAGGGCGCACCATCGCGTTCCTCTCCTCATCACTAACCTCCGCATCTCACAGCCCCATCTTGCGAATAGCCTCCCAATCTAGAGGCGACGAGAAGGTCTTCTCCTGGATCTTCTCATCTACTAGATCCACCCCCCAAACGGGTCGGTAGCACTGTAATCATGCGTCCATAGGGTAGATTACCCCTGTGACCGGACAATGTGGCACCGATCATCGTCCGCATGATGATGTAAGGAAGGCGGGACCGGCGTCGAAAGTGCATATGTTGTAGATCAAGAACTGGGTCAGCTGAGACACCCTCTCATAGTGCCCACTCTGCGGAATCAGTTTATGCTGGATAATATTGCAGAAGACTCGTGGAGATGGACGCAAGTAGCAAGCTCTCATCTGCCATCTATCAGGACGGAGCAACTGATTGTCGATCTCTGCTCTCATCTCCATCTCAACAAACTATGGCTCTCCCGGCGCACAGTACACCATAGGACCATCGAAGGGAATGCCCAACAGATCGGCCAGTTGCCGATAGTCAAAAGAAATGTGCACCCCCTTGACGTAGCTAGTGATGCGCAACTCCTGACCACGCTCGACATCATTGTAATTCCCCACCACCTGGAGATTACAATAGAACTGGCGCACCAAGTCTGGACATGTTCACGCGTCGTATGTGATGACAGGGAGCCACCCCATGTCACCGAATGCTCTCTCTACGTTGAACAAGGCTAGATCAGCCAGGTTCACCATACGACCCCCTTCCACTTTCTTACCGGTATAGTAGGCATACTGTGCCTCGGCTTCATTTGAACGGAAGCGGAGTGGATCACGCAATCTTGGCACTTTGGTACGGACCATAGTATCTGCAAATAAGAAAGAGAAAAGAAACAAGGAGTTAGTAGGATAAAAATCCGAAATTTAGTAAATAACGGCGTAAGTTGACCATAAAGCCCCATTTCTTGCCATACCAGTGGGCATAAGGACTTACGAAGGTTTAGACATATCCTACAACCCACATGCAGTTGGAAATTTTAACTGACGATGTCCAATTTGAAGAAATTCAAGAAAAATCAAAAATTTCGATAAATTAGGGCAAAAAGAGAAAAATTTAAGTTTCTCGATAACCAACCGATGAAACTGAAAAATTTTTGAGGGCTTTCGTTCCTCAAGACCCCAATAACAAAAGCCCCCAATAAAAATAGAATTTTTTCGGTTAGAAAAGGTTTAATTCGGAAAATACGAGTTAAATAAGCAAAAACCTCGAAATAAAAACCTAAAAACAAGGAAAGTTGGGAAATTTTACGTGTAGAGGTGATGTGGATGTCGAAACTCGGACTAAGAATGATCCACAATAGTGAAGTAGCACTGTAGTAACTCGGAGAGTAGAGACGAGTCGAAACGGAGGGGGAATAGTGAGAAATGACCCAGAATCGGATCTTAAAAATCTGATTTTTAGTCCGAGGGTCGGACAATTCGACTGACACCCATCGACCCTCGCATCGACCCTCAGCTCTCGGGAAGAACAGGTCATTCCCAGGGTCGGATACCAAGGGTCGGACATACCATCGACCCTCACTATCGACCCTACATAGAAAAGACAGTATTTTTGTTTCAGAATGAATTGAGGATTCAAATTTTATATCGGTTAGCGTGCCTACATGAAGTATAAATGATTTCTCACTGATTTTGATGACTTTTAGGCACCACCCATCTCAGAAAGGAAATATGTCTGGCCGTAGAGTTACCCGACAGACCTGAAACACAGTCCCACCACCACCACCCGTGGAGGAGACTAGTCAAGAGAATAACCAGGTACTGGAAAATCCAAAACCGGTGAACCCCACAAATTTACCACCACCACCACCTTGAGCTAGCAACAGTGGTGATGAATCTGGCTCAACAGCTACAACAAATGCAACATGCACAAGCACAAATGCAGGTTGCGATGGGAGTTATGTTTCAAGCCACTCGGCCGCGACCATGCACACCTGGGCAAGCTAGTGCAGCACCGGTGGGTAACCACCCAGCCCCCTCGGACACCTCCACAACAAGCTGCACCAGTTCCCTGTGCAAGCCCCGAGCAGCCCAAGGAAACTATCGGTATCCATCCCCTATGTTTGGGGCATATCAAAATCAACTGGATCACTCCCGGCAAGTGGAGAGATTTTTGAAAATGAAACCAAGGGAATTAACGGAAAGCCGCCCGATCCACTCGTGGCCGCACCTTCGGATAGACGAAATGAAAAGGAATTTCCTTATGATGACTATTACCGAAGAAGAAAAAGTGTTATGCGCCACCTTCATGCTCAAAGGCGACGCACATCATTGGTGGAAGTCGACCAGGACCTATCTATTGACTAAGCACGCCCTACCGACTTGGGCTATATATAAAGAAGCTTTCTTTGAGAAATATTTTCCACGAAGCTTCGGAGATTCGATGGAGAAGGAGTTCCCGAGTCTTTATCAAGGACGGATGTCGGTGGATGCATACCAGCGTTATGAAGAGCTGTTTTTCTTCGCACTACTGAGTATGCAAGAAGAAGATACAAAAACCCGTAGATTCATCACGGGACTAAGAGGAAGTATAAGGGAACATGTTCTGGATTAGAGAAGAACATATATAATGAAGCTGTCCAGATCGCTCGAGTGATTGAATCGAGCCGAAAAGAGTTATTTCACTCAAAACAAAGGCATAAAAAGGCCAGCTGAAAATTCTTATAATGGAAGCAATAACGGGACGTATAAACCTTTTCGTCCTCGAATTTTGCAACTGCACCAAAGTCCACTGCAGCAGCTCAATCACAGCCAAAGCCAAATGTTGAAGCCCCGAGGTGTTATAACTGCAACCAACCGGGGCATATGGCAAGAGAGTGCCCAAAACCCAAGAAACAGTTACATCAAGGACGGGTATATGCTGTTACATCGAGGATGTAGCCGCATCGCCCGATGTGGTCACAGTATGACCGAAACTTTAAGATTAAAATTACATTGATTGAGCATGTAGACTAAGTAAAAACGAATCACGGGTATCGTACCTATCAATGGCGTACCTCCAGTACTCTTTGATTCAAGAGCTACTCATTCATTTATATCCGTGTCGTTTGGAAAGAAGAACCAATCTGCCCATCAAAACATTAGACTACAAATTACTTGTACGGTCACCGATGGGATTAGAAGTGGAATTAGAGAAAGGTTATGGACCATGTCCAGTTCTCATCGGAGAACAGACCTTGGATGCAACCTTAATACAACTTGAGATGGCAGACTTTGACGTCATCTTGGGAATGGACTGGTTAGCTTGGCACTCTGCAAAGTTGTTATGCGCCGAGAAAAAGCTAACGTTCAAGGACAAAGAAGGAGCAGAATTCAGTTTCTCGGGAACCAAACTTCCCAAGAGACGCAAGCTCATACTCTCAGCATTAAAGGCTAAGAAGTGCCTTGAGAAAGGAGCGGTCGGATACCTAGTATCAGTGGTCGACCTAACCAAGGACGTGCCACAAATGGAAGATATTGATGTAGTGCGAGATTTTCCTGATGTATTTTCGGAGGAACTACCCAGATTACCACCCGACCGAGCCACGGAGTTTGTAATAGACCTGATACCTGGAGCCGCACCGGTATCAAAAGCACCGTATAGAATGGCTCCCACTGAACTGAAGGAATTAAAAGTGCAATTACAAGAACTGCTGGATAAAGGTTATATTAGACCCAGTATATCTCCATGGGGAGCACCGGTGTTGTTCGTAAAGAAGAAAGATGGTAGCGTTCGGTTATGTATCGACTATAGAGAGTTGAATAAGCTGACAATCAAGAATCGATACCCACTACCCAGGATCGATGACTTGTTCGATCAGCTACAAGGAGCGAGGGTATTTTCAAGGATCGATCTTCTATCAGGCTATCATCAACTGAAGATTAAAGAAGGTGACATTCCGAAGACAGCTTTCAGGACAAGATACGGACATTATGAGTTCCTAGTGATGTCCTTCGGACTAACTAATGCACCGGCAACGTTCATGGAACTTATGAACCGGGTTTTCCATGATATGTTGGATGATATGTTGGATACGTCGGTCATAGTATTTATTGATGACATATTGGAATACTCCAAGGACAAGGAAACCCATGTCAAGAACCTAAACGCAGCCCTACAGCGTTTAAGGAAAGAGAAGTTATACGCCAAATTTTCAAAGTGTGAGTTTTGGCTAAGGGAAGTCGCCTTTCTAGGCCATGTAGTATCCGCGGAAGGAATCAAAGTGGACCCCAGTAAGATCGAAGCTATTGTGAAGTGGGAAGAACCAAAGAGCGTCTCAGAAATTAGAAGTTTTCTGGGTCTAGCTGGATATTATCGGAGATTCGTAGAAGACTATTCTCGGATCGCCGTACCTCTCACCAGTTTGACCAAGAAAGGAGAAAAATTCGTATGGACGGATAAGTGTGAAAAGAGCTTTCAAACACTGAAGACCAGATTGATATCCGCTCCAATTTTAACCATTCTCGTTCCGGGACAGACATTTACCTTATACACTGATGCATCGGGATTGGGATTAGGATGTGTGCTTATGCAAGGAGAACAAGTAGTTGCATATGCATCGAGACAGTTGAAGGTACATGAGAAGAATTACCCCACTCATGATTTGGAGTTAGCGGCAGTAGTACATGCTGTCAAGATATGGAGACACTACCTATACGGAGAGAAATTTCAGATTAAGTCGGACCATAAGAGTCTTACTTATCTATTTAATCAGAAGGAGTTGAATATGAGACAAAGGAGATGGCTGGAATTATTGAAAGACTATGATTGTGATATCCAGTATCATCCGGGAAAAGCAAATGTGGTAGCGGATGCATTGAGCAGGAAAGCAATGATAAAATCTAAAGGAGAAACCAGCACGACTGCAGCAATGTATACCAATGGAATGGTGTTTAATCACGGCAACGAGCAGTATGTGATAGATACACCAGATGGATCAACCAACCAAGGGTTCATTCATCGGTTTTCAAATATGTTCGCGGCATTGAAGATTGTACCGGATATAGTGGATGAAGTGAAGACAACTATCAAAGCAGATCCTTATCTGAGAACAGTACAAGAAGATATTGAGAAGGGTAGGACTAACCCTGAGTTCACCTTGGATGACGAGAAGGTACTGAAATACAAAGGAAGAATATGTGTACCCGAAACAGAAAGTGTAGACATTAGACACTGACTCATGAAAGAAGCCCATACCACCATCTACTCGGTACATCCTGGAAGTACAAAAATGTATCATGATCTAAAGAAACTGTATTGGTGGAGGGGAATGAAGGTAGATGTAGCCAAGTTCGTGCCTCAATGCCTAAATTGTCAGAAGGTAAAGGCGGAACGATAAAGACCCGCAGGACTGTTACAACCATTACCGAAACCAGCATGGAAATGGGACTGCATCACTATGGACTTCGTCACAGGACTACCATTGACTCCTCGAGTAGTTGACGTAGTTTGGGTGATTGTAGACCGTCTGACTAAAATAGCTCACTTCGTACCGATACGACCCCAATATACACTCGAAAGGTTAGCAAAGCTGTACGTGGATAATATTGTTCGGTTACATGGTGTTCCAGAAAGCATTGTGTCCGATAGGGACCCACGATTTACTTCCAAATTTTGGGAAGGACTGCAAAAGGCTATGGGTACAACATTGAAGTTCATCGTGCATTCCACCCACGGCCCGACGGACAGTCGGAGCGTACCATTCAGATTTTAGAAGATATGCTACGAGCATGTGTGATTGATTTCAAGGGATCATGGGATGAGAAGTTACCATTGATCGAGTTCGCTTACAATAACAGCTATCAGGCTACTATACAGATGTCACCTTATGAAGCACTGTATGGTAGGAAGTGTCGAACTCCTTTGTTTTGGAATGAAGTTGGAGAACGTAGTATCGTTGGACCAGAATTTGTTGAAGAGACTTGTCGAGTGGTCGACATCATCAAGGAAAGAGTAATAACAGCTCAGAACCGGCAGAAACAATACGCAGATACTCGACGAAGAGATCTAGAGTTCGCCGTAGGCGAGAAAGTATTTTTGAAAGTATCGCCTATGCGAGGATTGAAGAGATTCGGACAGAAAGGAAAACTAAGTCCAAGATATGTCGGACCATATGAGATTCTGGCTAAGCGTGGGAAAGTGGCTTATCAGTTAGCACTACCACCGTCTATGTCAAGTGTACATGACGTATTCCACATATCCTTATTGAAGAAGTATGTCAAAGACCCAACACATGTGTTGACGGGAGATTTGCGGAACTGACTGATGATTTGACATTTGAAGTAATACCAACGGAAATCACTAGTCGAAAGGTTCAACGTTTACACAACAGAGATATCTACTATGTTAAGATCACATGGAAAAGTAGAGACATGGAAGAAATTACATGGGAAGAAGAAAATGCTATGAGGAAACAATACCCTGACTTGTTTGATTCAGAAGGTATGTACAATTTCGAGGATGAAATTTTTATAAGTTGGGGGGAGTTGTAAGACCCGTGTCAATTTAACCCGGTCTTACCATTGTGAACCAGGTTTACCCATCATGGTCGAGTCAAATGGACCAAGGGCATGAAGGAGATCGAGATCCCAGTGCGAAATCAACCCGAAAACACTTAATTCTAAGGGAGGGTCGCACACCCGTGAAGCGGTCGGACCTCCCAATACAGAAAGTCGGACCCTCAATTTTTGAGGGAGGGTCGGACAGCTTAAGACCCTAGGGTCGACGGGATCATCGACCCTCCCTGACCCTCAAGTTCGACGAAACTGAAATTAGGAAATTTCCTAATTTTCGGTTGGGATTCTTTCCAAATCTCAATGGGATTATTATAGGACATTCCTAGTCTATTTAAAGGACGTTCCTAAGCCACATTCACTCCTTTCACAACTCTAATTGAATTTAGAGAAAGAGAGAAGAAGGAAAAGAGGAAGAAAGGAGGCTAAGAAGAAGGCTTAGCAAAAAGGAGAAGAAATTGCAAAGGAAAGTAATCTTCTCAGGTATGGATACCAATTCCATGAGTTTCTACAGACCTTAGGTTAGATATGGTTGAGTATAGGATTTCGGAGAAACTCAAACCATCCGTCCATGGTTAGGTTTTCATGGAAAACCATAGGAGGATGCACGAAAGCTATCTAGATGAATTATACATGGTTCTAGGCCATGGAATGAGTGTTGGGTGAATGTAAGAAGCAAGTCATAGAACCCCAAACACGAAGAATGGATTAAAAAGTGGAAATTGGACCAGAGTGCACCGAGGGTCGCACCGAGGGTCGATAGACCATCCGACCCTAGGTTTTTTTTACCATCGACCCTCAGTATTCGGGAAGTTCAGAATGGAGGGAGGGTTGATAGACCCATCGACCCTAGCATCGACCCTCAGTTGACAGAATGGTTTTTAAATTCTGAATTAATTCAAATTAATTCCTATCGAGTTTGTTAGGTTTGCTAGCAATATAATACAGTTATAACAGTGATTCGAAAGCTTGGAAAATATCTATTAGCAAGCTAAGGTGAGGAACCTTAACCCCAAACTAAATTGGTTAATAATAAACTGTTTTCTATTTATTGAGTCCTATGCCATGTTTGATTCTATGCGTATATGTTTGTCATGTGCATACAGCATGCCATCCGATATTTCTATTACTTGTTCATGCATATTTATTTTATTGTTTATAATATGATGATGATGATGATAGGAATAGGCATGTGCTTGTATGTGTGTAGTTGATGTGCTTGATGCGAGCGAGTATCAGGGGAGGTGTGATGAGAACGTCAATAACCGTTAACCTTTGGTGGGTCTCAGCACTTTAGCTCTATCTCTAACTCAAGTCTTGTGCATTGACATCGTCGTATCGCCATTACCTTAGCGGGAACTATTATGTCGTAGAGTATCGGGGAGGTGGTCTCGGTCCTTGTAGTCTCGACTCTACCGGGGGGGCCTTAGCTCTATCTCTATGGATGTTCCGAGGGATCTTTGGGGTGAGGCCTTGGATACACTGTTTGGCATTAGGATTGGTTAGTAGCGAGCCCAATTTGCAAGCCCTTGCTAACAGGGGCTTACGTGTTGGTATAGCATTATATAGCAATAACCGTTAACCTTTGTTGTATAATGTTATGGTAGGGTGGATGGGGACGACGATAACCGTTAACCTTCGGGTGGGCTTCCACACCCTGTGTATAGAGGCGGTATCAATAACCGTTAACCTTTGATCACCTAACCTTTCTATTGCACATTGCAAACTATAAACCAAGACCAAAGATATAAATTGATTTTTGCATGCATATGTAATGTTGCATTGTTTTGGCTACTCACTGAGCCGTGTTATGTGCTCACCCCTCGACGTCGAATATTTTTAGTTGATGATGCAAGTTATACTGTTGAAGATTATATGAACCTGTCAGCGTATGGAACTGTAGCAGCTATGGAAGTTGGAGCTGAAGACGATACACACGACTCCTCTTGCGAGTGCAACTCGTATGTATTCGATTAGATATTTTTGTAGGTTTCTTTATTGGATTTATAAGACATGTATTTGGTATTTGAATATTTATGTCTTAGTTAAACACAGAATAATTTGATATTATGGGTATCATCTTAGTTCTCAGTTCATATTATTTATAAATTTTCCGCTATTGTGTATTACTCTGATTATGATTGTGGATGCGTGTTAAGTTTGGATAACGCGGGGATAGCCTATAAGAGATCCTGGTTGAACCGTTGGTTATTTGGCGGTTCATCACACCATTCTGAAGTGTGCGGAATTGGGGTGTGACAATACGGTCTGAGACCACATCCCCTGAAGCCCTACGACGTAATAGTTCTGCTAAAGTAATGGCGATACGATGATGTTAGTGGACAAGACTTGAGTAGAGATAGAGCTAGAGTCTGGTGACTAGGATGAACCACAGTGTCACGTCCTCCCCCTGATGCTTCACTCTCATCAAGCACACTAACCACACACATACATTCACATGCCTATTCCTAGCACCATCATCATCATCATGTTATAAATAAACTGAATTAAATATGCATGAGCAATAATAACAAAAATATTGGATGACATGTGAAATGCACATTACAAGCATACAAGCATAGAATCATTCATGGCATTGGACTCAATAAATAAAAATAATTTATTATTAGCCAATTAATTTAGGTCTTGTTCCCTCACCTTTGGTCGATAGTCGATCATCGTTCAAGCTTTGTAAATCACTTTTAAACCACTTGAAAACCTAACAAATTTATAGATTTTAAATTAAAATTTATTTCCAGCAATTTAAACTAACAGAAACTGAGGGGTCGCAGGTGTGGCAGCACCTGTGGTCTTAGTTTCTGCGACCACAGGGTGTGTGGTCGCATATCCTGCTACCACACATGCGACCACACCCTCCCTAGAACTTCCCGAGGGCATGTGGTCGCAAGGTGTGGTGGCATATCATGCGACCACACATGCGACCACACCCTTCCTGGACTTTCGAGGGTGTGTGGTCGAATATGTGTGTCTCGTGTGGTCGCATATCATGCGACCATACATGCGACCACACATATGAAGGTCGACTTTTTCACTCTCAACTCCATTCCTTCATTTTTGGATTCCTTGGCTTGTCATCATGGTCCTTCCTATGATTATTCTATGGCTCAGAACTAATATTTTTATATAATCCTTCATCCACATAAATTGCTTCTATGGATTCTTCTGGAATTTGTCCATGGATTGATGATTGGGGTCTCACTTAAATCCCTGTCTCCTTCTTGAACTATTCTAGGCATTCAATTGACACGGGGAATATTTTCATACCTTAAGCTTGTTAAAGATTCAGAGTTTTCTCCAAATTTTCCTCCTCTTAGTCTTCCTCTTCAATTCTCCTTCTCTTCCTCCTCTTCTCTTTCTCTTACTTTCAGTTTGAGTTCTAAAAGGATGAAAGAGGCTAAGGGATGTCCTATTTATAGAGGAAAACCTTCCATAATAAGTCCTACTTAGTTTAGGAAAGAACCCCCTTCGGATTAGGAGGTTTCCTAATCACGATTTCTGACTGGGTTCGTGTGGTCACAGGTGTGGTCGCAGAACCCGTCGACCACACAGTCTGAAACATGCGACCACACAACCTAATTTCCTGTGGTCGTTTTAATCTGAGGTGTGGTCGACCACACCTGTTTAGGTATGCGACCACACACTCATAATTGACTATTTTTGGGTTCAATTTCATACCTGGTCTTATGGTTTCTTCACACACTTGGTCCGTTTTGCCCGACCATGACAGGAAGACCTGATACAAAGTGGTAAGACCTGTTAGTTTGATACGGGTTTCACAGTCGACTAGTGAGGGACTCGATGGAGACTGTTGGTGTCTACACGGTGGTGGTGCTCTGTACAGATTATAGGAGGTGGAGTATTGCAGGTCAGTGGAGTGTTGCAGGTGGCTTGTGGGGTGGCTCAAGGAAGTGAGCCGGTTTTTGGGGAGGGAGTGAGATGGCAGCATGGTCTTGCGGCTCAAATGAGACAGTAGGTGGAGGTGTGGGGTTGGCTGGGTATGGGAGAAGGTGGAGATGGTAGCATGGTCTTGCGGCTTAAATGAGGCGGTAGGTGGAGGAGTGGGGTTGGCTGGGTATGGGAGAAGGTAGAGGTGGCAGCATGGTCTTGCGGCTCCCCTTCTCTCTCTCTTTTCTTTCTTTCTTTCTCCCTCTTATCGGGTTCTCTCTCTCTTCCTCTCTCTCTCTCTCTCTCTCTCTCTCTCTCTCTCTCTCTCTCTTCTTCTTTCTCTGTTCTCTCTATTCCCGCTCTTTCTCACTCTCCTCCTCTCTTGGTCTTTTGATTTAGGGATTTAGGGATCTTTTGTTTCTCCTCTTTTTTTTTTTTTTGATACACCCCTCTCATTGCGTATGGTGCCCAAATGAGAGCGGAGATCCCCGCAGTGGCAAAATCAGGGTGCTGACATAGATGATTAATCATGAATTGTTCAATACCATGCAAGGCGAGGTATTGATCTAAAACCCTTAAATTGTCGTCAAACCCTAATACAGTCGATAAACCCTAGATTTGCATTCTAGGCTAAGGATCATCGAAACTAGGACTTGAATGGAACATGAAACAATTTAACTCGTGCTCAGGCCTAGAATGCATAGGAGAAACCCTAGAACCAATAATGGGTAACCGACGGAAGGTGAACACCAAGATTGGTGGTCTTCCGGAGGCATACCGGTTGCACCATATGCGATCGGTACTGGTACTGGTACCTCTCGGGAGCTGGTTTGTGGGGGACCAGTTGACCATACCGGTCGCACCTTTCCCCACAGTGCAGTGACAGGTACCTACGATCGGTATGCACTATGAGGGGTATATTTTGATCCAGTTGATTTTTCGACCAACGTAAACCCTAAGAAACTAATTCTAATTCAACCCTAATATCGGGTAGGACCTTGTGGTAGTGAGTTTGGATTCTGTAATGCAGAGCAAGCTAGCAATGAAGCGTCAGGTAAGGGAATCAGACCTAAACCCTAATAATTTAATAATAGTAAAACGTTGTTAATAATTTTGATTATATGGAATGATATTTGTGCATACTCACATGTCATCTTTACTTTCAATTATTATATTGTTCATGCATACTCGCTATGCTAGGATGTGACTGTTAGGCATGTGATTGTTTTCGTTGGTGTGTGGAATGGGAAGGGCCTAGGGTCTGGGATCATTCCTCACACTAGCACCTTTTCGTATCGCTTTTGTCTTAGTATGCTTGGTGCGGGTAGGGTATCAGGGGGAGGAAGTGGCACTGTGATCTTTGGCTTGGCCACTAGACTCTAGCCCTATCTCTATGCCGTAGGGAGCTATGCTGGGATAGGGCCTACTGTGATGACATATAGGATTGGTTAGTTGCGAGTCCAGTTTGCAAGCCCTTGCCAATAGGGGCTTATGTATTGGTATGAGTAGGGCATTAGGGGAAGTGTTGGCGGTATTTGATCCGGACACTTTAGCTCTATCTTTATTCTATGGTGGGTGCATGTAGGATGACAGTGGTGTTTGATCCATTGGGCGGATTCACACACTCATGTATAGAGGTGTGGTGGCTGCCAATCCTTTCTATAGCACATTGCAAACTTAAAACCAGACCATAATGTGAATGTTACTCATGCATGATGTGTGTTGCATTGTCTGATTTTCTTACTGAGCTAAGTTGTGAGCTCACCCTTGTGTACATACTATTTTTAGATGTTGATGCAAGTTACACTGTGGAGGACTACATGGATGCTCCAGTATATGGAGGTGCTGCTGCCTTGGAAGTGCAAGCAGGGGAGGACGAGCATGACGCTTCATGCGAGTGCCCTTTCTGCGTGTACCTCTAGGATATTGATGATTTGATTATTTTATTTCAGTTGCATTTTATAAACGATGTAAAGCTATTTATTTACGTTTTGGTATTTTGAATAATTGGATAATTTATTTATTTATCAATAGAAGTACTCAGTTCATTATTATTAAGACTTCCACTGTATTTAATCGTATTCTGATTATGGTTATATGCAATGGTTTGTGTTAGTAGACAAGGTCTTATTGAGATCCTAGTGTGAACCGTTGATTTAGTGGCGGTTTACTCACACTTCTGGTTCAGCCAGAATTGGGGTGTGACACATGCTGCATCTAGATATTGGATCAAATATGCCAACGAACTCATCCGTTCTACAATGAAACATGCATAAATGCAGTAGCATCAAGATTTTGCTTAGGCCCATACCCCAAGTTCTAGTACTGAGTCATGGTTTGAAAACTCAACCGAGAAGGGTCTAGATCTCGACCTTCTCGGCAATCTCTACTGGGTCAAGACGAAAAGTAGGTTCGAAACTGGGTCTCAACCAATCTCAACAAGTTCTCGACTAGATCTTGACCAGTTTCAAACTGGTTTCGAAAATCTCGACCCATCTCGAACCATTTTGAACCAACTTGACCTTGTTTCGACCAGTTTCGAACTAGTTTCGAATAAAAAGGTCATTCTCGGTCGAGATTTCTACCGAGAGCCTTCTTTTCGACTTCAACTCTCTCTATAACCCTCATTTCTCCACTCCTTCTTCTCCAACCTTGCATCTAAGGTTCAAAAACCTCTGTTTTTTGCAAATCTCTCCATCAAAGTGCTGTTGAAGCCTCATTTTGAGCTGTTCTTGGCAAATCTAAGGTTTGAGGTATGGTTTTTTTCCTTAAAACTTATTTTTTTGCATGAATATGTTCAATACATGTTGGTTCATCATGAAATTTTTATATGTGAGAGTCATTAGGCCGATCTACAATCTCATCCTTTCGAAATTATTTTCTTGCATATAGATTTTTTATTTTGATTTTATATTAAAAAAAAGTATTTTCCAGTAATTAAAAATTAAAAAAATATGATAAATATTAATTAGGTGGTGTTGAAAATATTATATGATGAACACCGTTAACTGATCTACGTAGCCAAGGTTTCATTTTTTTTTTCTGTATATATATATATATATAAATATATATATATATATAAATATATATATATATATATATATATATATATATATATATATATATATAATGTCATGACCCACGACCCGCTCCGTCTACAAGGTCCATGGATGGACACATGGGTTGATGGGTTAGCCCATATTCTAGAATTCTCTACACAATTCTCTACACTTGGACTTAAGTGGGGTTTTCTAGAAACCTCCACACTTATATAGACTTACTCTAGACTTTTCTAAGGAGGTGGGAGTATTCTAGACCTCTATACTAGAATGTTCCCAACCATTGGATGTATAACACTTGTATAAATCTTAACCATTCATTGTACCCCTTGGTGCCTATAAATAAGGAAGGCCTCATTTGGCCAAGGCACTCTGCACACTTTGCATCCAAGCATTGTAAGAGATCTTTGTAATAGAAGCCCATTCTTCTAAAAGCTCTCTTGTGTTCTCCTACTCTCTTAGGCTTACTTAGTTCTCAAGAAGGCTTGTGAGCAACTAAGTGCCGCACGGTTAGCTTAGTTACACTAAGGTCGTGACATTTGGTATATATATATATATATATATATATTATTTTTTGTTTAAAAAAATTAAAAATACATTTCTTAAATATTAATCGGTTTACTTTCAAATTAATATATGTTAAACACCATTGGCTGATCTACGCTGTCACGGTTTTAGTTTTTTTTCTGTACATATTTTTATTTTTATGAATTTTTTATTAATAAATCCTATTTTCCAATAATAAAAAATTAATAAAAAAAATATTAATACTTATTTGTTGGTGTTCAAAATAATATATATTGAACATCATTGTCCAATCTATGGTTCCATGTTGTCGGATTATATTTTTGGAAAAATAAATTATTTTTATTTAATATCCAAAATTATTAATAATATCTAAATAATTATGAAAAATTAAGAAAAATATTATGTTTTCTTATAACATAGTTTTAAAATTTTGAAAAATAATTTCAATGTGTTTTGAGTTTTATTCTCATATTTGATGCTTTTATGTTCTTCAATTTTAAGTTTTATTATTATAAATCTATTGATTTAAATTTCTCTATTTATCATTTTATGTAACAGTGTCTCGTTCTAAATATTATGGTTGCTTCGGGTTCTCGTGAGGGAGGTGGTGATGCTGGTCATATTGACATGGCTTGGCAGTATTGTACAGCCATTGACGGTGATAGAAAGAAGACCCAATGCAAATTTTATGGGAAAAAACTTATGTCTGGTGGGATTACCAGACTTAAGCAACACTTGAGTGAGACTTTTACAAACGTGGTAGAGTGTATTTAGTTCCTATGGAAATTACTAGGGCTATAGTTGCATAGATGAAGGGAGGCCAGCAAAAAAGGGCAGAGAAAGAAAAAAGTAAACAACAATTTGAAGAAGCAATCCATGGCACAGTGCGTGGTTTAATGATGATAGTTCAGATGATGATGGTATATATACCAGGGGTTTGACTGAGTAAGAAGTCAGAGATCTGAGATGGACAATAATGGCTAGTAAAGACAGCCATGAGATGGACATGGAAAGGTTGAGGCAAAGAGCCTTAAGGGTAAGTGGTAGTGGATCATTTCAGTAGCCTGAAGAACCACAAACACGGAGTAAGGGGGGTTGACTTCTATGTTTAGAAGATTAAAAAGTACTAGAGCACAACCCCAGACACCACCACTTACTGCTAGGGATGAGGATTATGTTGAGATTCTATAGCAGGATCCAACAGTTTTTAGAAAGGCTGGCACCAAACAGAAGAGATTGAAGAATATGTAGAATTGGAAGGGTATAAAAGAATTTATTGGGGATGCCTATGCTAGGTGGTCCATCTATAATAGTATCCCAGCAAATGCCAGTGGTGGCCCATACTATCAGCTTTCTTTGATGCAGTTGCTCAAGCTGGTCCTAGTGTTAAAGCCCCCACTCCAGATGAAGTGATGAATGTTTATCTCCTAAGAATTAAAAAAGAGCTAGAATTATAGATAGAAGGGTTAAGGAATAACTGGGGTACATATGGGGTCACTATTATGTGTAATGGTTGGACTGGTCCCACTAGAAAGTCCATCATCAACTTCATAGTCTACATGATAGGAAGACAACATTCTTGAAGTTTGTGGATGCATTTGCATTTACAAAAGATGCTAACTACATCTATGGTTGCTACAGACAGTGGTGGATGAAGTTGGTACTACAAATGTGGTGTGCTACAAATGTGGTGCAAATTATGACAGACAATGACAACAACTACAAAAAGGCAGGAGAGATGATGATGGCTAACTATAACCTTTTCTGGACTCCATGTGCTTCCCATTGCATTGACTTGATGTTGAAGGACATGGGCAAGATCCAAAAAGTAAAGCAAGTGGTTGAACAAGCATGCCAGGTGATAACATTTGTATACAACCATGGTTATTTTTTGAACTTGCTGAGGGAGAGATGTGGAGGGGACTTGGTAAGTGTAAGACCCGCACTCCATGAACCCGATCTAAACTTTGTTTCATGTCGTAACAAGTCTTCCAATCATCACCGAACTAGACGGGACAAGCGAATGACAATCAGGTATGAAATCGGACCAATCAGACCAATTCAGGTATGAAAAGTTGGATACCGGTCAATGGTACCGGTCTTGGTACCGATCGATGGTCGACCGGTATAGCCTGCACAACATGGATCCGGAAACAGATCTCTACGGGTCCCACTTTTTAAATTTCAAGCCGAAAGACTTTCCTAATGTTAAGAGGCTTCCTAAACCTAATCCTAGCCTATATAAGGACCGTTAAACCTCCTAAAACCTCTTCCATTGATCCTCACAAACCTTAGAGAGGAAAAAGAGATTGAAGAAGGAGAATAAGCTAGGAAGGAAAGGGAAGAGCCGTCATTGCCGTTCGACGAAGAACCCATTACCGAGTCACCGGTAAGTGCTTAAACCTTCCTCTACATTAAGTATTCTAGGATGGTTAGTTATAATTGGATCAATACCATGCAAAGAAGGTATTGATCTAAACACTATTTTTGCCGACAAACCCTAAATTAGTGGTAAACCCTAGATTCAAGTTATAAGTCGAAGATTATCGAGGCTAGGACTTGAATGGAGTTGGAAACAACTTTAACTCAGTATTCAAACCTAGGATGTGTAGGAGAAACCCTAGGATCAATAGGGGTGACCGATGGAAGGCGAGAACCAAGCATATGGTCTTTCGGAGACATACCGGTCGACCATACCGGTCGTAGGTTTTCCCCACAGTGTTGCGACCGGTACCTATGACCGGTATGCTCTGTGAAGAGTGTTTCTGACCCAGTTGGTTTTTCGACCAACGTAAACCTAAGGAAAAACTATTCTAATTAAACCTAACATTGTATAGGACCTTGTGATAGCACGTTTCGACCTTGTGATGCGGAGCGAGCTATCAAACAAGCGTCAGGTAAGGGAATCGGACATAAACCCTAATGATTTAATAAACAGTAAATCGTTATTAATAACCATGATTCTATGGTATGATGTTTGTGCATACTCGCATGTCATCCTTTATTTTTAGTTATTATTATTGTTCATGCATACTCGTTAAGAATGTGATTGTTTTCGTTGGTCTGTGGAATGGGAAGGACTAGAGGTCTTTCCTCACCTAGCACCTTTCGTATCGTTCTGTCTTAGCATGCTTGGTGCGGGTAGGGTATCAGGGGGGAGGAAGTAACACTGTGGTATCCGCCCTGGCCACTAGACTCTAGCTCTATCTCTATGCCGTAGGGAGCTGTACTGGGATAGGGCCTACTGTGATGACATATAGGATTGGTTAGTTGCGAGCCCAGTTTACAAGTCATCACCAATAGGAGCTTACGTGTTGGTATGGGTAGAGTATCAGGGGAGGTATTTGCGGTGTTTGATCTGGACGCCTTAGCTATCTTTATTCCATGATAGGGTGCATGTGGGACGACAGTGGTATTTGATCCATTGGGCGGCTTCATACACTCGTGTATAGAGGTGCGGTGGCCACCAATCCTTTCTATAGCACATTGCAAACTTAAAACCAGCCCATGATGTGAATGTTACTCATGCATATGTTTGTTCCATTGTCTAATTGTCTTACTGAGCTAAGTTGTGAGCTCACCCTTATATATATACATGTTTTTAGATGTTGATGCAGGTTATATGGTGGAGGATTACGTGGACGCTCTAGCGTATGGAGGCGTGGCTGCTTTGGACATGCAAGCAGGAGAGGATGAGCATGACGTTTCATGCGAGTGCCCTTTCTGCGTGTATCTCTAGGGTGTTTATTTAGATTATTTTATTTATTTTCAGTTGGATTTATAAAGTGATGTAAGGATATTAATTACGTTTTGGTGTGGAGAATAACTTGATATTTTATTTATTTATCAATAGATCACTCAGTTCATTTTACTTTAAGACTTTCGCTGTATTTTATTATATTCTGATTATGGTTATGTGCAATGGTTTGTATGAATGGACATGATTTTATTGAGATCCTGGTGTGAACCGTTGGTTCAGTGACGGTTCACTCACACTTCTGGTTCAGTCGGAATTGGGGTGTGACAGTAAGACCCGGCATTACCAGATTTGCTACCAACTATATAGCAATAAAGAGCTTTCAGGCAAAGATGGTAGGCTTCAGATTAATGTTTGCATCTGAGGACTGGTTAGGGTGGAGGGAGTCTAGCTCTCCTGCTGGGGTTCAAGCACAAACTACTATAGCTTCAGAGGAATTTTGGAGAACATTAAAGGATGTAGTCAAAATTCTGGAGCCAGCGGTGAAGGTGCTGAGATTAGTGGATACAGCATTCCAGCCCACCATGCCACATTTATATGCTATCATGGATATGTTGAAGGACCATATAAAAACTTTGCTTCTACGTGGAAACAAATATTTTGTGAAGATTATCAAAGATCGATGGGAGAGTCAGCTGATGCACCTATTGCATAAGGCTGGTATGTATATTTAATAATGTCTTTAATTTAGTTTCACTTAATAGTTAGTACTATATTTTAATCTAACGACTCATATTTTATAGCATACTATTTGAACCCCAAGTATCAATATTCACGTATGCTTGGGCTCAATTTTGACCTTATCAGTGCGGTAAAAGATGTTATAGAAAAATTGGTGCCAGATTATACTGCACAAGCACTGGTCAATCTGGAGGTGAGTTGTATGGTTTAAGTGCTGAATTATTTGAATATATATATATATATATATATATATATATATTACAAGGGCTAATGGTTATAAATTTTAAAATGGGTGTAGATTAAAACGTTCAGAGATGGTCTTGGGAGTTTTGGAACTCCCGCCGCATTGGTTGGACGAGATAAGACGTATCCTAGTATAGAATTATGGAAATTGAAATTTTCAAGTAACATATCTTATTTAATATGTGTATTAAAATGTGTTCTTCTTCTTGTGCAGCTGAGCGGTGGTTGTTGTATGGCGAGCATGCAGCTGAGTTGAGGAGAATAGCAATCAAAGTCCTATCTCAGACATGTTCCGCATCTAGGTGTGAGCGAAATTGGAGTACTTTCTCCCTTATCCATTAAAAGAGACGGAATAAATTGGGCTATCAACGGCTAAATGACTTGATATACGCCCATTACAACATGAGACTGAGGGTATAATGCTTGAAGTTTAAATAAAGAAATGAACAAGAGCTGATCGAGCTAGCCGACGTCTTCCAATTATCTTCAGATGAAGAGGATCCCTATGTGAAATGGATGAGAGATGGAATAGTTCTAGTGATGGATGAGCCTGGTGGGATGCCCAACCCCACTGTGTCTGCTCCGATGGGTTCTAATCTTGAGCGGTTTATGTCCTCGGATAAGGGTCGTATACATGCACAGTCGTCTTGACCGTTTGACCCCCCAGCTGGTAGTGACCCAGAAGGAGATGATGATACAATGGATAAAAGTGGCTGGTCAGTTTTTGATAGTAGTAGTGATGATGGTAGTGGTGGTGGTGATGAGGGTGGTGGTGTTGGTGGTGGTGGTTATGATGGTAGTGGTGGTGGTGATCCTAGACCGACTATACCCATTATTAGATAGACAGGTGAGAGTCAGTATACACACGCTACACAGGATCCAGATCATGGTAGACGCACATCTTCATCAAGGCTTACAACTGGGTATACACGTAGGTCTCGTCAACGGGAACGCCCTTTGCAACCAGTGGAAGAAGAAGAAGATCATTTCTTTGACATCGTTCCTGATCCTGATATTATGCCTGATGTTGAAATTGATAGCATGTCCACAAGCTTTGTAGGACCGAGCATTGAGGGTAGCAGTGGAGTGCTCATGGATTTGGCACCACTTAAGCGTACGATTCTTATTCCAATGATGATGACCGCATGATGGGAAGTGCATATGATTATTCCGCTGATACTAGTAATGCTACATCACAGACTGGCTCAAACTTTGTGGACAATCTCTTTTCAGTCCCAAATTTGTAGATAACCACGCCCCACACCAGCCAATATATGCTCACTTTACTCCATATTATAGTGAATTGTATCCAAGGTTAGGTATCTTTAAAAACTTTCAGGATCATGTGTATGAGAAATATGTGGAAGATTACCAGACCTTCTATAGTCGAAGGATGTTGTGGCAGGACTTTCTTTATTAGACCGAATTATATTTTCTTCAGCAAAGTCAATTTGATCAGATGGAACCTGCACGCCATTCTACATATGATTAGATATTGGGATGGACTGATGGGAATGTATTATTTCATTTTGAGTATTTAAGTCTTTCATATAATGAGCGCTTGTGAGTTATGTTATTTTGTGGGATTTATGATTTATGAATGTATAATTTTCCGACAATGCGAATACTTTTTATGCTTCAAATTTGTTTATATATGTTAAATAAGTATTTTCCTATTATATATAGCCTTAAAATGGCTTTAAAATGGTCTTAAAACATCAAAAAATGATTTAAACCATATAAAAAAAAAAACAGTATTCCAGTCTAACAACACAGTACTGAGTTCTGTAATTACCCCAATCACTTCAATGGAGTCGAAAGGAACATTAATACATGCAACAATACATCATACTCCAGTCTAACAATACAATACTGGGTTCTTTAATCACCCCAATCACATCAATGGAGTCGGAATGAACATCAAGACATGTAATAATTAATACATCATGATCAGGTCCTACGCCTAGGCTAAAGCTCAGCCCATGTACATCATGATCAGATCCTGCTTGAGGCTATGGTTGGCTAGTTGTCAGGTTTGCTGATAGCAAGTGGAGGGTTGAAGACATTTTTTATAATACACACTGCACAGACCAAGACAATACCAAGTTAGTAAAAAGGCTAGTGGATTCACATGGTAATTGTGTAATAAATAGGGTTTAGGATGCACACGAGTGTTCTAAAGCATAAGTGAAACCCAATTGAGTGGACCAATGATAGGCAGAATATTGACACTTTAGAGTGAAAAACAAACCAAATAATAGACTTCAACTGTTGAGATGGAAAAACACCAATTGTGAACCTGCAAAATTGAAATCTAGAGAAGTAGAAAACATGGGGTAAGCATCAGTCTTTGTGATAAAATCACAATCTTAAACACGTTCCCATTGTTAAATTCTAATCCAATGAGGAATCACTTCTCTGATTAAATAAAGTTGAAACACATTGTTTTGGTATAACCAATGCCTAATCAGAGTCGAAGACTGAAGAATTTCCTAGGTTGCTTTTATCCATTTGTTCGTTCGATAGTCTTAAATCACTGTAGGATTAAGTTTTTTGAGTTCTAGTTTAGCTTTTAAGAAATCAAGTAGTCTAATTAGAAATTCTCTGGAAGTATGAGTTTATAACATAGCTGCTGACCAGCCTTTTTAACTTAAGATTTTGAAATTAGGCAGGAGGCTTGGAGGATTTTGATGAAGTTGTAGGCTGTTTGTGGAAGTCCAAGTGTCATGGCCTAGAAAGAGATTGATTATCGTACCGCTGTTTACTTTCTGTTCGTATACGTTTTATGCGTCTTCTTTGCTCCATGTACATTCTTTCCTCCTCTTCGACTAGTAATAAATCTTCACAATCTACTATAGCATGTGGCTAGATTGTTTTGGCTTTCTTATAGTTGTATATCAGTTTAAATTCTGCTGCTGCATGTTTCTCCGAGTTTGTGATTGATTAACAAAATAGTCCCTATCACCTATGGCAGTGGCTGTTTTGTGGATAATCACAAATTTCGGTTTGAATCATTGAACCCCTATTTGTGGAATTCTATTTTGTGCTGACATTTTTATACATTCATTAATCCCTTCTTTCTGCAGCCACTGAGATCTAGCCAGATTTTGGTCTTCAGTCTAGACAGAGAAATCCATCTTTCCTTATCTGAAATGCTTGTTAGATTCTTCTAGACTTCTGTTTTGAATTTCAGTTCAATTGGACTTGAGGTGGTTCAGTTCTAGCAAATTTCCTCACTTTCTCTCCTGTGCAAGTGCTGGTTTTGGATATGGTCAGTGTTTTTGAACTTTAGCTTTAAGTGGGACTATTCTAGGTTGTTCTAAGATACATTTCTGCATGGACACAGATAAGTTTGAAGGCAAAACCAATTATTCCACCATCATTCTAATCTAACTAAATTGAAGACAAACCAATATATCCTATGAGGTCAGATGCTTAGAATGCTGAGACTGCAGCAGTTAATCAGAGGCAACATATCCTCAGATAAATTATTGTTTTCTACTCTTCTGTTATCATTTTTAACCCATGATGACAGGAGCCCACTCAACGCTCCATAGGATCATCAGGGAAAAGTATGGGTGTTCTTCCATAATGCTTCGAATGACACCCTCTGTTTATAGAACCCTAATAAAGAGTAAATATATGAAGATTTGTATTGAAATGGCACGATTAATACCAATTGAATAACCCACAACCTGCTTTCAACAATCACTCAAGTTATTGCCAAATAGATATTCAGTTCAGGAAATTAAAAATTCCATACCAAAGTTAGGGGTTCTCTTTGAGACTGATCCAGATACAATAAACCAGAGCAAAGGGGTCAGAGTGAATAATTCAATCATAACATGAATTTCCCACATCCAAGGACCGACCTTACAAACCTGCTAATCTGTTTTACTACTAAAATCCCAAACGCAAATTAAATTTAATGCATTTCAAAACATGGCAACTGTATATGTGTGTATCTAACCTCCGATTTTGCTTATAGCTCCGTTTGTTTTGATATAAAATTTTATCGTAAAATTTTGCGTTTAACATTTTATATGTAAAAAGAAAATTCAATGTTTGTTTCTAGTAGGATAAAGAAAGACAAAGTTTCTTTTCCACCCTCTCAGAGATCACTATATTTTACTTATTGGAAATAAACATTGAAATTATATATATATATGTTACATGTAAAATTTTCCGTCAAAACAAACGGAGTCTATTGGAAAAAAAAACAATGAACGTACTCAGTATGCAAATATGAATTGCAGCGGTTAAAACACTCACTGATGTTGCCTCTGTATTTATAGCTTTTGAGAATACAAAGATTAAGACAAATTATAGATCTGGTTTTAAGTAAATAGATAACTCTAGAAGAGTTAGGACATCTGTGTTAGTTACAACAGTCTAAAAGACTTTTGAATTTTGAATTCTAGGCCACGTCATCTGTAGTTGTTGAATGTGAAACATCTTCTTATGTATGATCCTCGAGAGCCCCACTCAAATTGGACTGGGGATTGAACCAAAGGCCCAATTTGCTATAGAGTGTAGAAAAGGTGCTTCTGGGCAGAGGTTTAGTAAAAATGTCAGCAAGTTGAGAAGTGCAGGGAATGTATCTTGTTTGAATATGACCGAGAGCAATCTTTTCACGGACAAAGTGATAATCTAATTCAATATGCTTTGCCCGTGAATGAAGAATGGGATTGACTGTTATGTGAAGGGCACTGAGGTTGTCACAGTAAAGAGTAACTGGTTGTGTCTGAATCACTCCAATATGTCAAATAAGAAATGAAAACCAGGCGAGTTCAGCTGTGGTAAATGCCATTGCTCTATATTTAGCTTCGGTACTTGATTGGGTCATTGTTGATTGTTTCTTGGCACTTCAAGAGATGATATTAGATCACGGATGATGAAAGCTCGGGAAGAGATTATTTGATGGTTAGGGAAGAGATTGAAATGAGCCTTAGATCCGGGAGGGAAGCTATGATGTTTTATAGGGGAAGGATGTGCATTGTTTGCTTCACCGGAAAGATATTTCCTGATAGAGCAGAGTTGCCAAGCTTCCAAGCTCCTATAAAGAAAACTCATCATCTCGAGGTGGAGAGTTTCCGTTTCAGTTGTCGAGAGGTGGAGAGTTCGGGTCGGGTTTTGAATTTAGGTGCAATTTTAGTTGATAATAAAGGGTGAAATATTAACTTGCAACAACCAAATAGCATCAATTATTTTCGCAGTAAAACAAAATTTTTATTCTTTCGCATTACCTAGCAACCAAGCTAAGCAAATGTGGCTACTCCGTTTGAACGAAACTTGACGGTGAGTGATTGGAATTCAAATCATTGTACTTTTTATAGATTTCATCATCATTGATTTACTGTAGAACGACTAAAGTGTAGGACCCATTGAATATAAATACTGATGAAATCCTTGGAGGTTAAAGTACATGCTGGTCGACGCCATTCGAGGACCTTTTCCACAATTTCCATCCATGTGTCATGTGGCAGACGCAATGTGGGCATTCGATGACTGGACTGGACCATGGCAGAAAACATCCAACCGTCTACAGCCCACTGAAGGCGGGATTCGACGCTAAGATCTTGCTTACGTATTTTGGCTGTCTCAAAAGCTCACTCTTCCTCCAACTGGGATCCTCTCCAGCGGCTGCGTCCCGTGTGATTCGACACCGTCGGCTGCACTCACTGGGCAGCCATTGCTCTTCCTCGGCTTTGAGCGCTCTCTCTCTCTCTCTCTCTCTCACACACACACACACAGAGTCAGGATTCTCTTATGGCGTTCTCATCTTGGTTTTCTCGTTTCAGTTCTTATTCAAGGAACATTTACAGGATCATCCAGAGCTCATCCGTCCACCAATTTCGCACTCAGAGCATGTATGCCGCAGAAGCTTTGAATTCCGGGGGGACAAAACCAGTGTTTTCATGGTCAAGCTCTCTTATACCCCTCGCCGTCACGCTATCTGCTGGATCAATTGTGTTTGACTTTGGGAGGAATCCTTCGATGTGCGATGCCGCCGGTGTTGATGATTACCGGTGCGTACCTAAATTTCTGTCAAATGGTTCAGTTGATTGATTGAAAGAGTTTTGTTCAATTACACCTTTCATGCGATATGATAGACCTTTTTTTTCTATGAAATATTCATTTTCTTCGTCGACATTTATGAGACATTTCCTTTAAAAATCATGATTCCTTCCTTTCCTCCTCAGTGAGGTTTCCAGAACTTCAATCGGTTATGGATTGTAGGCTAGTTCATTTTGTATTCATGTTTGGATTTTCGGATTTCAGTGGTGGCACCGTTGGGGGCAAATATAGCACTGACCTTGTTGTGAAAGGTTATCGTAAGGATGTCCCGGAAGAGCTTATTGACGAATTGAGGGCTATTTGTGGAGTAATTTAACTTGATCTCTTCCATTTCCATTCTATCAATACTTTTTTTAGCAGTGGGCCTACTTACCATGTAATATGGCTGTAGATTCCTCTTCCAAAAGTTCCTTATAATTTAACTGGCAAACTTATCCTCGACTTGCCTTTTCGAAGTAGGAATTTGAAATGAGAGGATTTTGTGGCAGAGCTTGACGTTTTCTTCATATATCTAGGAAGATATGACACTGGATTATGATGAGAGATACTTTCATGGAAAGCCACAGAACAGTTTCCACGAAGCAGCAAATATCCCTGACATTGTTGTTTTCCCAAGGTCTGATTCTTTTTCGCATGGTTCAAACCATTCATTCTTACGGTCACTTCTGTTTCAATTTTCTTATTTGAGATACTTTTGGGTGATTCTGCCAACGATTGCAATAATTTATCTATTCAATTTTGTTGTTATTTTATTTATCTGATATCTTGATTTCTGGCACACCGTTTGCTTTGGTTATGAAAACAATAATTTCATAAAATACTGAAAAAAAGCAGTGTATAGCTGGGGTAGCTTTCCTCTTCCTCCTCTTGCTCTATAATGCAATATTTAAAAAAAAAAGAGAAAAAAGAAGAGTGTGTGTGTGGGATTGGAATTTGGATAGCAGAGTTGGTTATCAATCTGAACATTGATAGTTTGATACCACCCAGGACTGACGGAAAAAGGGGGAAAAAAATCTCCAGTCAGCATGCATGTAGTAGATATCCCACTGCCTAAAACTATGGTAATCAGGTGAGTGGTGAACATAGATCCAAATGGACACAATGGGAAAAAATGAAGGCCAAGCTTACATTAACTCTGCGGCTTGAATCATCTCAATGGCATATGAAAGAGTTAGAAGTAAAGAGTAAGTTAATATAAATGCTAGATGATTATATATTAATCAAAGAGAAAGAAATAAAAACAAAAGATTGACAAATAAGCACATAACAACTTCCATAATCTATAAATAATGAATAGCTATTCCTGGTGAATGTTCTTATAATTGTGGAGTTTCACCTGCTGCTTCTTTGAGGTACACATTCTTTGCACAATATAGATGAAATACAAATTGAACTATATATTACTCTACACTCACACACAAAGGGAATTATGTAGCTGTGTAAATACAATCCCTAGCTTTGACAGTGAGATATTATTAATCTCTTGGTGGACCCGAAAGGCGAAAGTAACTCCCTTGAAAACAGTTTGGAAGGGTATACTGTTTATAGTTTTACAATGCCTATGGAATTTTAGGAACCAATCAGTTTTCCAGAATTTTCAAGTATCTCCGGGTTTGATTTGGGAATCGGTTAAGAGGGGATGTCGTGAGCTCTCTATCAAATCACCATGTGTAGTGAACTCAGCAGAGGATTTGAGAATTGTTCGGGTTTTCTCACTCTTTTCTACATCTAGAAAGAAATCATGTATTAAAGAACTCTTTGGAGACCTCCTCCATCTGATTGGTGTAAAATTAACTTGGATGGTTGTAGTCTATGTAACCCAGGTGAGGTTGGGGCTGGAGGTGTTATAAAAACAGGAGGAGGACGAGTAATTTTTGCATTTGCAGAACATGTTGGAATTGCTACAAATTATGTGGCAAAGTTGAGAAGTGCTACCAGAGGAATCCAAGAGGCTATCAGACTAGGGTACAACAATATTTGGCTAGAGTCTGATTCTAGTTTGACTATCTCTGCTATTAGATCCCTCTCAATTCCTTGGAGTATGAAGCAGGAATGGAGGGCGATTTCAAGCTTATTGGGAAACCATCAATTCAGAATTACTCACTACTGTAGGGAAATAAATATGGTGGCTCACATGCTGGCCTGAAGAGCTACCCATGACAGAGTCTCTAGTACATGGACTGCTTGTCCTGATTTTGTAGCTAGAGAGGTTGTGTGGGATGCCTCCCACAGACCTAGGTATCGTTTTGATTAATTTTGTTCCTTGAGTGGCCCCTGCTGATGGCAATGCCGAAGGTGGGGGTATTACACTCTTTTATGAACTTTCGTTGTACTTGATTTTTCTTTTTTTTACCCTAATATAATCAGATCTTTAGCGAAAAAAAATGTAGCTATGTAAATACTGTAACATGATATCAGAGCTTCTGGTTCTCTCCGTATGGTCACCTAAAAGGGGGGACTACATGCTACGTGTACTGCGACCCAAAAAGATTGGCAACACATGAGGGGGAGTATTGGAAATAATCCCATATTGGCTAAGTCCGAAATCTTGGGTGCCTTATATACTTGAGAGTTCCTTCTACTTAATGATTCAAACTTTTTTAGTTCAAACTTTTGATATGGAAACTTTAACCAATGATAGAAATAGAAGAATATGGTCCCATTCTTAGGCCCATTTCAGATGTGTCAAAAGATAAGTGGTTGCTGGTTTGACAAATATTGACTCATTGGACCGGTGGTAGTAGGGAATTAGTTTCTTATCTTGTATTTACTCTCCTAATGTAATTGGAACTCCATCCTCTTTTGTGGAGTTCCCTTCTCCTTAATTAGAATAAAAATGCTTCTCTTTTATTAGAATAAGACAGTTTTTCTTTATTCTTTTAGTCCTGAGAGTCCTTGTCATGTTGAGACGTGGAACTTCTATTTACTTCATAAGCTTCTTATCTTGTGGAGTCCTAGACCTATCACTTTACCCGTTTTATTTTATTTATAAATAGTGACTGCTAAGAGGAGAAGAAAACACAACAATTAACAATTCTCTCCATTGTTTCTTATTTTTCTACAACATTGGCACTTATGGATCAACACTTGACGCAAATACTTTTTCGAGTCAGCTTGTCAAAAGAACTCTAAATGGACATAGTACTCCCCCTAAATAGACATAGTACCCCCCCCCCAAAAAAAATAAAAAAATAAAAATAAAAATAAAAATCTGTGTAAAATTATAAATACAATAAAGTGTTTGCTATCGAGGTGCCGTAGTCTGGAAGAAAAATCACTTCACCGAGCAGCAAAGGGTTTTCTCTCAGTGCTAGCCAAATTGTTTGTTCGGCTTTCTGGTGGGATTATTAAGAAGCTTAATTTGTTATTGTTTCTGTAATTCTGTCTGTCTAGGAAAAATCATGCATCTGGGTTTGAATGTGGCCTCTTTAATGATGTAAATGGTTTGTGGTTTTCAATTGCTGGTGACTGTGTGTGGAAGGACTTGGCTAATTTTGAATCTGTCTACATGATAATATTTAAATCTGTTGATGAATGTTCATCTAAAGTTTGATTGACACTAAAAAATATCAAGTGTTGAATCATTTAACCAACCAGTGATAGAAGCTTGAGATAGGTGAGGCAAAAGGACAAATAATGGAAGAAGGAGAAAGAAATGAATAAGAGACCCCAGCCAACCCAAGTGCATAACTCAGCACAACCACGTATAAGAAACAGCACTCTTTCAAAAAGAATAGCTTCAGTAGGTCTTACAAGGATGACACCAAATTCTACAAACAATTAAGGAACCCATGCCATCACCAGAAAAAACAGAAAACCTGCACCCCTTCCCCTTGAACCCAAAGAGTAATAGAGAGAATGGCTGAATCCGATGTTAAAAGGGGATTGTGGGTGGCTAGGGAACACTCCATTACATCATTCTTGAATTTTGTAGGTTGATGCATAATTCTTGCCTCTCTATGTTGGTCTATAACTCTTTGTAGGTCTTTAAGCACATTGAGATGTTCCTTGTTTTAACATTTAAGCTTAATAAGTTCCTTTGTCCTTACCTGAATATGTTTTGCCTCTTGTGGTCCAACCAAACGAGAAAAGAACGGAGAACACAAATATCATTCTTACAGTTTTCTTCATATAGGCTTTGTTTGTTTCCATGTAGAAATCATGTAAAAAAGAAATTTCAAGTAAAATCTTAATTTCAATACTGATTTTACTGGATACTTTTCCATTTATGTGGGTTTAGCCTAGAAACAATTGGAGCCTGATGAAATTTTAACATACAGGTCTGAAGACGAAATCTCTAAGATTGTCAGATCTTGTAACAACCATAAGGTGAGTTCTTCCTAATTGTTTTCTATGGAAGCTGCTTACTTTTCTTCTCCGTTTTATCATTTTTAATTATCACGTAGTCTCTTTTCCTTAAAAAATTTAGTTTTCCAATTTGAGTGCACCATTGAAAATTGGGTTTTCCCTTTTTTATTTCTTAATAGTCAATGCCAAAAGGATTTCATAATAAATTATAAGTAAAAGAAGATAGTGTACACATTTTTTTAATACAAATTCCATGAATGGTAATTTTCTATTTTAAGGACTGAAGATAAGCATGGTATACTCTATACATAGATACAATTCCCAAATTAGATTATCATCTCCTATTCTGGGTTTAAAGACTTCATAAATTCTTTTTTACTTTCCTGTTTATAGCACTGAATGCATAAAAAAGCCACCAACTAGGAGCACAAGTTCTTGTGTAGCTAGTCTCTATAGCTTGGCTTTCCCTCTTTTTTTTCTCCTGGGTTCGTTGAATATAATTTTTTATGAACCACCCCCCCACAAAAAAAAAAAAAAGCATTATCCCAATTAAGTGGGGTCGGGTGCATGGATTTTTGCCTTCTAATCAGCTTTGTATAAGGTCATACTTGAAACAAGGCCTAATGATACAGTGACAGGTCCACAGGATGAGACGTATATGGCTGGGAATCTTTTTAGTATTTTATTTTAATTAGGGTATCTTTGTAATATTTTAATAAACGATTTGGATAGGAGTTATTTATTTCTATATTTATCAATTGTTAGCTAGCTATTAGAGCCTTTTAGGTTTGATTTTATTTGCAGTTAAGTCTTATATTGATTTGTTTCTCTTTTTTTCTCCATTAGAATAGGAGTCTTAGGATTAGTTTTCAATTTGGAGTCTTTTTAGTTCCCAGTATGTATGGGCATACTCAGGAATTATTCAGTTGAGAATTAAATGGAATAAAATAGATTGAGTTTGTGTGCCTGTGTGGCGTGGCCTATTGGCCAAATGCTCACTCTCTCTTCTCCCCTTCTTCTCTTCGATCTGGAACAGCTTCTCCCTTAAGTTGGTTCCCCCTCTTTTCTTTCTCCCCTTCGTCTTCCTTTTCTTCTCATTTTCTGTCACTGTTGCTTGCATAGTTCGAAATCTCGGTTCTCGAGGGTGTCTCGACCCTTGAGAAAACCGAGATTACCGAGATCTCTCGGCGAGAACCTGCCGAAACTCCTAGAGGGTAAAAATGGGAGTTTCGACAGGTTTTTTTTTATGGTTTAAGCCATTTTTTGCTGTTTTAAGTCCATTTTAGAGCCATTTTAAGGTTATATATTGCAGGAAAATGCTTATTCAACATATATAAACACATTTGAAGCATAAAAAGTAATCACATTATCGAAAAATCATACATTCATAAATCATAAATCCCACAAAATAACATAATTTACAAGTAATCATTATATGAAAGACTTAAATACTCAAAATGAAATAATACATTCCCATTAGTCCATCCCAATGTCTAATCATATGTAGAGTGGCGTGCAGGTTCCATCTGATCAGATTGACTTTGTTGAAGAAAATATATCTCGGTCTGATAAACAAAATCCTGCCATGACATCCTTCGGCTATAGAAGGTCTGGTAGTCTTTCACATATTTCTCATACACATGATCCGGGAAGTTTCTAAAGATACCCAACCTTGGATACAATTCACTATAATGTGGAGTAAAGTGAGCATATATTGGCTGGTGTGGGGGCATGGTTCTTTGCAAATTTGGGACTGAAAAGAGATTGTCCACAAAGTTTGAGCCAGTCTGTGATGTAGCATTACTAGTATCAGCGGAATAATCATATGCACTTCCCATCATGCGGTCTTCATCACCGGAATAAGAATCGTTCACCGAAGTGGTGCCAAATCCATGAGCACTCCACCACCCCTGCTCCTGTCCACTGCTACCCTCAATGCTCAGTCCTCTAAAGCTTGTGGACATGCTATCAATTTCAACATCAGACATAATATCAGGATCAGGAACGATGTCAAAGAAACGATCTTCTTCTTCTTCCACCGGTTGCAAATGGCGTTCTCGTTGACGAGACCTACGTGTATACCCAGTTATAGGCCGTGATGAAGATGCGCGTCCACCATGATCTGGATCCTGTGTAGTGTGTGTATACCGACTTTCACCGGTCCATCTAATAATGGGTACAGTCGGTTTAGGATCACCACTACCACCTTTATCACCACCACCACCCTCATCACCACCACTATCAGAAGTTGACCAGCCACATTGATCCATTGTATCATTATCGCTTTCTGAGTCACTACCAGTACCAGCTAGGGGGTCAAACGGTTTAGGCGATTGTGCGTGTACACGACCCTCATCCGAGGACATAAACCGCTCGAGATTAGAACCCATCGGAGCAGACACAGTGGGGTCAGGCATCCCACTAGGCTCATCCATCACTGTAACTGCTCTGTTTCTCACCCATTCCACATAGGGATCCTCTTCATCTAAAGATAGTTGGAAGACGTCGACTAGCTCGATCAGCTCTTGTTCATTTCTTTGTTCAAATTTCAAGCATTGTACCCTCAGTCTCATGTTATAATGGGCATAGACCAAGTCATTTAGCCATTGAGAGCCCAATTTATTCTGCCTCTTTGAATGGATAAGGGAGAAAGTACTCCAGTTTCGCTCACACCCAGATGCGGAACATGTCTGAGATAGGACTTTGATTGCTATTATCCTCAACTCAGCTGCATGCTCGCCATACAACAACCACCACTCAGTTGCACAAGATGAAGAACACATTTTAATACACATATTAAATAAGATATGTTACTTGAAAATTTCAATTTCCATAATTCCATACCAGGATCGGTCTTATCTCGTCCAACCACTGCAGCGGGAGTTCCAAAACTCCCAAGAGCATCTCTGAAAGTTTTCATCTACACCCATTTCAAAATTTATAACCATTAGCCATTGTAATATGTGGATATTCAAATAATTCAACACTTAAACCATACAACTCACCTCCAGATTGACTAGTGCTTGTACAATATAATCTGGCACCAATTTTGCCACAACATCTTTTACCGCACCGATAAGGTCTGAATTGAGCCCAAGCACATGTAAATATTGGTACTTGGGGTTCAAATAGTATGTTGCAAAATATGAGTCGCCAGATTAAAATAGAGTATTAACTATTAAGTGGAACTAAATTAAAGACATAATTAAATATACTCACCAGCCTTATGCAATGGGTGCATCAGCTGACTCTCTCATCGATCTTTGATAATCTTCACAAAATGTTTGTTTTCACGTGGAAGTACAGTTTTTATACGGTCCTTCAACATATCCATGGCAGCATATAAATGTGGCATGGTGGGCTGGAATGCTATATCCACTAATCTCAGCACCTTCACCACTGGCTCCAGAATTTTGACTACATCCTTCAGTGTTCTCCAAAATTCCTCTGAAGCTATAGTAGTCTGTGCTTGAACTCCAGCAGGAGAGCTGGACTCCCTCCACCCAAACCAGTCCTCAGAAGCAAACATCGATCTGAGGCCTACCATCTTTGCCTGATAGCTCTTTTGTGCTATGTAGTTTGTAGCAAATCTAGTAATGCCGGGTCTTACCAAGTCCCCTCCACATCTCTCCCTCAGCAAGTTCAAAGAATAGCCATGGTTGTATACAAATGTTGTCACCTGGCGTGCTTGTTCAACCACTTGCTTTACTTTTTGGATCTTGCCCATGTCCTTCAACATCAAGTCAATGCAATGGACAGCACATGGAGTCCAAAAAAGGTTATAGTTAGCCATCATTATCTCTCCTGCCTTTTTGTAGTTGCTGCCATTGTCTGTCACAATTTGCACCACATTTGTAGCACCAACTTCATCCACCATTGTCTGTAGCAATCCATAGATGTAGTTAGCATCTTTTGTGAATGCAGATGCATCCACAGACTTCAAGAATGATGTTTTCCCATCATGTAGACCATGAAGTTGATGATGGACCAGTCCAACCATCATACATTATAGTGACCCCATATGCACCCAAATTATTCTTTAACCCTTTTATCCATACTACTAACTCTTTTTTAATTCTTGGGAAATAGACATTCATCACTTCATATGGAGTGGGGGCTTTAACACCAGGACCAGCCTGAGCAACTGCATCAAAGAAAGGCTGATAATATGGGCCACCACTGGCATTTGCTGGGATACTATTATAGATGGATCACCTAGCAAAGGCATCCCCAATAAATTCTTTTATACCCTTCCAGTTCCACATACTCTTCAATTTCTTTTGTTTGGCGCCAGCCTTTCTAAAAATTGCTGGATCCTGCTGTAGAATCTCAACATAATTCTCATCCCTAGCAGTAGGGTGGTGCCTGGGGTTGTGCTCTAGTACTTTTTGATCTTCTAAACATAGAAGCCAATCCTCCCTTACTCCGTGTTTGTGGTTCTTCGAGCTGCTGAAATGATCTACTACCACCTGCCCCTAAGGCTCTTTGCTTCAACCTTTCCATTTCCATTTCATGGCTGACTTTACTAGCCATTGTTGCCCGTCTCAGATCTCTGACTTCTTCTTCAGTCAAACCCCTGGTGTCTAGACCATCGTCATTTGAACTATCATCATCCAAACCACGCACTGTACCTCGGATTGCTTCCTAAAATTCTTGTTTACTTTTTTCTTTCTCTGCCCTTCTCTGCTGGCCGCCCTTCATCTGTGCAGCTATGGCCCTGATAATCTCCACAGGAACTATAGGACACTTTGCCACGTCTGTAGAAGTTCCACTCAAGTGTTGCTTAAGTCTAGTAATCCCACCAGACATAAGCTTCTTCCCACAGAATTTGCATTGGTCTTTTTTCTATCACCGTCAATGGCGGTACAATACTGCCAAGCCATGTCAGTACGACCAGCATCACTACCTCCCTCACGAGAACCCGAAGCAACCATAATATTTAGAACAAGACACTGTTACATAAGATGATAGATAGAGAAATTTAAATCAATAGATTTACATTAATAAAACTTAAAATTGAAGAACATAACAGCATCAAATATGCGAATACAACTCAAAACACATTGAAATTACTTTTCAAAATTTTAAAACTATGTTATAAGAAAACAGAATATTTTTCCTAATTTTCCATAATTATTTAGATATTATTAATAATTTTGGATATTAAATAAAAATAATTTATCTTTCGAAAAATATAATCCGACAACATGAAACCGTAGATTGGTCAATGATGTTCAATATATATTATTTTGAACACCAATAGATAAGTATTAATATTTTTTTTACTAATTTTTTATTACTGGAAAATAAAATTTATTAATAAAAAATTCATAAAATAAAAATATGTACAGAAAAAAAAAAAAACTAAAACCGTGACTGTGTAGATCGGCCATCGGTGTTCAACATATATTATTTTGAACACCAGTAGATAAGTATTAATATTTTTTTATTAATTTTTTATTACTGAAATATAGGATTTATTAATAAAAAATTCATAAAAATAAAAATATGTACAGAAAAAAAAACTGAAACCATGACCGCGTAGATCGGCCAATGGTGTTCAACATATATTATTTTGAAAGTAAACTGATTAATATTTAAGAAATGTATTTTTTATTTTTTTAAACAAAAAATAAAATAAATATATATATATATACAGAAAAAAAAATGAAACCGTGGCCGCGTAGATCGGCCAACGATGTTCATCATATAATATTTTCAACACCATCTAATTAATATTTATCATATTTTTTATTTTTAATTGCTGGAAATTATATTTTTTTAACAGAAAATAAAAATAAAAAATATATATGTAAGAAAATAATTTCGAAAGGATGAGGTTGTAGATCGGCCTAATGACTCTCACATATATAAATTTCATGATGAACCAACATGTATTGAACATATTCATATAAAAAAGTAAGTTTGAGGGAAAAAAACCATACCTCAAACCTTAGATTTGCAAAGAATAAGTCAAAATAAGCTTCCAACAGCACTTTGATGGAGAGATTTGCAAAGAACAGAGGTTTTCAAACCTTAGATGCAAAGTTGGAGAAGAAGGAATGGAGGATAAGAAGAAAACAGAAGCAAAGTTAGAGAAAAAATGAGTCTCGGTCGAGGTCGAGATCTCGACCGAGACTCTTATTTTTAACTTGAACCAGTTTGAAACTGGTCGAGACTGGTCGAGACCCAGTTTCGAACCAGTTTCTCGTCTCGACCCTTTCGAGACATCTGGACCTTCTCGGTCGTGTTTTAAAACTATGGTTGCTTGTTGGTTCCCTGTTTTCAGCACACATAAGAACTCTTAACGAGAGTTCAATCTCCCTAACACCCTTATCTTTGGCTCTACAACTTTGAGAGGTTAATCCCCATTCCTCACACTTGGGCGACCCTACCGGCAAAGCATCAGCCCTATACATTGCCGAGACTGAGGGTTCATATCTGAAGAACAGATCTGAAACTTCCTCCTCCGCCACATCTAGTTTCAGCCTTCAAATATCCGTATTTGATTACTGAATCTTGTGCTTCTTACTAATAATCGAGAGGCCCACGAGTCAGACCGATTGGACTCCATTTGAGGGAGTTCTCTCGTTTGCAGCAGACTCCGGTTTCCACCTTTGTACACAAGTTCGGACGTGTGCTTGAAGACAATCTTTCCCTCTATCTTTTGGTTTCTTTATTGAACTACTTATTATTTTATTCTTCTCCCCTCCCCACATTATCTCCTTTCAATTACTTTAGGGAAAACTACAAGATTACTCAAATCTGGGTTTCAATTTACCAAATTACCTACCCAATCTTTGGTTTAACCAACTTGCCTACAATAATATTGGGTATTACAAAACTACACAAAATAGTGCCCTTCCCTCCCTCACATTATTTTTGGACATTTTTACCCTAGCTTCCCTTTGCTTCTTTGTCCGATCACCACCTCTACCCAAGACTAGCCACCACCATGGTTCTAAATCTCAGTTTAGATCCTGGTCAAAACGAGACCAAGGGTCGATCCTGGAAAGTCCCAAATCTCGGCCTGGTTTCAACTTTTTTGACTAGGTTTTGATTTAAACCATTGTTTCGGTCGAAACTTAGTCCAAACACCTTATAAAATGTTAAGTTTTGATTGAAAATTGTCTATTTTGACCCTTGAAACTTGTTTTTGACCTTAGAAATCAGAGTAGTATGAGACAAGAAACAGTACACTGGAGGGACAATATACAATATACAACACTTATTTATGAATAATATCTTCTAAGTAAATGTTTTATGTTTCATTTACTTAAGATATTAATCATAAATAAGCTAACACTTCTATTTGAATCCAATGAAAATAGTCTAAAATTCAAATTCCAAAAGGATAAAAAGTCAACCTTCCAGTTCAAGATAAAAAACCGCATTTTTGGTTATGGGGATGATTTTTCTACTTTCTAATGTTAAGGCTTTACTACAATCTACAAATTTCATAAATCTTATTTTAGTAAAATATCATTAAAAACCAGAAGAACACCAATATAATCATTTGTTTTGGTGCTTACAAAATTATTTGCAAAAAAAAAAAAGAGAAGAAATTCCCATGGCATATTAAGAAGTCGAGAAGGACCCCAACAATGCATTTGATTTTGTTTGTGATGATGACAAAATTTGTGATCCCACCATTGTTACTTTAAAGGAATACGCCGATCACACAATACTCCAGATACACCTCTCCACTTCATCCATCCTATTTTTATCCTCCGTGGAACATCATCCTCTATATCACCTTTTTTTATTTTATTTATGGTGAAGCCTAGATACCTAAAATAGTTACTTTGCGGTACCTCTCTCATCAATTTTCACCATCTCAATATCCTTCCTTGTATAGCTAAAGTTACACACCATATATTCTATTTTTATTCTACTTATATTAAAACCTTTTGATTCCATGGTTGATCTCCATAACTCCAACTTGACGTTTATCCTTGCATTTGTCTCATCCACCAAACAATATCATTAGCAAAAAACATAAACCAGGGGATCTCATCTTAAATGTCTCTATTTAAATCATTTGTGATAACCGTAAACAAATAAGGGTTTAAAGCTGATCTTTAATGTGACCCGATTATAATTCACTACCTTGACCCCCCACGGTTCTTTCACTAGTCACCACACTATATTGCATATACTTAACATTGTCAACATATTTGTTTGAAACACTTCTCTTCTCTAACAGTTGCCAGATTGAATCTCTTGGGATTCTGTCATAAGTTTTTCTAGGTCAATAAATACCATATAAAGGTCCTTCTTGCAATCTTTAAATTTTTTCATGTCTCGAGTCAGTAAATAGTTTCTGTCGTAGATTTCCCTGTCATAAAACCAAATTGGTTCTTCGTAACAGTAGTTTCTTGTCTCGGACGAGTTTGCAAGAAGAGCCGCAAGAAGAAGATAAATGGGCTTGACCCATTGGGCCAGCCTAATCCATTAGGCCAGGCTAATGCTGGTTAAACCCGCCTATAAGTTATCCTATCCCCAGCAATAGTATCGACATATTTAGTAGAGTCGGAAGCAGTAGATCTAGTAGGATCCTTTTGATTAATAGTCTTATTTTCTTTCCTAAAACATAGGCTAGTTAGTTAGAAGATTTAATTTCTTGGAAACTAAGAATTTCCTTGAATTTAGTTTCCTAAAGTGTTTAGGAAACCTTCCTAATTTCAGTTTTAGAAACTCTCTTATTCTATAAAGGAAGTTTCAGTTTTAGTTTGGAGTTTCTACTTTTTAGACTTTCCTAAATCTTTGTAATCTAATTCAGAAGTTATAAATAAGAAGAGAAGGCTGGCGGCAGTGCGCAGATTTTCCAGAAAAAAGAAAAGTTAAACTTTTATTTTCTTGTTGAGTCTCCTACGGTTGTGAGACTCAACCAAATTCCATTCCCTCTTGATTCTGTCCTTCGTTAACTCTTATTCTTGATTCTATTGCCTACTGTCTATGACCTGATATACTATTGATTCACACAAACAAAAGCTAGAGAAAGTGAAGAGCAACAGCAGGCGACAACTAATCTGAGCTTCCCAGGATTTGGCAGAAACAGTTACAGCAGACTTTTGAGGCTCCTAGTGTCTACAGTTCTTCTCGGATCCTTCTCAAATTTCAAGGGGTGCTCACATCTATTATAGAGCTCATCTGTGCCAAGTTTCATCAGGTTCTAACGGTTAGATTTAAAGATAAGTGGATTTCTTCATTATTTTCTAATGCAATGAATTTGGACTGAGTAACGATCCTATGGCAAAGAGGATTTGTTAAACTAATTTGCTTTGGATCTTCTTTGCTATCAATTGGTATCAATTGATGTTTCTGGAAAATCTGAGCACTGCCGCCAGCCTTCTCTTCTTATTTATAACTTCTGAATTAGATTACAAAGATTTAGGAAAGTCTAAAAATAGAAACTCCGAACTAAAACTGAAACTTCCTTTATAGAATTGGAGAGTTTCTAAAACTGAAATTAGGAAGGTTTCCTAAACACTTTAGGAAACTAATTCAAGGAAATTCTTAGTCTCAAAGTAATTAAAACTTCTAACTAATTAGCCTATGTTCTAGGAAAGAAAATAAGACTATTAATCAAAAGGATCCTACTAAATCTACTGCTGCCGACTCTACTAAATCTGTCAATACCAGTGCTGGGGGTAAGATAACTTATAGGCTGGTTTAACCAGCATTAGCCTGGCCCAATGGATTAGGCTGGCCTAATGGGTCAAGCCCATTTATCTTCTTCTTGCGGCTCTTCTTTCTTGATAAAACCTGGCCTGCATCAACTCCCCCCCCCCACTTAAAATAAACTCATCCACGAGTTTTGTAATAGTGAAGAATCAATTCCGTAGGGTCGGCACATATCTTTCTTGGATACTGGAAGTCTAATTGTGCTTGAAAATTCGAAAGAAAATCTGCCACCTTGGGTCCACTTTTTTCAAAATATTTGGGAGGTATCACAAGGTCAATATGCTTAATATCTTGAAAAGAGTCAACCCTGAAGGGGTTGTCCATGGGGATCACCACTTCTAACTCTTTTTCTTCCACAGTCGCTTCCTCAACGTCTATGGCCTCATGATCACTGTAACTCTCATTATCAGTTAATGGAGCTACACATGGAAGATTAAGATCACATCTGTTCACCTCATTGACTTGAGTAAAATCATCCACAGTGTAATTGATGTGGTCTTCAACTACAGGTTTGAAAGAAGAAACATGTTCCACCTTGAAATTGGGTATTTCTTCTACAATCTTTGTCTCCTCATCACATTTGTGATCCACAATAGATTTGCATGAGTGGGTTGCATCTTCCTTTGATAGTGCAAAGTTGAATTGTGATTGTATTAAATCAGGTTGCTCCTCTGACCTCTTGAGGAATTGTTTGCTATTATGTCCACTCTTTTTTGAATGAAAGCATCCCATTTGCTGTCTATGCATTCCAATGTCATAGCAAGTCTTGAGGTTAACTATGGCATTTCAGCTACTAGTTCAGAGCGTTTGGGATCACTAGTAGCCATGATAGACAAGCTAGTGGCTAGTTAGATAACCAATTGTTGGAGCACCATAATCAAAGAGTCAAGGGACTAGTTAGGAGAGTTAGAACCCTCCATGACGAAGCTTTGATACCAATTGATGGCAAAGAGGATTCAAAGCAAATTAGTTTAAAAAATCCTTTTTGATGCAGGATCGTTACTCAGTCCAAATTCAAAACTGCATCATAAAATAATGAAGAAATCCACTTATCTTTATCTAACCGTTAGAACTTGATGAAACTTGGCACAGATGAGCTCTATAATAGATGTGAGCACCCCTTGAAATTTGAGAAGGATCCGAGAAGAACTGTAGACACTAGGAGCCTCGAAAGTCTGCTGTAACTGTTTCTGCCAAATCCTGGGAAGCTCAGATTAGTTTTCGCCTGCTGTTGCTCTTCACTTTCTCTAGCTTTTGTTTGTGTGAATCAATAGTATATCAGGTCATAGACAGTAGGCAATAGAATCAAGAATAAGAGTTAACGAAGGACAGAATCAAGAGGGAATGGAATTTGGTTGAGTCTCACAACCGTAGGAGACTCAACAAGAAAATAAAAGTTTAACTTTTCTTTTTTCTGGAAAATCTGCGCACTGCCGCCAGCCTTCTCTTCTTATTTATAACTTCTGAATTAGATTACAAAGATTTAGGAAATTCTAAAAAGTAGAAACTCCAAACTAAAACTGAAACTTCCTTTATAGAATAAGAGAGTTTCTAAAACTGAAATTAGGAAGGTTTCCTAAACACTTTAGGAAATTAAATTCAAGGAAATTCTTAGTTTCCAAGTAATTAAATCTTCTAACTAACTAGCCTATGTTTTAGGAAAGAAAATAAGACTATTAATCAAAAGGATCCTACTAGATCTACTGCTTCCGACTCTACTAAATCTGTCGATACTATTGCTGGGGATAGGATAACTTGTAGGCTGGTTTAACCAGCATTAGCCTGGCCTAATGGATTAGGCTGGCCCAATGGGTCAAGCCCATTTATCTTCTCTCTTTTTTTCTTGATAAAACCTGGCCTGCATCACTTTCTCTCTCTCTCTCTCTCTCTCTCTCTCTTTCTCTCTTTCATAATTTTATAGTATGACTTATTAATTTTATGTCTTTGTAGTTTTTGCAGCTCTATGGATCGTCTTTATTTTTATGAATCAGAACCATAATGATTCTCTTCTATTCATCTGGCATTTTCCTTGTGTTCATAATCTTATTGAACAGCTTGGTTAGCGAAGATAATCCAAAGATTCCTAAGCTCTTTCATACTTTTATTGGGACCTCATTTGGGCTTGGTGCTTTCCTTGCATTCATCCTCCTTAAAGCATATTTTACTTCGGACGTCCTAAGTTTTTGTATATATCTACGGCCTGTGGTGTCTTGATGGGTAATGTAGCCTTCTGGGACACTACTATTCGAGGTGTCTTCATTTAGCTGTGTAGGCTATGGAAATAATCATTTCATCTCTCCTTAATATCTTCATCCCTTATTAGAACTTTACCATCCCCAGTTTTAGTACATTTAATATGGTCGAAATCTCTCCTTTTCCTTTCCCTGATTTTAGTTATCTTATAGATAGCTTTTGCCCCTTTCTTTGTGCTCAAGTTGTTATAAAGATCTTCATAATTCTTCGCCCCTTGCTTTTCCCACAATCTTCTTACCTTCATTTTTGGAAAATTTCTACCATTTTTGATCTTCTATATCCTTAGTCCTTTGCAATTTCTTAAAACTAGCTTTCTTAGCCTTAGTGGCTGCTTGAACCTTATCATCCCACCATCAAGACTCCTAGAGGATTGTCGTTTTACTTTCAATACACCTGGGACATCTTTAGTGATGGTTTTAATAAAAGCAAATATTTCGTTCCACATTATATTAGTGTCTCCATCAAAGTCGCACTTTATTTGTTTGGCCACGTTATCAGTAAATGTTTTCAAGGTATTTTATTTTATGTTCCACGACCTTATCCTAAGGCAAAATAACCTCATCTTCTTTACGCTTCGATTTAATGAGACACATATCCATGACCAGTAATCTATGTTGTGAGGTTAAGCTCTCCCCCAGTATAACCTTACAATCCTTACATAACAATCTATCAGACCTTATAGATAAAAATAAATCTATTTGGCTACTATGATGCTCACTTTTAAAGGTGACTAAATGCTCCCCTTTCTTTTCAAAGTATGTGTTTACAATGAATAATAAATCATAAGCCACAATAAAATTTAAAACTAAAGTCCCTTCCTCATTCCTTTCTTCAAAACCATGTTCTCCTTGTACACCTTCATAACCTCTGCGATTTCTCCCCACAAGTCCATTCAGATCACCGTTCCCAAAATTGTAGCTTCCTACTTTCATTGAATCCTACTTAGGGTGCGTAAGCACTAATTATATTAACAACTTCTTTCTCCAACACAAGCTTGATAGTTGTACTCCTATTACTAAATCTTTTAACATACACCATACCATTCTATCTTTATCTACTATTATGCCCACTCCACTTCTATTCCCGCTATACCAAAGCTTTAAAGTCATCCAACTACTTAGCCTTTTTACCTTTTCATCTAATTTCTTGAATACAAGCTATGTTAATCCCTTTTCTCGTCATATAACATCTATCAATTCTAGTCTCTTACCCGCTACACTGATGGACAATCTTCTTTACTCGCACTCGTCCATGATGTGAAAACCCTTGGGTATTTGTCGCCGCATCCGGGTGCCAACGCGGTGACCCTTGGTCACTTTACGCTACACCGGGTTTAAGTGTAGTTTTGTTGTTTATGGAGAATGCCCTAGCATTACGTTGAATAAACTAGGTTTGTGAATATATGAAAAAAAGATTTTGGCTAAAATTTTTTTTGGTGTCAGCTGCTGAATGCACAACCCTCCTTTATCTGGGCTCGGGACCGGCAACAGAACACAGCCAGAGTTATCCAACCCACAAGAGAACTCTTCAATTAACTTGAAGACCTATTAAAGCTCTCCCTCCACCCCACCCCCATGAAAAAAAAAAAAAACTACTTAACTCCCTCTCCCCTTGTGTCATTTGCTGATTAACATACTGCACATGTGGCATTAGTAGGAGTATGACCCTCTGGCCTCTTCCCCTGTTCTTGCTGCCATAACCAATCCATCTTCTTCCACCAAGAATATTGTTGCTTGTTTCTTAAATCTCAGCTCAGAATTGCACGAAAAAGAAATCCAAAAGGAAAGAAGACACATCAATTGACCTGCTTAAAATTTGAAGCCCCATCGTTCCCTAACATTAAACAGTTCTTTTAAAGTTTCAAGAGCTAATACTCACTAACCGTCAAATAATTTCTGACTAGATAATCTGGGTCATTGGTTTCCTTGATTTTAATAGTGTATGATTTGTCTGGTTGGCTCCTAGAAGTGATGACCAAACTGCTCCTCCTTTTGTCATAAGCAGGTTCCTATTGTACCATATGGTGGAGCTACATCTATCGAGGGTCACACTTTGTCTCCACATGGGGGTGTATGCATTGACATGTCATTGATGAAAGTATGAATTGAAAATTTTTCGTTTACTTTTATGTCAATTAGCTAACTTTACTTTTATATTTTCTTTTTGATCAGCGGTAGAGTTTTTGTATTCATGTGTTGTAGCAAATTGTTCATATATGTGGGTAAGTCAACATGATGTGCTCCCCCTCGTCTTGGTCCTTCTTTGATGATCTTTCACTTGTTTTCCATGTGCTGTATTCTCCTACTAAACAGGTCCTTTTTTGTGCATTGAAATCAGTTATTCATAAAAAAGAAAAGATTATCCCCAAGTATGTGACAAAAGGAATCAGCAAAAATGGACAAGATCTGTACTGATGGGGGACCATCATGGAAGTCCTTACTCATTTTTTTTTCCATGTATGAGGCCCAAGAGCCCAGTTGATTATTATCCTTGAGACCCTTGGGCCTCTATTCAGAAATGACGGTTGTTCTTTGATTGTCTTTTTGTTTGTTTTTCATTTGCTGTGTTCCTAATGCAGAACTAACCCATAACAGGAGAATTCCCATGGGAAATTAGCTTGTGATTGGATCACAGGGAAACATCAAACCAGATAAAGTGAAAGTTCAATAAAGCAATCAAAAGAAATCCGATATGCATAAAATTCTGGTATGTTACTCTAATCAGTCAACATAATGTGTCTGCAAGAGATAATATAAATCTGACGGAGAGATTTAGGAGGAGGGAGATCGTGTCTGGAATACCAATCCTGTATTCACACCTTAACAGCTCCAAAACTCTTGGAAACTCAAGTTCATTACTCAAAATATCCTTAATTGATTTTGGGTTCGTCAATCCATTAGAATACAATACTGGTTTGGACGCGCCCTTTCCTTTCTCACCCCGATCAGAGGGGGGGGGGGGATTACGCCATTACATATAAAGACCTTCCATAACGCTTAAATTGACTCATAATAGGATTCCTTTGATGCAGATCAAATGGTGGGGATCTGCTTGTGGTGGGAAGGAGGAGAGAATGAAAGCAACAAGAGCTAACACAGGGAGAGAGAAAAGGCGTATCACAAGGAGGGAGAGAGAAAACCCATTTCGGAGGGGGGAAGAACGAGGAGAGAGAACACAGCCGTAGTTGCCACGCCATGTAGGCACTTCAAATCAAACTTCCATTTTTTTTATTTTTTCATTTTAAGGAAGAAGCAAGAAAGGTTCTTAAATTAAAAATGACTCAAAATCTTATAAATAAACACCCTACTAAGGCTCTCTTTGGTATCATTTTTCTTTTTTGCTTTTTACCTATTTATCAAAAAACATTTTAAAAAAAATCATTTTTGATAAAAAATAAAACGTTGTTTGGTAGATACTATGTATAATAGATTGTAGAATGAGAAATAAGTTTGGTATTCTATTAAGAACAAAATATGTTTTTGTTTCTTCAAGTTGCAAAATTTTCAAGCCATGATATCTTGTGGTCCCTTTATGCGATTGACCTGAAATTTGGACATCATTACCTTTTTTTTTTTCTGACTTTGACATCCAATGGATCTAATTAGAGGTTGGATGGCCGAAAAAGTTCAACTGAGGTGGTCAAAATCAAGAACAAGAGTTGAATTTCTTCAAGTTGTAGAATTTTCTAAGCATTGATATTTTGTTATCTCCTTATCTGATTGACTTGAAATTTGGACACCCTTACCTTTTTTCCTGGTTTTGACATCCAACGGATCTGATCGGAGGTTGAACGGCCAGAAAAGTACAACTGAAGTGGCCAAATTCAAGAACAAGAGTTGGATTTCTTCAAGTTGCAGAATTTTTCAAATCTTGATATCTAGTGATCTCCTCCGATCGACTTGAAATTTGGAAACCCTTACCCTTTTTTGGCTATACTTGACATTCAATGTAACGGATCGAAGGTTGGACGGCTAAAAAAAGTGTTCTATTGTAGCTGACATAGTTGTCAAGGCGTAATCTAGGAGCCTAGGCCCCTTTCCAATGCCTAGGAAAATTGGGTGCCTTGGTCGCTTAGGCGCCTCATCAGGCCTCCAATGCCTTGGTTTGCCTTAGTGCCTTTACAACTATCGTAGCCAAATCCATGAAACAAACAGGGAGAAAGAAAGAAGAGTGGATGAGAAGCTAATGTTATTAAAAATACTGGTTTATCCATTTTACCCTCACTTAAAACACAAGCTCATAAAAGTCTTGCGCAAAAACAAGCAAAAATTTTTTTTGGCAAAAAAAAAAAAAAAGAAAAAAGAATTGACCTCTTTTTTTGTTTTTTTTTGGGGGGGGAGCTTTTTATTTTTTATTTTCATAAACAATACTAAAAAAATGATACTAAACACATAAAAAAACAAAAATATGTTAGAAAAACAAAAAGAAAAATGATACCAAAGAGAACCTAACTCACTCCTCTCTTGTGCAGCCTAAAGAAGAGGAGACCCTTGATTGACTCAAACACTGAATAAAGTAAAGGAATAAATTCCTAAATAAAAGGAAAGCAAATAAATGAGAAAATATCCCTCTTCCGTGGTAAGATGGAGTTTCCTAAACTTTCTTAATAACTAACATAAAATAAGGAAAGATAAAGACAACTTAGAAATAATAAATGAAAAGAAATAAGAGTCTAAATTTACCCAAGATTTGCTGAATATTCGATTCCATAAAATTTTGGACTTCTGGAAATCTGTTGGAACCCACCCTGGGTCTGGAGCTCAGGTTGTCATCATTGGCAACTTTACAACATTGGTGATGCGTCCAAAGAATGCACTGTGTTGATCGGGTTTGGCCGGTGAGTTGATTGGGTTTTGATCTAATACAGAATCGATCAACCCCTACATGCGTTCAATGCCATTTGGAGGTGAATATATGTGTTTTCTGGTTTGTGGGAACCTTACGGCACATGTGGTAATAGTTTCATGGCCAAATTCAAAGTTTTGTTTGAAACTTTTCACTTTGAGGTATGTTTTGGTGGATTGCACTACAGTTTCGTGAGATGCTTTGACATGAAACATGTAGAGCGTCAAGTTAGCTTCGTAACGCACTTTGTGTAACTCAATTCTGATGTCGTATTGTGATGATATGGTCAGTTTTGTGATGATGTATCGAAAAGTCTTAAAAGATCAGATTTCAGAGATCTCAGGTGGACAACATAGACAGGAGCTGCACATCATAATTTTGAGTAAGGTTTGTCCTTCGGTGCGAATTTGAAAACCGGATGGGTGGTTCCAGAAATTCAAGAAGTATATTCAATATCAATCGGGCCGATAAGATGGTGCCACATCAGCATAATACGGATTACAATCCAAATTGACGCGCGTTGAGGCGCTCGTTGATGATGCGCTTGATTATGTCGCTAGGCTTGTGGTTGGTTGGCGCCCTCAAATTCTGTATGCCACATTACACGGAGTCATCAGGCGATCTAGTGTATCACGTTCTCAAGAAGGACGAAAAAAGTTACCGTTTTGTTTGTTCACATCTCGCTCGCAAAGTTGTTTTTGTGTCCGGAGCAGTATGCAGATCTAACGGTGCAAATTGCACCTGCCATTTTAAAGTCGATTCGATGGCAGAAGATTGCTAGTGGTTGGGCGTGACATGACAGAATGTCACCAATCTCTCTTAAATCAATTTGAACCATCGGATTTGATTCACTGTTAACAGATCGGGTGGCAAATCTTGTTTTTGCGATTTGGAGGCCTACAGAGTCCAAATTGAGCTCAAGTTTTTGCTGTGGGCTTATGGCTTTGTTTTTTGAGCCTAAACCCGATAAGCAGTCCAGAGGAGTAGGGTTTTTGCTAGAAAAACCTACATTGATGGTTATGGATGCGATTTTGTTGATCTGAGTGCGTACGGGTCACGTTTTTGCGTCATAGAAGCTACTAGTGGTGGAGTTACTCTGGTGAGGAAACTAGTTCTTACAACTACTCATTATTTTGGTCTAGGGTCTTGTAAATTGTTGAGAAAGCCTAGACAGTGAATGTAATTGGGGATGGCAGTTGCTTTGTGAAATTTACATCGAATATTGTAAATATCTAGCAAGTTGGGGCTTTGTTAGGTTGTGGGATTATTGCCCTCGTTTGTGTTGTTGCACAAACCAAAATAGGGATTGTGGTTCCTAGACTGTGGGTGCAGTTAAACATTGTTGGATAGTATTGAGTAGATATGAAGCCCTATTAGGCATTGCTCGTGGACATTGCCTTTAACACAGTGTGGAGGTGAACCACGTATGACCTATGTTGTAGTGTGATTGTCTATATTACATATTGGAGTGCTTGTGCTTTTCAGAGTGGGTGTTCACTACCTGGTAGGCCTAGCCATTCTTTGGTTGTAAGGTGGGTGTGAATGCGATTGTGTCTTACTATTAAAATTGGGATTGCCCTAGTTCTGAGTCTCCAGCTCCTTTTTCACCATCTGAGGAAAAGATGGTCAAGATGACTGATGATGAGTATGCTCGCTACACTGAGTTTCAGACTTCACTGCCTTCCTCGTCTCTTATTGCTACTCTTGTTTAGACAGGTAATGCCACTACTATCTTTCATCCTCTTGACCTTGGATCATTGATTTGGGTGCTTTTGATCATATGCAAGGTTCAATGTGTCAGTTTCGACCAGCCTTAGAGTTGTCTCGGGTTTCAACCCTTAGGATTTTTCCTTGGTCAATTCAAAACCTTTGTTTCGAGGCCCATAAGTATTTTTTTCGATTTGATTTTTTGTGTATCATATTTGACCTTTTTACACCTATTTTCAAATTAGTTTAAAATAAAAAAAAAATCCAAAACAATATTATGTGGTGTGGATCCAAGTTTACTAGTGTACGTTGAAGACTTGGGATTTTGTTCTTGAACTGGAGGGTTGACTTGTTATCCTTTTTAAATTTGGATTTTAGACAATTTTTATTGGATTCAAATGGAGGGTGTTTGTTTATTTATGAATAATATCGTTAAATGCATAATAATGATATTATGCATAGATAAGTACTACCTAATAAGTGTTGTTCCTGGATTTGGAGTCGAAACTTATGCTTTTGGTTGAAACCTTGCATTTTATATAAGGGGTGAACCAAAAGTGGTTGAAACCAGATTTTGGTTGTAACCATAGTTCTAAATTTCAGCCTTTCATCCGAAATTTCAGCTGAAATGTTTCTGATTTTTGCAAACCGAAACGAAACCAAGGGTTGAAACAAGAAATGTCCAGAATTTTGATCCAAAAACATTGTTTTGATCAGGTTTGTTTCGACTGAAACCTGATCGAACCAGTGTTATAAAATCCCAAATTTCGCACAAAACCTGTCTATTTTGACGGGTTTCGACCAAGAACAAGGGGATTTTGTCAGATTTTGGCGAATTTCATTTGTTCTGAAAAATTGTTCATTTCTTCCACTGGTTCTGGCTTCAGTATTAACAGCCGCAGGTCATCTTCTCTATGTGCATAACCGATTGGGCAGGAGGGATAGAGTCATAGACAGATAGGAAGATCAATGAAGGTAATAGAGGAGGGGAAGGGGATCGGTATTAGGAAGTAAGAGAGAGAGTGAGAGAGGATTGGGAGAGGGGAAGGGAGTATCGTGGGAATTGAGAGAGGGAAGGAGGGGTGGTTGAATCTCACAACCAGGAGATCCAACTAGAATCGCAAATTAGCTATTCTGATTTTTTTAAGTCTAAATTTCTTTCATCTTATTCATACATATACATAGAGTATTGTGCTTCCATAATTATGGAAGGGAGATATGTCCAATTCTTCCGTTATTGACCAAAAACATGGAAGGAAAGTCCAATCTTTCCTTACTATAAACTTTCTAAAAACTGAAAAGAACTAATAGGAAACTTTCCTAAACATAGAATGGAAAGTTTCAAAAAAAATAAAACTCCTAACTTAGGCAAGTCTCTAAATATAATTACTAGTATTAGAGACATTGTTTACATGGTATCTTAAGCATTAGGAAAGTAATAAATTATGGAAGGAGGAAGGAGAAGAGAATATCTCCTTAGTGGACAGCTGCTGGCCAGCTGTCCACAGCTTATATGGCTGCTGACCAGTCAATGGCTCAGCCATTAGCCATGGCTGGCTTGGTTGGCCCGCCGGCTTGGCTTTGGCTCCTTAACTATAATGCATCAATTCTACTTGGTTTCATCAAGGATTTGAATATTTGAAGCAAAAAGATAACCATTTCTACCCTAAACTATTTTTTCCTAAAAATTTGTATGTAAAGTCCATGAATGTCTTCCAAATTTTATATGTTGCATAAATGTTCCGATCTACAACTCTATGGAGTTGGATTTCAAGTTGTGTTGTTATTTTTTTTTATTGTTTTAATTTTCTGTTTTCATAAAATGATTTTTTGCAACTAATATTTGAAATAAATAGGGGTAATATGTGATACTTGACTTCAAATTTATGTATGTAAGACAACGTTGGCTGATCTACGGCTTGACGGAGTCGGATTAATTTTTATATTTGTAAATAATTATTTTAATTTTCGAAAATTAGAATAACCGTTGAAAAAATTCAATTTAAATAGAAATAAGTAGAAAAAAATTGATGATAAATACTGAAATACATTTTAAATGTTGTGTCAGCTGGAATTGAACAATTTTTTGATGTTCATATGTATTTTATCTTGATTAATTATGTATTTATTATTTTAAATTCAAATAAATAGGAAAAATTTTCTGTTTTATGTCTGAAAATAATGATAAATTCTGAAATGCATTTTAAATTACTTTCAGCTGAAATTGAACAATTTTGTTATGTTCCATATATATATATAGATTACTTGTGTATTTATTATTTGAAATACAAATAAATACCAGAAAAATTTCTGTTTTAGGTTTGAAGATTATGATAAATTCTGAAGTGCATTTTAAATGAAGTATCAGCTGAAATTAAACAATTTTGTGATGTTCCATATATATATATATATATATATATATATATATATATATATATATATATATATATATATATATATATATATATTTTTTGTTTAATTGCATTTTTTTTATATGCTTGTTTGATGTTTGGATGTTAATAATGTTTTTATTATTGTATACTTGTATTAACAGCATGCAAGTTAGTGCAAAATGTCCGACTCACAAGGATCCTGAGACATCGCATGGAGGCATGGTACCCCCCTCGATGCTAACAAGAGGACCTCCCAATGCAACTATTGTAGGACAAACTTTGGAGGTGGAGCCATTCGCCTGAAGTGGCATTTGGCTGGTGGGGACGGTAATGTAACGGATGTCTAGTGTGCCTAGCGAAATAAAAAAAAGGCCATGGCTGAGGTGATGAAGGGTGGGGTACAGAGGAAGATAGATAAGAGGGCAGCGAGGCAGGAATTTGAAGATGCATGTTTAGAGAGGATCTTACCTGTATTTGGTGAGGACTATGATAGTGAGGAGCATGACTTGGATGACCCAGATTACCAGGATCCAGAGGATGAGTAGATGAGACGGGTTATGATGGCGAATAGGCAGACCAGACATTGGCCATGGAGCAGGAGAGATTGAGGTAGATGTGTACGGGAGCTGGTTTTTCTAGACAGACTGCAGACCCCCAACCATTGAGGAGGAGATAGGTAGCATACTCCGGGCCCCAGGCTATTTGGGGGGGAGCGCTATGGTGGATCTTCATCTTTTGTAGGCTCTATCTTCGGGTATCTTCCTCTGGCTCTACCTGTACCTCCACTTCCACAGTCATTTCCTAGGTTGGGGTACCTTGCTTTTGCCGATGATTCAACATATCTGAGGTGTGTGTATGACTTTCAGACCAACTAGTCCTGCACTATGACATGGGATGCATATGTTATGCAATCGGAGAACTTTTATCGGCACCAACAATGGTTTCAAGCTCGGGGATTAGATGCGTCACGAAACTCTTCATGGTTTTGAGTGGACTTCCTTATTTTATGTATTTGATAATTAAAGAATGTTTTGGAATGTTGTAATAACAATATAAGGTATATGACATTTGTTTGTTACTTTGTTTCTAATTTTCTACCATTTGTACTCATTGCGTACATTAGCATTCTATGATGACATAGAAATACCATGTGGGATTTTTTTTTTGTATGCAAATCATTCAATGAATATGTTAGAAAGGTTAATAAAAACATCACACAAAAAAGTTGGGATCAAAAATCAATTTTTTTTGCCACCAAAATTGAGTTTTGAAACTTGCCAAAATTTTCCAGTGTTATGGCCAAAATATCAGTTTTTGGCCTGGCCGAAACCAGGCATGAATGATGAAACCAAAATTTAAATACTTTTTTGTAACCTGGTTGAGTTGGAACCGGGTTTCAACCACCGTTAAACCGAGATGTTCCGAACAATGATCTTATGTTCAGCATATCAGGTATATTTTCCTCCTTTCGTCCCTCTACCTCTAGTGTCACTTTGGTTGATTGCTCTTCGGTCAAAGTCAGTGGCACTGGAATTGATCATCACACTCCATCTCTATCACTATCTTTGCTTCTACATTTACCTAATTTTTCATTTAGCATTTTATTTGTCAGCAAGCTTACCACTACTTACAATTGTTCCACAACATTTTTTCCTGAATCGTGTGTTTTTTAGGATCTTACGACAAAGAAGATAATTGTTAGGGGCCATCTGAATGGGGGATTGTATCTTTTTGAGGATTCTCTTTCAGGTTTTTGCTCAAGTGTTTTGTCTCCGAATCAAGTTCGTTGTCGATTGGGTCATCTGTCTTTACAATTAAAGAAGCTTGATTCTCATTTTAGTTTTCTTTCTAGTTTAGAGGGAGTCATGTCAGTTTGGGAAGCTCTATCATGTCGGTTTTACCCCTCGGATCAATAAGCGGTCTGCACATCTTTTCGCTTTAGTTTATGTAGATGTATGGGGACCTTGTTTGGCCGTGTCTAAGTTGGGGTTGAAGTACTCTGTTACTTTTGTTGATGATTTTTCAAGGGTTACTTGGATTTATTTAATGAAAAGTTGCTCTGAATTATTTTCGATCTTGTATACCTTTGTTAATTAAGTTTAGACTCAATTCGAAACCTCTATTCGTATTTTTCAAAGTGATAATGCCAAGGAATATTTCTTGGTTAGTTTTCTCAGTTTATGGCTGTATAGGGTATGGTATCAATCTTCCTGTCCCGACACCCCACCGGCCACAACAGAATGGCGTTGCGGAATGGAACAATCGCCATTTAATGAAGGTTACTAGGTCGCTTCTTTTAGAAATGAAGATGGCTAAATCTTTTCAGTTTGATGCTGTTTTAACTGCATGTTTTTTTATTAATTGCATGCCTTCTACTATTTTGGATGGTGGTGTTCCTAATTCTATGTTGTTTCCCTTTAACCCTTTATTTGTGCTTCCTCCTAGGGTATTTGGGTGTATTTGTTTTATTTGTGATCATCGTCCGGTCTCTCTAAATTGTGGATCCTAAAGCTCTTAAGTGTCCGTTCGTGGGTTATTCGTGTGCTCAAAGGGTTATCATTGCTACTCACCAGAGTCCAATAAATACTATGTCACCGCCGATGTTTCCTTTTTTGAGTCCAAACCATATCCGGATAGGTCATTTGTCGTGCTTGAGTTGGATGATGATCTGCCTACATATGTTGTCTAGCACTCTATTTCACAAGTATTGTCTCCTCCATCAGTCGTCCATCAGGTTTATACTTGTCGTACTCGAGTAGATCTTGTGCCCTTGTCTCTTCTCACCCCTGCCGCCTCTTTTTCGCATGTAGACCTTGCTCCTAAGTTAAGTATACCTTCTTCCAACTTTGATGTACCTATTGCTCATCGTAAGGGAGTTCGGAGGTTAACCCAACATCCATTTTCGAACTTTGTGTCTGCATACGGTTTCTCTTCATCGTTTCATTCTTGTTGGACCACTATTGAGAGTCACTGCTTTCCTAAGTCTGTTGCAGAAGCGTATCTAGTCCTGGCTAGAGGACAATTATGGAAGATGAGTTTATGGCCTTGGAGGACAACCACACTTGGGATCTTGTGCCATTATTTGTAGACAAGTGTGCTATTGGTTGTCTTTGGATGTATGTTGTTAAGGTTAACCTTGATGGGTCTCTTGTTCGTTTAAAGGCTCGCCTGGTTGCCAAGGGCTATGCACAACTCTATGGTGTTGATTACCTGGACACTTTTTCTCCTGTGGCTAAGTTGGCTTCGGTTTAGATTTTGATCTCTCTTGCAGCTTCCCATTACTGGCCGATGCACCAGCTTGATGTGGTGAATGCCTTTTACCCGGTGATCTCAATGAGGAGGTTTTTATGGAGTAACTACCTGGTTTTGTTGCTCAGGGGGAGTTTGGTATGATGTGTAAGCTTAGGAAGTCCTTGTATGGGTTGAAGCAGTCTCCTTGAGCATGGTTTGGTTGTTTCACAGTGGTTGTTCTCAGTTTTGGCTTGTTCCGATATAGGAGTGATCACTCGTGTTTTATTGTCAGTCTGACACATGGAGGATTTTCTTATTGTTTCTGTTGATGAAATAGTGATTACTGGAGATGATCGTTCAGGTATTGAGAGTTTGAAGGTTCATGACAACAACCGTTTCATACCAAGGACCTGGGTCGTTTGAAATTTTTCTTGGGAGTTGAGGTGGCTCAGTCAAGGAAAGGTATTTATCTTTCTCAAAGGAAATATGTTCTGGATTTGCTTACCGAAACAGAGATGTTAGGGTCCCAGAGTGTTGGTACTTCAATGGATCCTAACATAGAACTTACAGTTGATGATGGTGACGTTTTGACAAATCCTGAGAGGTATCGTAGATTAGTTGGCAAGTTCAATTATCTCACTATTACTTGACCAGATGTGGCCTTCCTGGTTATTGTTGTGAATCAGTTTCTGCCCTCTCCTTGGATGTCTCATTGGGATGTTGTTATTCGTATTTTATAGTAACTCAAGAAGGCTCCAAGCCATGGTCTTCTGTACTCTGATCATGGACATGGGCGTATTGAAGGTTTTTCGGTTGCTGATTGGGCTGATTCTCCTACTGATAGATGGTCTATTACTGGGTACTGTAATTTCGTTGGCGGAAATCTTGTCTTAGAAGAGCAAGAAGCAAACTGTGGTTGCTCGGTCCAATGTAGAATCTGAATATTGTGCTATGGTACATGTTATGTGTGAGTTAATGTGGGTCAAACGGTTGTTAACTGACCTTGGTTTTCTGCACAGGTCATCTATGTAGCTATGGTGTGATAACCAAGCCGCCAATCCTGTGTTTCATGAGAGAACGAAATACATTGAGGTCAACTGTCACTTTGTTTGTGAGAAGCTTCTGCAAAGGATTATTTCTCCATGCCATGTTCGTATAGGAGAATAACAACTTACTGATGTGTTTACTAAGTCTCCAAGGAATGGGAGAATTTCCTATATTTGTAACAAGCTGAGCATGATTGATATATATGCTTCAGCATAAGGGGGAGTGTGGGTTATATCTGAAAAGGGGAGAGCATCGGGACTAGCGCTAATCCTGATAGCACTACTTCTCTTCTCCTTTCTCTTTTATATATATATTTTTAATTTTTACTTCTTTGCCCTTCTAAGGTTGTTTATGTTTATTCTCTTTATATATTGAATTGAATGGTGAGTCTCAACATATAGTTGAGACTTCCAAAGTTACAGCAGCCTCTCATTCTCTCTTCATTTTTCTTATTTTCTCTCTAGAATTTACAATTCCAAAGGTTGAAGGAGCTTGCTTAACGATAGTTCTCTGGTCTATTGCCTTATGCAATAATCTTTATAAATTTGTTGCAAAGGTGTTGGGCAACAGACTTAAAGGGTGGTGGATGACGTTATCAGTGAAAATCATTCTGCTTTCATTGGAGGGAGAAGAATATCCGACAACATCCTTCTTTGCTTGGAGCTTGTTCGTGGTTTTGATAGGCAGTCTCACCCTCCGATGGCTTTTCTAAAAGTTGACATCCATAAAGCTTATGACTCCTTGAGATGGGATTTCCTCAAAGAGGTCTTGATCAAAATGTGCTTTCCCTCATCTTTCGTTTACTAGGTTCAGCATGGCATCTCTTCAGTTCGGCTCTCCATCATCTGTATAACTTTTAAAAGAGAAAGCCAAAAGGCCCAAAACTCTTCTGTTTAGTAAGCTTTTATTGTCAAGTCCTCTAAATCTATAGAAGGACACTGAATAACTGGGCATGACCTTATTCTCTGAGACTCCTGTCAGATCACATTTGGCTATCTTGTCCCCTTGATTTTTTATGATTTGTAATCAAAATCAAGTAAGCCTTTCAAACTTTAAGATGTTTTAGCTTTGCTGGATTTAAATGCTTTTTGTATAAAAGGTAATTGAGGAAATATCAAACATGTGCTACTGCAATAACAAGAGGCCTCACTTCTGCTCTTTGCATGGCAGAATGTGAAAGCACTGCATGTTGAAGACATGGATGTGGTTGTGGAGCCTGGAATTGGATGGATGGAGCTTAATGAATACCTGGAACCTTATGGTCTTTTCTTTCCACTTGATCCAGGTCAGTTTAGAACCTATATTTCATAGTTCTTTTTGTTTGTTTGATTAAAATTATTTTTTGTGATCTATTATATATGGAAAGAACATTTATTAAAGCATTAATTGATTGGAAAAGTTAGTCTTTGATGTGTCAATTCAGCTTTGTCATTGTCTCATTTGAAACCCCTTCATAGATACTGGTATACCTCTCTCCATAATAAGATGTCATCCCTTCCTGCTTGTGGTACAAGCTGTATCGAAGATGGTTCTCAACAAGTTTTCTTCGGTCAATTGCTTAGGAACTGTGGAGATTCTTTTGGTTCACTAGTGTTTCATCAATGTGGTCATCTCTGAGTATCTCTGACAAAATTAAACAGAAGAAACTGCAAAAGAGAAGAAAATGGAAAGAGACGAGAGAATCACTCTTCCACCGTGAGAAGCTTTATTTGTATAAAAGAATAGAACAAATATGACAAGAGTACTCTCAATAACTTAAACTGACACTAAACACAGTAAAGTATAAAATTTAATGCCCAAATTGCCCCTCAATGCATGTTGGTACTCTTGACACGCCCCCTCAAGCTGGAGCATATATACCCTTATGCTCCAGCTTGAAACAATAAGTACATGAATAACCAATCACACAAAACAAAAGATCCACATGAAGAAGAACCTTCTAGTGGCAGAATCAAGGTAAATATATTCTGGCCATCGACAATCACCAATAATAGAGAGAAATCTTTATAAATAAGAACCCATATGACAATATAAGCGGTGGAAAACACCAGCCACAGACAAGAAAATTGCAACAACAATAACAGCAACAACACCAACAATAAGACCGCAAAAAATAGCAGCAGGGGAGAATGAATAAATCACCGTTGTGGGCTAGAAATCTGAAAGCTTCAACTAGGAAAAAAAAAAAAAAACTCCAACCAAATAAGAAAGAAATTCTCCAAAAAGAAGAAATTTAAAGGCAAAAAGGAAATCTTCAACAAGAATAAATCCATAATATTAAGTCTTCACAAAGGAAGACAAGCAATAATCTCTAGTATGGACGACAAGCAAAAATCTCCACGTAGGAAGACAAATCAAAATCTCCACAAAGTTAGACATAAAAATTTCAACAAAGGAAGATAGATAAATAATTTCCACAAAGGAAGATAGACCCAAGAAAAAAAAAAAATATTCCACTGAGGAAGACACGAGCAATAATCTTCTTGAAGGAAACACGAGCAACAAATCTTCACAAAGAAGACACATAATAATCTTATCATCTTCAAAATGGGAAACGACTAATTCTAAAGAGGATTGAGTCTTGAGATGGCCCTCACTTCAAGGGGGAGAAGAATCGAACCAGAGGAGGAGGAGATGATACCAATTGAAACATCTTCAGGCTCTTGCCGACGCGTATAACTTACAATAATTCCATTGAAAATCCATCCTTCATATGCAGTAATGGTGGCTGCAAACAAACAAAATTTAAATGACTCAAAACATCAAAAGTTGACTACAGTCACTAATCAAAACCTCTTTGATACCATGTGACAAAATAAAACAAGAAGAGACTGCAATAGAGCAGAAGGAAAGAGAGAAAAAAAGAGAAGTTAGAAACCGTGAGGAGAGATCACTCTCCACCATGAGAAGCTTTATTTATATGAAAGAATGAAACAAATATGACAAGAATACCCTCTAACTTCTTATTTGTGGGTAAATCCATAATATGTTCAATAAAAGCAATAGTAAAAAATAGGGACCCCAAGTGGGGGAACCAAAAAAACTCAAAGGATAAGAGAATCTTAACGGAGAACCCTATCCACATCTTACTGGAAAGACAAGTCCAAGCTCTGACAATGTGTCTATTTCTCACTGAATTCGGGTAAATCTCTCTGTGGAAAAGTTAATGCTATCTAAGACCTGCTGGATGGTTCTTGATCTCTCCAACCATCTTCTGAGGTTCTTCTCCGTCCAGATATGGTAAATAGCTACGTTGAATGCAAGTTTCCCCACCGTGTCGCAAGATGTTTTCCCTTGAATGTGTTGTCAACTCATCTCCATTCCCTCTTGAACTCGCAAATTCTTCGAAGAAAAGGCCAACATCTAAGGATGATTTACTTCTACATAGAGCCAGCGAAGGGGCAAGCGAAGAAAAGATGTGAGATTTCTTTAGAACCATTCCAATACAAGCAACGTGAAGAAATTGGGAAGATGTGAGTTTCCCCCTTAACTTGGTGACAAAATAAATAAGAAAGAAGAAGGAAGGAAGAGGAAGAAGAAGAAAGAGAATCGAGAGAGAAAAAAAGAAGAGAGGTCGATTGTACTTCCCCCCCCTCCCCACCCCCCAAAAAAAGCCTTTGCTTTATTAATAATTAAAGAATAAAGAAGTCAAATTACACAAATAACTCCCACTAAAGTAATCGACTACAAATGTCACCACCCAAACCCATATTAAGATGAAGGTACTGCCCTTACGGGCGCCCATCAAATGATCTCTCAAAAGTCAAACCTCGAAACTTTATTAACTTAAAATTCAACTCAAATTAATAACAGTCGTAACAAAGATCCCCAAAAGCCTACTGGTTGCAGCCTGGTGTCTGAAACTACAAGTAAATTGTATTTACATTGAAATTTAAAATCCTACTCAACCATTCATCTGGGGGATAAGTTGGAATATCCTTTAAGCTTCTCTATGTTCCGCTGTATCAGCCTCGTCATCTGGGATATTAATTGTAAGGGTGAGCTAACCAGCCTAGTAAGACAGAACATAAAAATACACAACACTAACACAAGCACAAAACATTTTGAATTAATGCAATTGCGAGAAAAATCTTGACCTCATTTATTTTAGAACAAACCTCATTTATTTTCATATCTGGCTAATTGCCATGAATAACTGGCTACCATTGTCTTAGTAGAGAGTTTAACACAGCCTATTGATTTCCCGGTCATTTGTACATGACCTAGGGAATTCGGTCATCCGTACATAATCCAAACTCTCATCCGTGGTGTAATGGATCATGACTCAGATGGCCACTACTCTGCATCATTTTGTCACCATTTACTCTCTACTTGGCTTAGTGTAGTCATTTACCCTTATACCTCATCATAACTCTTTTTGATACATTGTTTACAAGTATGTCAAAACCACCATATACATATTCTTCAACTCATTTATAAAACATAATGAAAACAAACTCTTTCAAAACTCTTATGAGCATGAAATGACATCACAAACAACTACTAATAAGCATCAATATCAGTAAGACATAACATGGTCATCACAGAATTTAGAACATCAAGTCATTCACTACATATGCAAACAAATAAGATTATAAGGAAATAAACGAAGGTTCAATCATAACATATATCACCAGAGTGTTGTGAATCCACTATACTCCACTTACCTCTTCCAAAATAGTTGTCCTTCCGAAATCAGCAACACAACCTACAAGTATCATAAGTCTATCATCACTATACTATCATAATTTACCAAATCAGTACCTTAACTTTTCCTAAACTCCCATTTTTTTGTACTTACCCCCCCCACAAAAAGGAAAAAAAAAAAACCCTCTCATTTTTTTACCCCTCAAATTGGATTCCTAAAACATATACGTATTCTGTCCATAATTTTGTGATGAACTCTGCTTTATCTGCCTGAAGTTGTGTGAACCAGAAGTGAATTGACAAATATGAAGCAAGACCTACTCCCTCCCTGACAAAGAAATTGATGTATAGATCTAAACTGGCATATATATATATATATATATACTGATTTACAAACTTGACATATTCTGATATAAAAATCTGTAGGATTATAATCTGTACTGATATATTTAATATGATATAAATCTGTATGATATGAATCTGATACTGATATAAATCTCACATATATGTACTGATATACAAAATCTGCTATAATTTTACTGATATAAGGACTGGTATAATTCTGGTATATTCATATACATATACTGAATATACTTTTGGACTGAAACCTGGACTGAAATATACTTTTAGACTGCATATGAAATCTGGACTGAGTATATATATATATACAGATCATACAAAATCTGCTGAGATAAATCTGATATAATTATGTACTGAATATACAAATCTGTATATAAAATCTAGACTGTATATACATAAAGTGAACTGAATATACATTCTGCAACCACCATCTCTCTCTCTCTCTCTCTAACTGTCCTTAACTCCTTGTAACGGTCCGATTCTGGTGTAGAGACTGATATGATCTGGATCCTTGTCAAATACTGGAAGTGAAATTAAGACTGAAACAATGACTGAGATTACACTGCTAAGAGATCTGGAATCGATGTATATATTTGCTGGTAGAACTCTGCTGAAATCAATATGATTCTAATAAAAAATCTGAGATTAACATAGGTGGTGTTATCATTTACTATGAATCAGGTAGAGGCTGGAACAATTCTGCAGAAACCCTTTCCTCCCCTCTGTTCTTCTTCTTCTTATTCCTCCTCTTCTTCTCCTTCTTCTGCTTCTCGGTTTTCTCCTCTCTCCTTTCCTCTCTCTCTGTTTTTCCCTTCTACCTTCGTCTCCTTTTGTCGAGGTCTCTCTCTTTTCTCTTCCTCCCGCCCTTTTTTTTTTTTTTCATGTTTAACTTCTTTCCTGAACTAATAGATTTCCTATTCCTATTATGTCTCTCCTTCTATTCTCTCTTTCCTTTTATTTCTCTTTTATTCTCTTTCTTCCTCTCTCTCTCTCTCTCTCTCTCTCTCTCTCTCTCTCTTTTTGTGAGGTCCTTCTTCTCCCCCTTTATCTCTCTTTTAAATCTTTTATTATTTTAATATTTTCTATTCTTATTAGACAACAAAACTTAGAGACAAAAGTTGAGATGTGCTCCTAATACCTCTACACTTTTTATTTTCCACTCTTATCTTGTTGACCTAGTTAACGACTTTCTATTTTCGAGTCTTATCTTGTTGATAAAGTCAAAGACTTTTCTAAGTGAGATGCACTCTCTTGCTGTCCAGTCCTATTACTTCTTTAATTTCCTATTTCCACATTATTCTAAATTAATAAAAATGCATCTAATGTGAAACCCACCATGCGGTCCACGATTTTGGCTTCTCCCTTATTTTAATTTATTATTTTCCATAAGATGACAACGCATTAATATTATTTAATTAAGATAACACTATCCAATTACAATATTCTTTGCTTTATGTGTGTCCCACTTTGTTTCCCATGATTTTGACTCTTCCCATGTTATTAATTTATTTTATTTTATGTTGTTAAGTATATTATCTTATTATTTTGTTAACTCTTTAGATAATGTTGTAATAAAATACTGCAGCAGTAAAGGAATATTCCCTAGAATCTAATGGTTCATACGCAAAGAGTTTTTCGAGATTAACTATCATACACTATTGGATCGACACCAAATTTTTTTTCCTATGGGTCTCATGCTACTCTACGCAAGGTCCCTATACTCAGATTTGCAATTCACCCTACGCTAAATGTCACCATGCATGTTATGTGCTACATAACACCAAGAAATGCTCAACAGTACCTGATGCAAGCCCAAAAACGATATGGTGAATCGATAATGGTTGTAAGTAGGATCCCAATAGTGGTGACTTCCAGCAATATATAACAGCAGTAACAAAAGAAAAGAGAATGGAAGAGGGGTAGAAAGGAGGCCGATCTCAAGCCAAGGGCATCTCACCCAATAATCAAGAGTCACAACTACTCAAGAATACTCAATTCTATTCAACTTCAACTTCTTTCTAGGCATATGCCTTACATCATTTAAATAGGCCTCTCATCCGAGCCTCAAATTGGAAACATAATTAAAAGGGATGTAATTAATATAGGAAGGTAATGAACTGGGAAAATAAATATTGAATAAAATCCTACTAAAATAAAACAGCATCTGTTCTTTCTATAGTTGAGCATTCTATCTATGTTCTTTCCATGCGTGATCTTTATTTTATCTTGTGAGATCTTGCGAGATTATTTGATCTTACGAGATCTTTTGTGATCATGTGAGATCTTACGTGATCTTATGACTTGATCATGATTTGACTGTACAATATTGCATCATTACCTAGCCCTCTAAATGTTACCAAAAATTCTCCGAACTTCACCAAGACAGAAAACTTACTTAAAAAATCTGGGGTGTTATAACAAACTGAAGGGAAATGCTAATCTAGTCGGCCAACTTAAACATAACATGAATTAGACTAAGGTATTATGACTTAACCACTAAACATCACCAACACTAGTGACAACCTAAACATGATGCTAAACAACATCATAACATAAGAATCTCAACACTTCCCCTCAAGTTGGAGTATATGTATAGATCTATCAAACGAATCAATCTTGGAATAACAAGAACTTTGTACCCCCATGGTGAGAGGGTCCCAAGTATATCAATCACTAACACATCTTCAATACTTTCCCTCAAGCTGGAGCATACTTCAACTTGAAACAAACGAATCATATGAACCGCATAACAGGTCTTCAACATATATACCAGCAGGGTGCACATAAAGAACTACTTCTCGTAGCAACACCAACTCAAGAACCCCAACCATAGCAGTAGATAAACATTGTCGTGTAACAAACAAAATATGCAGTGGAGAACACCAATCCACAATCCAAAATATCATATCAACAATAGCAACTTCATAGGTTCTTCCCAAGAAAAGGTAGGTAGTAAGTAGTACCAGTAACATCATAAGCTCTTCCTAAGGAAGGTAGGAAGTAAGTGAAAGCAGTAACATCATAGACTCTTCCCAAGGAAGGCAGGTAGTAAGTAGTAATCAGATAAGATCGCAATATAGGTCACTACGAACCGAGTAACAACATCAGATTACTGTAGACCAAAATATAGTTGTCAAGGAGCCAAAGTGAACCAAGGCATTGGAGGCCTGGCGATGCCCAAGGCGGCCTATTTTTCAAGGCGCCTGGACGCTAGGTGGCACTTAGGCGATGCCTTGTCAACTGTGAACCAAACAAAATAATTCAGCTTCAGGTTGTTGAGAACCAGATTGTTATTGAGTTATATGTAGATAGTGCTAGCTCTAGGTCGTAGGGTTACTTTTGGTATTTCTGGTTTTCTGGTAATTAGTTATGTTTAGTGCTTATATTATGTCTAGTGTGAGGGTATCATTGTAATTTTTTATTTCTTATCTCATTATAAAATAAAGGTGTATGGAAAGAGGAGGATTAACTCTTCCATTCTTTTCTAAATCAACATGGTATCAGAACTAACCTAGCTCTAACCCTCTCCTCTCTTCTCTTCTTTTTTCCTCTTTCCCAAGAACCTGCTGCAAGCTTCTGTCCATTCCCAAAAAAAAAAAAAAAAAAAAAAAAAAAAAAAAACTGCCGCTATCCCTCCAAATCCCTAGAAACCTATCGCCACCATCAAAGCTCCCTGGAAACCTATCGCCATTATTCCCAATCAGAGCTATCCTAGCTCTCTCTTTTTCTCCTTTTTTTTTTTCTTCCTTTTTTCTTCTCTTGATACCCTGCCGCCACACTGTATAAGCCTGCCGCCACCTTCAATCCTGCTGCCATCACTTTCTAACCCTGCCGCCAGTCCTATACACTCACCGCTGACACCGTAGGAGCCTACCGCCAGTTTCATATATCCGACTTGGCCCTTTACACCCCTGCTGACATTCCTTTTCATCTTCCAAAGCTTACCGCCACCTGCAATATTGTCCAGAAACCTACCGCCATCTTCTTCTTCTACTTCTTCATTCTCTAAACCTCATAAAACCCCCATAAACCTAACTGCCGACACCATCTAGCAGCATCGTAGCCTTGCAGTTTACACCCATATTCCCCAATAACTTTTTTTTTCCTTCGCTGAACCCTACTACCAGATTCTACAGGCTTTCGGCAGTCCTAAAAAGGTCGCCGCCTAAGGATTTTTTTATTAATCCATCACTTCTTCTCTATGAATTAAATACAACACAAGGTTTTGTTCATCCTAGTTGGCATGTATCCCTAGTTGTTGGGATGTTCTTTGAAGAGATCAACCTGATAGCCAACCTCGACTCTTCCATGTCAGTTTGAAGATCGAAAATTGCTGCATATGCGTCTCTTGTTCCCCTAAGAGTGATACATGACATCTCAAATAATGGTATGTTACATCATTGAGTGTTTATTCTCATGACTGATTTCTCTGAAGTTAATTACCCTAATTTGAAGATCTCCAAGATTGAATTTACCTCTATTCCCCTTAACCCGGTCAAGTTGGATGGGACAAACTATATAATGTGGTCTAAGACGGCACACATGGCAATATCTGCTAGAGGTCTTTTGGGTTATCTCAATGGTCAGAAGAAGGCACCTGCTCTGACAGATAAACTATATGACAAATGGGCATCTGAGAACTCTATTGTGATGACCTATTTGATTTGTTCTATGGAACCCAAAATTAGTCGAGGGTAGATGCTACAAAGATTTGGAAAGCTGCTAAGGAGACTTATTCCCAGGTTGGCAACTATTTCTTGATTTATGATCTTCATGTGAGATTGGTGCCACCAGGCAACAGGACATTACTGTCTCTCAATATTACTTTGAACTTCGTAGCTTATGGCAAGAACTAGATTACTATGATATCTTTACTGTTGCGTGCGCTACTGATGCTGCTGCCATGAAGCTTGCTAAGGATAAGTTATGGGTATATAATTTTTTGGCTGGTCTTAATTTTGAGTTTGATCAGATTTGGGGTCAGATTCTCAGTAGAGAGCCACTTCCCTCTTTAGAACAGTCTTATCAATGGGTTCAGTCAGAGGATCTGCGTCATACCTTTATGATGCCCCCACTTCCTGCAGGAAGGTCAGCTCTTCAGACCACTTAGTCAGGTGCCCTTATAGTTATGAAACCAATCAGGTGTGAATATTGTGGGAAAGAATGCCATACCAAAGAGACTTGCTGGAAATTGCATGATAAACCAGCTGATTTTGAGGCCAAAAGGCGTGAAAAGGGACTACAAAGAACAAATAACTTTAGAGCACCACAGGTTAATCATACAGAAGCTTGCATTCCTACTGGTGCTTTACCCACATTATCAGCAGAAGAACTTTAGGCTCTTAAGAATCTCCTAAAGCCATCTGCTATAGCCCAAACCGCTCCTCCATCAGCTTCTGCCACTCCAGGTTCTTATTTTGTACAATCAGGTATTTCTCATGATGGTCTGTGTGCCTCTTCTGTCTCTAGCCCATGGGTTATGGACATTGGAGCAACCGACCATATGATTGGTTCAGGACATTCGTTCTCTCAGTACTTTCCCTCTTCTGGGAAGGATACAGTCCTAGTAGCAGATGGGTCTCTTTCTCCTATATCTGGAAAGGGCTCCATTCGTTGCTCTCCTACTCTTACTTTACAGTTTTTTTTTTGGGTAAGTTACTCTTACTTTACAGTTAGTTCTTCATGTACCTAGTTTTTTTTACAAATTTGTTTTCTATTAGTAGCCTAACTCAATCTCTTAATTGTAAAGTAAGATTTTTCCGTTCCTCATGTGTAATTTAGGATCTGGAGAGCGGGAAGACAATTGGACATGGTAGATTGCATGGTGGTCTCTACTTGCTTGAAGATGGTCCTTCAACACCCTCTCCTTCACCACTAACTATTACACATCATCTCTATTCAGCTGTGAGCACCTTACAATAGTGGCATCGTCGTCTTGGTCACCCTTCCCCAGCTAATTTATCCCAGTTGTTTCCTTCTCTTTCAAATCGTTGTAATAAAAACGAGTTATTATGTGAAGCATGTATTCTTGCTAAGCAGGCTCGTACCACTTATCCACCTACATTTAATAGAAGTGATAGTATGTTTGAATTGATTCATTCTGATGTCTGGGGTCCTGCCAGGACAACCTCAATATCTGGTCATAATTGGTTTGTTACTTTTATTGATTGTCACACTCCAACTACCTGGGTATATCTTATGCTCCATAAAAGTGAAGTCTTTGAGTGCTTCAGTCAGTTTCATAAGATGATACAGACTCAATTTCAGACCCAAATAAAGGTCCTTCGTAGTGACAATGGATGCGAGTACCTTGATGGATTTTTTTAGCGATATCTCTTAGATCATGGGATTCTACATCAGACGAGTTGTGTTGATACACTAGCTCAAAATTGGGTTATGGAAAGAAAGAATCGTCATCTCCTTGAAACAGCTAGAGCCTTTATGTTTGAAAGTCATGTTCCAGCGAAATTTTGGAGTGCTGCGGTTCTTACAGCGACTTCCCTTATCAACAGGTTGCCATCGAGAATCCTAAACAACAAGGCCCCTTTGGATCTCTTACTTGGTGATCATTTTTTTGCTCTTCCACCAAAGGTGTTTGGATGTGTATGTTATGCTCGTAATTACCATTCTGCTGGCAAGCTTGATCCTCAAGGGGTTCGTTGCATTTTCATTGGTTACCTTGCTACACAAAGGGTATAGATGCTACCATCCACCGTCCTGTCGGACTTTTGTTACCAAGGATGTTCTCTTCTATGAAGACTTGATGTATTATCAGTCACATCTTTAGGGGGAGACAGATACAATTGAAGATGCGCCTTTGATTGTTCCAATGGAGATAGACACAGAAAGAGCCCATATGGAACCAGATCCTCCAGGTCCTCGGGAACCAGATCAATAGATACCGAGTTCACCTACACCTTCTACGCATATTCCCATGTCCGTTGCCAGTCCGAATGCTAATGCTACTAAGCCTTTGCAAGTCTATAGCCGTGCCAGAAACAAGCAAGGAAAGGCCACTACCATCAATGCAACTTCGCATGTCCCTTCGTCAGCCCAGGATCCAAAGACTGATCACACTCTTGGTAAGGACACTCCTCTCTTTGATTTTGAAACTGATCTCCCTATTGCTGTTCGTAAAGGTACTAGGGCGTGCACCCTTCATCAAACTTCTAATTTTGTTTCATATTATTCTTTATCTTCTTGCTTCTATGCATTTTTTGTTCTCTTTCCTCTGTGTCTATTCCTTAGAAATAGCAGGATATAATTTTAGATGAGCAGTGGAAAGCTGCAATGGTGGATGAAATGAGAGCCTTGAAGAAGAACAATACTTGGTAACTTGTTTCTTTCCCACCAGGTAAGAAATTAGTAGGGTGCAAATGGGTGTTTACGGTCAAGCAGAACTGTGATGGCACAGTAGATCAGTATAAAACAAGGTTATTAGCTCGTGGATTCACACAGACATATGGTATTGATTACCAAGAAACTTTTGCATCAGTGGCTAAAATGACAACAGTAAGGGTTCTCTTGGCATGTGCTGTCCATTATAATTGGGATCTGCAACAGCTAGATGTAAAGAATGCCTTCTTTCATGGTGAACTTCAAGAGGAAGTATATATGGACTGCCCACCTAGATTTACAAATGCAAAGACCCATGGAAAGGTATGTAGATTGAAGCGCTCACTTTATGGACTCAAGCAGTCCCCTGGAGCATGGTTTGACAGACTACATAAGGCTATGGCTATGTACAGAGCAATGCTGACTATACGTTGTTTATCAAGCATTCATCTGGGAAATTCACTGCTCTTCTGGTATATGTGGATGATATTATTGTCACTGGAAATAGTGACGAGGAGATAAAGAAACTCAAGACGTTTCTTGGGGAGGAGTTTGAAATTAAAGATTTAGGAAAGCTTAGATACTTCCTTGGGATTGAATTTGCTCGTTATGCAAAATGCATCTTTCTTTCTCAAAGGAACTACGTCCTTGATCTTTTATCAGAGACAGGTTTACTAGGTTGCAAGCCGTGCACTACCCCATTGGAAGCAACTACCAAACTGAAGGAGAAAGAAGGAACACCAACCGATAAAGGAAGGTATCAACGGTTGGTTGGACGGCTCATCTATTTATCACATACTAGACCAGATATAGCATTTGCAGTCAGTTTGGTGAGTTAGTTTATGCATGATCCCTATTTTACGCATCTGAAGGCTATCTATAGGATTCTTCATTACCTAAAGGCAGCTCTAGGAAAGGGGATCTTACTCTCACCAAATAATGATTTTAAAGTGGAAGCTTATATTGATGCCGACTAGGTAGGCAGCATAGTTCGAAATCTCGGTTCCAGAGGGTAAAAATGGGAGTTTCGACAGTTTTTTTTTTATGGTTTAAGCTATTTTTTGCTGTTTTAAATCCATTTTAGAGTCATTTTAAGGCTATATATTGCAGGAAAATACTTATTCAACATATATAAACACATTTGAAGCATAAAAAGTAATCACATTATCGAAAAATCATACATTCATAAATCATAAATCCCACAAAATAACATAATTTACAAGTAATCATTATATGAAAGACATAAATACTCAAAATGAAATAATACATTCCCATTAGTCCATCCCAATGTCTAATCATATGTAGAGTGGCGTGCAGGTTCCATCTGATCAGATTGACTTTGTTGAAGAAAATATATCTCGGTCTGATAAACAAAATCCTGCCACGACATCCTTCGGCTATAGAAGGTCTGGTAGTCTTTCACATATTTCTCATACACATGATCCGGGAAGTTTCTAAAGATACCCAACCTTGGATACAATTCACTATAATGTGGAGTAAAGTGAGCATATATTGGCTGATGTGGGGGCGTGGTTCTTTGCAAATGTGGGACTGAAAAGAGACTGTCCACAAAGTTTGAGCTAGTCTGTGATGTAGCATTACTAGTATCAGCGGAATAATCATATGCACTTCCCATCATGCGGTCATCATCACTGGAACAAGAATCGTACACCGAAGTGGTGCCAAATCCATGAGCACTCCACTGCCCCTGCTCCTGTCCACTGCTACCCTCAATGCTCAGTCCTCTAAAGCTTGTGGACATGCTATCAATTTCAACATCAGGCATAATATCAGGATCAGGAACGATGTCAAAGAAACGATCTTCTTCTTTTTCCACCGGTTGCAAAGGGCGTTCTCGTTGACGAGACCTAAGTGTATACCCAGTTATAGGCCGTGATAAAGATGCGCGTCCACCATGATCTGGATCCTGTGTAGTGTGTGTATATTGACTCTCACCGGTCCATCTAATAATGGGTACAGTTGGTCTAGGATCACCACCACCACCCTCATCACCACCACCACTACCATCATCACCACTACTATCAGAAGTTGACCAGCCAGTTTGTTCCATTGTATCATCATCGTATTCTGAGTCACTACCAGTACCAGCTGGGGGGTCAAACGGTCTAGGCGACTATGCGTGTACACGACCCTCATCCGAGGACATAAACCGCTCGAGATTAGAACCCATCGGAGCAGACACAGTGGGGTCGGGCATCCCACTAGGCTCATCTATCACTGGAACTGCTCTGTCTCTCACCCATTCCACATAGGGATCCTCTTCATTTGAAGATAGTTGGAAGACGTCGGCTATCTTGATCAACTCTTGTTCATTTTTTTGTTCAAATTTCAAGCATTGTACCCTCAGTCTCATGTTGTAATGGGCGTAGAACAAGTCATTTAGCCGTTGAGAGTCCAATTTATTCTGCCTCTTTGAATGGATAAGGGAGAAAGTACTCCAATTTCGCTCACACCCAGAAGCGGAACATGTCTGAGATAGGACTTTGATTGCAATTCTCCTCAACTCAGCTGCATGCTCGCCATACAACAACCACGACTCAGCTGCACAAGATGAAGAACACAATTTAATACACATATTAAATAAGATATTTTACTTGAAAATTTCAATTCCCATAATTCCATATCAGGATCGGTCTTATCTCGTCCAGCCATTGCAGCGGGAGTTCCAAAACTCCCAAGAGCATATCTGAACGTTTTCATCTGCACCCATTTCCAAATTTATAACCATTAGCTATTGTAATATGTGGATATTCAAATAATTCAGCACTTAAACCATACAACTCACCTCCAGATTGACCAGTGCTTGTACAGTATAATCTGGCACCAATTTTACCACAACATCTTTTACCGCACCGATAAGGTCAGAATTGAGCCCAAACATATGTGAATATTGGTACTTGGGGTTCAAATAGTATGCTACAAAATATGAGTCGCCAGATTAAAATAGAGTACCAACTATTAAGTAGAACTAAATTAAAGACATTATTAAATATACTCACCAGCCTTATGCAATGGGGGCATCAGTTGACTCTCTCATCGATCTTTGATAATCTTCACAAAATGTTTGTTTCCACGTGGAAACACAGTTTTTATACGGTCCTTCAACATATCCATGGCAGCATATAAATGTGGCATGGTGGGTTGGAATGCTGTATCCACTAATCTCAGCACCTTCACCACTGGCTCCAGAATTTTGATTACATCATTCAGTGTTCTCCAAAATTCCTCTGAAGCTATAGTAGTCTGTGCTTGAACCCCAGCAGGAGAGCTGAACTCCCTCCACCCAAACCAGTCCTTAGAAGCAAACATCGATCTGAGGCCTACCATCTTTGCCTGAAAGCTCTTTAGTGCTATGTAGTTTGTAGCAAATCTAGTAATGCCGGGTCTTATCAAGTCCCCTCCACATCTCTCCCTCAGCAAGTTCAAAGAATAGCAATGGTTGTATACAAATGTTGTCACCTGGCGTGCTTGTTCAACCACTTGCTTTACTTTTTGGATCTTGCCCATGTCCTTCAACATCAAGTCAATGCAATGGACAGCACATGGAGTCCAAAAAAGGTTATAGTTAGCCATCATCATCTATCCTGCCTTCTTGTAGTTGCCATTGTCTGTCACAATTTGCACCACATTTGTAGCACCAACTTCATCCACCATTGTCTGTAGCAATCCATAGATGTAGTTAGCATCTTTTGTGAATGCATCTTGTGAATGCATCTGCATTCACAGACTTCAAGAATGATGTCTTCCCATCATGTAGACCATGAAGTTAATGATGGACTTTCTAATGGGACCAGTCCAACCATCACACATTGTAGTGACCCCATATGCACCCAAATTATTCTTTAATCCTTCTATCCATACTACTAACTCTTTTTTAATTCTTGGGAGATAGACATTCATCACTTCATATGGAGTGAGGGCTTTAACACCAGGACCAGCCTGAGCAACTGCATCAAAGAAAGGCTGATAGTATGGGCTACCACTGGCATTTGTTGGGATACTATTATAGATGGACTACCTAGCAAAGGCATCCCCAATAAATTCTTTTGTACCCTTCCAGTTCCACATACTCTTCAATTTCTTCTGTTTGGTGCCAGCCTTTCTAAAAACTGCTGGATCCTGCTGTAGAATCTCAACATAATCCTCATCCCTAGCAGTAGGGTGGTGCCTGGGGTTGTGCTCTTGTAATTTTTGATCTTCTAAACATAGAAGCCAATCCTCCTTTACTCCGTGTTTGTGGTTCTTCGGGCTGCTAAAATGATCTACTACCACCTGCCCCTAAGGCTCTTTGCTTCAACCTTTCCATTTCCATTTCATGGCTGACTTTACTAGCCATTGTTGTCCGTCTCAGATCTCTGGCTTCTTCCTCAGTCAAACCCCTAGTATCTAGACCATCATCATCTGAACTATCATCATCCAAACCACGCACTGTACCTCGGATTGCTTTCTCAAATTCTTATTTATTTTTTTCTCTCTCTGCCCTTCTCTGCTGGCCTCCCTTCATCTGTGCAGCTATGGCCCTGGTAATCTCCACAGGAACTATAGGACATTTTTCCACGTCTGTAGAAGTCCCACTCAAGTGTTGCTTAAGTCTGGTAATCCCACCAGACATAAGCTTCTTCCCACAGAATTTGGATTGGGTTTTCTTTCTATCACCGTCAATGGCGGTACAATACTGCCAAGCCATGTCAGTACAACCAGCATCACTACCTCCCTCACGAGAACCCGAAGCAGCCATAATATTTAGAACGAGACACTGTTACATAAGATGATAAATAGAGAAATTTAAATCAATAGATTTACATTAATAAAACTTAAAATTGAAGAACATAAAAGCATCAAATATGCGAATACAACTCAAAATACATTGAAATTACTTTTCAAAATTTTAAAACTATGTTACAAGAAAACATAATATTTTTCATAATTTTCCATAATTTTTTAGATATTATTAATAATTTTGGATATTAAATAAAAATAATATATTTTTCGAAAAATATAATCCGACAACATGAAACCGTAGATTGGTCAATGATATTCAACATATATTATTTTGAACACCAATAGATTAATATTGTTTTTACTAATTTTTTATTGCTGGAAAATAAAATTTATTAATAAAAAATTCATAAAAATAAAAATATGTACATAAAAAAATAACTGAAATCGTGACCGCGTAGATCAGCCAACGATGTTCAACATATATTATTTTGATCACCAGTAGATAAGTATTAATATTTTTTTATTAATTTTTTATTGCTGAAAAATAGGATTTATTAATAAAAAATTCATAAAAATAAAAATATGTACAGAAAAAAAAAACTGAAACCGTGACCGCGTAGATCGGCCAACGGTGTTCAACATATATTATTTTGAAAGTAAACTGATTAATATTTAAGAAATGTATTTTTTATTTTTTTAAACAAAAAATAAAATAAATAAATATATATATATATATATATATATATATATATATATATATATATATATATATATATATATATATATATATATATATGCAGAAAAAAAAAATGAAACCGTGGCCGCGTAGATCGGCCAACGGTGTTCATCATATGATATTTTCAACACCATCTAATTAATATTTATCATATTTTTTTTAAATTGCTGGAAAATATATTTTTTTTAACAAAAAATCAAAATAAATAATATATATGCGAGAAAATAATTTCGAAAGGATGAGGTTGTAGATCGGCCTAATGACTCTCACATATATAAATTTCATGATGAACCAACATGTATTGAACATATTCATGTAAAAAAGTAAGTTTTAGGGGAAAGAATCATACCTCGAACCTTAAATTTGCAAAGAATAGGTCAAAATGAGCCTCCAACAGCACTTTGATGGAGAGATTTGCAAAGAACAGAGGTTTTCGAACCTTAGATGCAAGGTTGGAGAAGAAAGAATGGAGGAGGAGAAGAAAACAGAAGGGAATTGAGAAGAAAAATGAGTCTCAGTTGAGATCTCGACCGAGACTCTTATATAAGAACTTGGACCAGTTCGAAACTGGTCGAGATTGGTCGAGAACCAGTCGAGAACTGGTCGAGACTGGTCAAGACCCAGTTTCGAACTAGGTTCTCGTCTCGACCCTTTCGAGACTACCGAGAAGGTCGAGATCTCGACCCTTGATCTCGACCTTCTCGGTCGAGTTTTAAAACTATGGTAGGCAGTCTAGACCAGAAATCTATTTCTGGTTATTGTACTTTTGTGAGAGGTATGTTAGTCACTTGGGGCAGTAAGAAACAGAACGTCGTGGCACGTTCTAGTGCAGAAGCCGAATTCATAGCAATGACTTAAGGCATATGTGAACTTCTATGGTTGAAAGGTCTACTCAGTGACTTGAAAGGGAATTTCTCTCAACCCATGATTCTCTATTGTGATAACAAAGCTACCATTAGCATTGCCAACGATTTAGTTCAGCATGATCGGATTAAGCATGTTGAAATAGATCGTCATTTTATCAAAGAGAAGCTAGAGAGTGGTCAGATTCAGATTCCGCATGTCAGATCAGAGGATCAGCTGGCCGATATTCTCACAAAAGGCTTACTTGTCAAGCCATTTCACATAATTTTGCCCAAGTTGGGAATGCATGATATCTATGCACCAACTTGAGGGGGAGTGTTATCGAGTTATATGTAGATAGCGCTAGCTCTAGGTCGTAGGGTTACTTCTGGTATTTCTGGTTTTCTGGTAATTAGTTATGTTTAGTGCTTATATTATGTCTAGTGTGAGGGTATCATTGTAGTTTTGTTCTTTCTTATCTCATTATAAATAAAGGTGTATGGAGAGAAGAGGATTAACTCTTCCATTCTTTTCTAAATCAACACAGATAAACATCAGGTTGTTGTAAACCAGACAACATAAGGCTGCTGTAAACTGGACAACGTAAGGTTGCTCGTTGTTGTAAACCAGACCGCATCGGGTAGCTATAAACTAGACAGATTGCATTGTTGCTGAACACAATCTTCATAGATGGTAGGGGTTCCATCACGAGCAAATAGGTAGTAAGCTGTGTTATAAGATAGTGGGACACCTTGTTTCCACCTTCTTTTCTTTTGGTACTTTCCCTTTTTTTTCCCTTATTAGGGTTATTCAATATGTTGGAGGGGAGCCTTAACACAAGGTTTTGACTCCCAAAGTTATAACAGCCTCTCTTTTTCTTTCTTTACAACGGCCTCTCTCTCCTTTCTCTTCTCTTCTTCTTCCTTTATTATTACATGGTATTAGAGCTTGATCCTTAGACACTACTACAATCAGATGTGTTTGGTGATTGGTTTGAGTTTTGAAGGGAATTTTATTTGTGGCGAAATCAATAGTGTCAGATTGATTGGTGTTGGGATCGATTTTTTGCTATCTTGGCTTTTATTTAGATTTCAATTTTTGGAATCAATTTCTTTTGGGGATGATTTTTGCTGTCTCTTCCACTGCTGGTATGTGATACTTTCTCTTTGCTTCCTCTTTTATTTGGGTTGATGGCTGATTCTAAGAATAAGGTGACTGAGGTTATGTCCTCGTCCTCTAATTGGATCACAGAGAAGAAACTATGAGTTATTAATTTCCAGCAATGGAGGAAGATTGTCTAGTTGGTTTTGGCATGTTGAGACCAACATAATCACTTAACGCAGACTAAGCTTACCGGAGATGCTACATGGGATACAATTGATTCCCAGATTTTGGGACTGTTGCTGTATTCTATGGAGAATCATATTGTTGATATTGTTATCCACGTCAATACTGTGAGTCTATGAAGGAGTTATGAGAGTACTTGAATATTTTATATTCTGACAAGAAAAACCTCGTATGAGTTGTCACAAGAGTTTTATTGGGTTGATCGAAAGGGTCGTCCTCTAACTTAATATTTTGTTAATTTTAAGTGGATATATGAAGAGTTGAATTTGTTACTTCCTATCAGTGCTGATATGCAAATGATTCAGGTCCAAAGAGAACAACTAGAAGTTATGGGTTTCTTGGGTGGTCTTGGAAGTATGGTCCAAAATCTCGGTGAGGTTTTGCCGAAATCTCGAAAATCTCAAAATTCTCCAATGGGTCAAGACGAGATCTCATATGAGACCTGGTCTCGACCAGTTTTTACCAGTTCTCGACTGGTCTCAACGTTTTCGACTAGTTCTCGACCAGTTCTCGACATTTTCGACCAGTTCTTGACTGGTCTCGACATAATGTATGAATTATGATTATATGATCTACTTGACTACTTTGGGTTTTTTGAGTACCCAAACAACCACCATATGTGATTATTTTTTCAATTTTATTTTTTAAATGTGATTATGTATGCTAAAAGAGTGATTCCCTGGAGTATCAGGCCTTAAATTGATCATTTGAACCCCGAGACACTTTTAAAGCCTTCGTGGCTTTTTTACAGTGTATTGCCAAGATCCCAACCGAGATCTTGGAAATCTCAGTTTCTCAGAGGGTCGAGACACCCTCGAGACTCGAGATTTGAACTTTGCTTGGAACAGAATATGACTTTGTTCGTTCTCAGATTCTTGGTAGTGACAAGGTGGCCTCTTTTGCGGATACCTTTTCTCGCTTCTTACGGGTATCTCGCGAAGGCTCTCGTGACATTACACCTATGGGCAGTTAAAGCTTTTATGTCTCACCATACTAATCGTGGTGGCGGTCGTGATGATGAACGTGGTGGCACATGTGGTCATGGCGCTGATAATGGCACTGGCAAAGGACAATCTTTTGCTACTCCATCATGAGCAAATAGGTAGTAGACTGCAAATAGGTAGGCTCCATCACGAGCAAATAAGTAGGTCCTATCACAAGCAAATACGAGCAAATATGCTCCTTTTCCCCCTCACGTGGAAGCATTCCACGTGGACTGATGACACAGGGAAAACCAACAATTGACGGGGGATGGTATTCCAAATAGTCAGAATAACCAGGATCACAATGATTCACGAAACCAGAATATGTAACCTGACTATAGCTGAAAGTCCTGCTAATAGATGCCAACCAAACAGTAGGATAATATGTAGAATATTATTTGAAACAAAATATCCAAATTTGAAGTCAATCTGATGGTTGGATTCAAAGTTATGAATAAATTCTTATCAGACTGGGATTTCTTGGGTTTTACAGGTGAGGCTAAAATTCAGATCTAGAAATCTAGCTGTCGGATTCAGATCAGAATTTGTAGCAATGTGGCAATCAATGTTATGTTGTGAATATCCAAAGATGACTAAAATCAAGGATCAAGCGATATGAACAAGTCATTGGACTGCTAGGACAAGGGAAGACAAGCGTTTTTTTTTATTTTTATTTTTATATTAAAACAGAATAGTCAACTTCTGACTCTTAGATCTTGGTCAAACGTGGAAAACTAGCAACCTATTAGCATAAGTTAACAACAACCAAATCTGATAAGGATCTGATGTCGGGATAAGGAGATATCATGCAAACATTAACGCAGTAAATTATAAAATCTACTCCAATGGGGCATCTTCCTTCATTTGCCATGAGCAGGGCGTATCACTCCCCTTACTCCAATGGGGCCAGCAGGAGGCCCAACGCCCGATGAGGCCTTTGGGTCGATCTATTACCGATGTTGTCAGTCTTAAATGTTTGGTTATATCACTGACTTCGTATGATACATTTTTTCTTGAGCCCCTGGACCTCGAACTGCCCAAACTGTCCCTCAATACATACGGTACTCTTAACATTATCACTGTCCCTCATCGCCTCCATATCCACCCTGATTAGGCTTGTGAATTATTTTATTTTTGGCATCTTCTTCTTCGCTGTTCAAAAACTGATTGCCTACATGGCTCAGATTCTTTTGACATTCAATTGATTTGTAATGGCAGAAAGAAGTAAGATAGTGGCTGGATCACTAGCACTAATGTAGGGCACCCAAATTCTTGTGCTGCTGAACTATAGGGCTCCTCCAACCTTCAAAATGAAGAAAGAGTGTAAATTCTGCACATGATCTGAATTTAAGTTTTACTTGTCATTGCAGCAGTGAACTTTGCCCACCACGCTGAATTTCATGCTCATTCCCTTAACCGCCACACCACAAGCTTCACCTTTCCGGTGTTGATTCGTTTTTGCATTCAAAAAATTCGTTTGATAGTAGTCAAACAAGAAATGGACTCTTCAACTTGCAATCCATAATAAAATTGTGGGGATTCTCTTGTGGAACCTGTATCCAAGAGTCAAGGGATTGGGATCTGGGATTTGGATTGGTCCTGACTTGTATCCTGATCTGGTTTGGCATGAGATAGTAAATCAGCCATGATAAATCTAGAAATGATTGGTTGATTCTTAGATCATTGTTTATATCCTGCCATCAATCATCCTGCTGGAACTGCTCATGTGGCTCTCTATGCAGAGGTTGATCATAACATGGGTTTTCATCTCCACTCCTTTTTTCCTGTCTTCATGGACTGGGACTCTGCATTTTCTCTAAAGATCATTCTTAATGTTATTCTTCTTGAGTGTCTGCAATGAGAGGATCCATGACTGCTATGCCTCATCCTTGTCTTTTTCTAGGAACTATAGAATGATGGAAAATATCACTAGCATAGCAACCTGAAGCTTTGGGACCAACTAGTTTATGCTGGGTCCCTAGTCCGCTAAAGAAGCTGAAAAAGAAAAGTGACATCATGCTGCAAAGGATGAGGTAACCAAGTAGAATGTTGGTAGGCTGAACACAGAAAACCTATGTTCTCCCAAGACGGCTTCTATAATTAAATCCTTACTCTTCAGTCTTCATTGAAATCTCTTCTGATCCATTAACTTGTCACTATAGACAGCTGGACTAATGTATCATTTTGACAGTTATATGAGTAGCGTAATCCTCTCCTCCACCCACAATTTTTTGATAGTTGTATTTTATTTTGTTCATGTTAATGAATAAAATTGAACCAAGATCTCCACTATAGTATACTTATGCCTTAACCAATGACACAAATTTTGCATCTTACATCTTTCCAGGAAAATCTCTCAAGTAGAAATGTTGCTTCAGTTCTTATTTCCTAGGCATACACTACAATTGATTATCTGATACTCTAGTTTCATGTTTTAGTTTGTGGTTAATTACGTGTCCGAAGGTTTCTGTTAAGACTCACTACTTTAATACTGCAATAATTGGTTCTAGTCTGAACACTTTTTTTTTTTTTTTTTTTTTTTTGGGGGGGGGGGGTGGTAAGTAGTCTGAATGAACACCTTCATTATCCTTGTCAAGTGGTGCTGTGATTCTTTTCTTATAATTATTTGGTATTTTCTTTGTTATAGGGGTCTTAGAGAAAATAGTTAATTAGGATGTTCCTTTCTTGGTTGGTCGTTATAATTATGTTAGAATTTAGATACAAGAAGAAAGGTTCTAATGGAAAGAATGCATTACTGTTAAATTCTGAGAGACGGGAAAAGAAATAATTCCATAAACTAATAGAAGGGTAGATTCCATGGGGGATACATTTCACTAAGCAGTTTAGCCTCAATTATGGTCAAGAGACTTCAGCTCTGTTAGAATATGACAAGCATTATACTGATATGAGTAGGGAAAGAGATTTTAGCTTCTCAATTGGCCGAGGCTTCATCGAGTTGGGCTTTGAATTAGCCTTATACTTGTATGAGGAAGGCATATTCATTAGCATTCAAGCTCTTAAATGATTATTGAAGCTCACCTCTTTAAACACCTCAGGAAAGTCTCAAGCGTGGCCATCACCTTATCAGTGGGAGCTGGTAGCAATTTGGCTGGGGTAGTTGTCCTAAAATTTATTGTTCCTGTTGAATTGTGGTTTGGATTTCAAGTCCCCTTTTTTTTTGTTGTTGTTTTATATTTGGGAACTGGGCAACTCTTTCTCTTATGAGTTTGGATAGTTTTGTAATATGATCCCCCCACACCCAAAACCCCCAGTTGGGGAGCTTTTGTTTTGGGTTTTCTTGTGTGAGAAGCGATTTGGAGAGAATCCTTGTGACCACAGTCCCACTAGTTGTTTTTTGTCACCCCCTGGGCTGCTATGGGCTTGTGTTTCTGCTTTCTGCCCCAGTTGTTTTCTGCCATTCTCCATGCAAATCAAGGGATGGGGTTTTTTTGTTCTCAAAAAGAGTAGGAATTGCTATTGGGGCAAGTTTGGGTCCTCGGTTTCTCTGACTTTGTATTTGTTTGGCTTGTTCTTTTATTTATTTATTATCTGATTTTGTTGCCATCAGTTTCACATGTTTTCATTGAATCCAATGAACTCCTATGAGGTTGGATTTCTGAACAATCATCACCCAAACATGTAGTGATGAAACTCACGAATATGCGGAATAACTAAGAGGAAATGGAACTGAATCTTGGTTTCTGTCTTGCAATGGATGAATGGTGATAGTCAGGTGGAAAATTAAACCTCCTATACATCAATTTTCCATTGCTTTGGAGTTCATGTTGGAGTGAGTTGGTTCCAAGTTCCAACTTGAACCCTTAATATATTTTTTTAATAGTAATTTGGAGTTTAGTGGGAAATGCCAAAGGTGGAAGTGAAACGAAGATTTTGCAGCTACCATTTAGAGGGTCTTCTCATGGTAAATCCTGACCAAGGACTCGTTATTACTACTTGAATGGGAAAAAACCTCAACAAGAAATTATTTTGTTGATAGCATATTCCATGATTTTCTTTGTGGCTTAAGTTAAAGCAGCACTTTCTTTATGATATGTATTCTTAGTGAATGAGTGACATAAATATTTTTGTCAGTTTTATTTACCAGAAAAAATGAGAAAAGACTTTCTTTTTGTCAGTTCAGTTCTGTTTGATATTTTTTCAATTGCATTGACAAGCAGGTCCTGGTGCGACCATTGGGGGCATGTGTGCTACTCGTTGCTCTGGGTCATTAGCTGTAAGGTACCGTGAGCTTTCTTTTACTTTTGGCTTTCTTAGATTTAATGTAATTTGTGAAGAAACAGAAAGTCACAAAACTTCAGATTTAACATAGGTTGCTTTCACAACTGAGGTAATCAATACTACTAGCTCACCCACTTTGCTATAGTCAGTTTCCTTTGCCAACCAAATTAACAGCTAGAATAAAAGCTTATAATTCACTCAAGTATTTTTGAGATTGGATGATGCATCATATCTCAACCTGCCTAAAAGATGGGGCTTAATGCAACTGAAAACCATGATTCAGGTTATGACCAGCATGGATCAATTGCCCTGTCACTCTAGTTGGGAGTTGGGACTATATAAGGGTCTAGTCTGTCTTCTTGTAGCCAATATCCACTTCAATTGTGGTGATGATGGCTTTGTATGGTTATTCTGTTTGTGCTTTTGTTTAATTTTACTTCTTTTATTTACTAGGTAGGTATTGTGGTAATTTAGGTTCAGATTTGGTTTGGTTGAGGTCTAGTTCTATTTCCTGTTTCATGTTCTTGTGAGTTGGTTTGGTTCAGTTGGTTCAAATTTAGTTATTGTTGGTGTAGTGGACTATTTCCTGTAAAAGAAGTTTCAATTACATTTTCTATTCCTCTTAGCTGGATGAAATCTAGAAGAACACAAGGTTTCTGAACCCCATGAACGGTCCAGGATTGATAGAGTAGAACAGGCACAGAATTTTTGGCTGACAGGAGAGTTAAAATATTTAGCAATCCAACAGTCAGATCTGAACCAAAATCTAGTCAAGTTTAAAGGACTGGTAGATCTATCAACTGAACTGAGAAAACAATTTAGATTTTGATGATCAGATTCTAGAAGCAGTTCATATATGATTCAAATAGAATTCTGAATCTCAGATTTTATTCCAGAAACTATATTCAGTGGGAAACAAATTGAAGAAGAGAGAGTATAAGAAATCAGAAGAAGAAATAATAAAAGAAAGGATCGAAGACCAATCTAAAATATAACCACCCAAAGCTTTTTTTCAGCCCATCGGACTGCCACCTGTTCCTTGTGGGCCTTCTAGACTGTTGTAATATGGGTACACGGGTATTTTTGTCTCTTTTTTTGTATGCCTCGTCATTGTCTAGTCGTTATAGATAGTGACGATGAGTCATAGCTTACTTACTTTATCTGGTCCCTTGTAATTGCCAATGTATTAAAGAGAACTCTGTCATATTGATATGTCAAATCATTATTCCTAATTCCAACATGGTATCAGAGCTCGGATC